>NW_024121099.1:10817351-11194851 GCF_016745375.1 Pimephales promelas | reverse complement strand
TTTCCATAAAATCCCATCTTCCATCACTAATGTAATTATAGAAAGGGACTAAAAAGCGAAGCACTTCAATCTCCTGTCGTCATTTCATCAGACCTGAGAACGCTGACCAGTCCTTATGGGAAACCGGCCAGTTAATACCTGTTGCATCATGGGAAAACAACCCTCAAATGGTTACTGTAGAAGTGTAAAAAATAAATAAAATAAGTGATGCTTTTTACAAACACAGAAACATCTGTGTGAAAACTATTGGACAGCGGGGAGATGTGAGGAGTAAAGAACGATTAATTAAGCAAGGACTGAAAACGGGAACACAGTAGTGACAGCTGGGAGGGGAAGATGAGAGGCGGCCCGTCCCTCCAGTTTGAGGCAGCCTGGGTTCGAGTTAGCGTTCACATCCGATCCGGGGGAAATAAAGAAATAAACAGGTCTGGGCTTTGATCAGCCAGTAGAGATGCGAGGCGCTCCGTTACAATGCCAGCGGGTTCTCGCAACCTCTCGCTTTAAGTTCCAGGCAGCTCGTCATACACATTCTCTCTCCTTTAAAAAGGAAAGCAAGTTTTTTTTCCCTCTCTCTCTCTCTCTCTCCCTCTTTGAAAGGTGCATCAGCATTACCCACACTACGTAGTTTCATCTGCCCCAGAGGCTGACTGCTCTCTAATTCCAGCCTAATGAGATTCGGGGAGGGTGGAGAGAAGACGACTGGAGCACAGATGTTTAGGGTGCTGTCAAATGAGGGCGAAGTGGCTTGGAGTGAAATGAAATCAGAAAACACGGGGACAAATGATGTCTGAGGGATGAAAGGCAGGGATTGGCAGCGGAGAGGTGAGAAGAAATTCGACCATCATTGAGAAGAGAGATCTCATTAGGATTTCACAGACATGCGATTTAAATTTATTTATTAATTTATTGTGCGGCTCAAATTCAAGATCATTTCATTACGTGCCCACATTTCCCAACACATGCTACGGGTAATGAGAAAGACATGCTCTGTTGATTAAATCGAGCTTCATATGTTTGTTGTGATGCCTTAAGATGTCAGCTGCATTACTCACCTTTTGAAATGCTTGATAGTTAGACTTTGACCAGATGTCCAGCTAAAAAACAACAGAAAAGTAAACCATGAAATCAATGAAAATACTTAGCAGCACACGGATGCAGCTGATGTAAGTCATTTATTCTTAAGTGTTTTGTTCTAATCGCATTATTGAATAGTGTCTGTAAACTGCACAAAGACTGTTTAAATCTTAAATGACCCGCACAGGCGCTCTGCATTCATTTACTCTCGCTCCTACATTAGTAAGGCTACATAGACTACTGAGATTTGTTGTATACATATCTGTAAACCAGTGTATCTGTATATATGTATGTATGTTTTCCTTTCAATTTTTTCTTTTCTCTTGACTCACCTGAATGAAAGGCTCATGCGTGTCTTTGTCTCTCTCAGGTTAGAATCACCTAATTATATATGATGAAGGCTGGCCTGTTCACACCTATTCACATATCGCATATTGCAAACAAAAATGTTTTTCACAATAAAACCCAATTCACAATTTTATGTGAATGATTAGAAAGGATGTTTTTCAGATCATTTTGTAGAAAAAAAAACATCCATTAGTCAAAAGTAATGTGGATTAGGGGTGGGCGATATGACCAAAATTGTGTTTCACGATATGACTAATTTTATTTCACGGTAACGATATATTTCACGATATAGTTATTTATATAGTTATCCTCAAAAAAAAATAAATAAATAAAAATCGACAAAAAGGGCTTTGTATAATAAATACACCCAAATACTTTAGAAATGAAAAGTATGTCACCTTGTTTTATTTTTATTTTATTTGGTAAATTATTTATTTGGTAAACTATTTTTATATCAAAATATATTTAACAAAAAACACTCAAACTTTTAGATGAACTTCCCACAACAGATTGATATTAAATACAACTCATAGGTGCATTTCAACTTTAAATAATTTTTCAATCTCATGCATTGCTTTACTTCATCAATCAGTTTATTATATAATTATAATAGATATAATATAATTATAATATTTTTTTACCACATGTGCTTATTATACTGCGTTTTTAACGGAGAAGGGTATTCCTGCACAACCGGACTCTGCACACACTGTTGTTTTAACAGGCTTGTTTTTGTTATATTCTTTTTGTTATATCTGGCAACCCGTCAGTTCAGAAGTGACAAGAAGGAGAGCAGCAATATGAAAACCAAACCGCAGCTACTGTTAGTGTTGACTAAGTAGTTTAAATTATACACAACTTATAACAGTGCGTCGAACACCGCGCGCTCCCTCTCAGTGGTTGTGCATGCGCGCGTCTTTTACATCAACAAAATGCGGTCGATTAATTTGAGAGTGAAGTTGTAGTCACGGATCGAATCAAAGGAAGATTTTATCAACTGGTCCAGTAGGCAATTGTTTGGAGTTAAAAATATATATATAACTTGCGCTGCATATTTAGTAATTTTGCCTCAGAAACAAGATTATACATTCGTTTTAACAAGCAGGATGTTCATTCATGCTGAAAGCGATTTTCATGTTTAAAAAGTAACTATACATAAGAGAAGGAAAGATGCGGATAACTATACATTATTTAAGGTTATTTCTCGTAATGATATTGATATAGCCTATGAAATGTTGTTATCAAGTAACTTCATGCTTTCCCTGTTGCGAACGTGCACTCCTCTAAACTGTAGCCTGGGTGCTGCTGCTCTGCTCAAGTCGACGGCTGCCTTTCCCCCCCGAAGATATCACGTTAACAACAATCCTTTAGAAAATGTAATTCCTTTGTGGATCCTCTTGATCTGCTTTCTCCATGTTTCTTTGACAAATCTCAGCTTCAGTGTCAAGCGCGCTGCACGGGAGTTAACCACGCCCCCTTATTTGCATTTCGCGGTATACACGGAATAAAAAAATCTGTTACGACTGACGTTTTCTATCGCGGTAACGATATATATCGCCCAGCCCTAATGTGGATACATATTTCGTATGTGTTTTGTGGCCTTATTTCAGAAACTTTCATTTTTAGTTTTTTCAACAGCCAAGCAAAAACAATATTCTCTCAAAAATGCAAACATGTACATACATGTTGGTCACATATTATGGTAGCAATGTTTCTGCTAAATATAGTGTAATTTCACCTGTGCCAATAATAGGTTTATAAGCCACTGAAAAAAAGCACAAATGTCAGGGCATCTCAAAACATCTCAAGGACCCTCAAATGGGCTATATGCACGCATAAGTTCCGCATTTGACGTAAGGATGCTCGACCATTTCCGGTTGTGTAGATTAAAGCGTAGGAAAACCGGAGAAAACGGGATTATGGCAGAGTCTTCAATATTTACTGTCCTCTCGTCTTTGAAACGAAACGTACATACGTTTAGATGTAATTTTATATATAGTTATGTTTATTTAATATAATTTTAAAAAGAAGCATAAACACAACGAGGGGTGTCTGTTTTATCTGTTTTTGTGACAAACGTTTCATTAGTATAACCATGGAGTATAAAATTCAATATAAATTCTCGGTATTGCATTGGACTCTATGATCGGCGGAAGTTATCGAGCATCCCTAATGCTTCACCGGAAATAACGCCGTGCATAGAGCCCATACACCCTAGACCTCAGAGGGCCAATCACAACCCTTCTTAAATTCTTAAGGCCCTGATATACTAACAGTGGTGAGAAAACAGCAGTTAAGAAAGCATCAGATTATAGGTCAGTACCGAATAGCCTTGCGGCTGATGTCCAGCCTGTTGTGTGGTGGCGAAAAAAACAAAACCCTTCACTAATCAACCCGTTGAGCGAAGGTCATCAGAAGAGTTTTCAAAGACGACAACAAATCAAAATGTTCTCAGATTCTAATATCAAACAGGCCCGGTGTCAGCATTTATCAGAGAAATCAGACTCTATCTCCCCTCTGTCCTCAAACACACCTCCATACCCTGCTGCCCTTTGAAGTAAAAAGAATGCCGGATCCCACAATTACCCAAGAGATGTCTGAGATCGTCTTTGAAGCCCTACTTTGATAGCATACTTTCCCTTCTCCTACCCCTTCCTCTCGCTTTATTTTTGTGTTTGGGGGTTCAGGTGGGCTCTGCTGGGCCTCTTGCATTTGGTAATGGTAAGCTATGTGACATTGTTTGAATTGTAAGGACCTAAGAGGGGGTTTAAAGAAAATGCCTGAATCTTTGCCTCGTACAGTCCCAAAATGACTTTTGAGGTTGATTCAAAGGCTGGAGTTGTCTGCCGCGTTTCATACAGATAACTGTAAAATGAAATAGAGTATTTGGGCAGGATTTGTTTCTCGCAGTTTGTCTAAGAGTCTGAATGATGCTCAACCCAAAGCTTAATTTTAAATAAGCAAAATGCATTTTTAACAACCAGAAAGAGCTCAATTCATTTTAAAGCTCTACAATCTTAAATCTATAATGAATTGAAATGAATTACTGTTTGTTAACTTGTCTTTGAACTTCCTTCCCAAAGATGAGTAGATATTTCAACTCAGTCTTGTTTTTTTTTACTCTTTAGTGTTTATAGCAGACAAAAGGTTAAATATAAATCTCTAGCCATCATGCATTATTCCTTGAATTAACATTAAACATCTTAACCAGCATTCACGACTATCTATCCATCCATCCATCTATAAATATATATATATATATATATTTATAAATCAGAATAGAATATACAACAGAACACAAAGCATATAATACTTGTATCCCACAATGCAATGCACTCAATTTACAACTTGACAAAGCAACAGGAATTAATATCAGCTATAATCTTGACAAAAATTAATCAGACAATACTAAATTCAAATTTAGTTTTTTAAATTTATAATTATAATCTGTATTTTACAATTGTTATAATCATTTTGTAATTTCTATGACCAAAATACGCAGGATAAAACATTTATTTAGCATACTATTCTATTTGAAATATAATTGCATAAGCAGTATGCAAGTGCATCTCTCTCATCTACACTCAGCAATTAAATAATGAGTTTTTCCTGGCATAATGAGAGCAGTTTAGGGCTCACGACTGATATCCTGGTGCGAGCGTTGCTGCGACTGTCAGTCCGAGTTTTCTGGCGAAGCAGCAGAGGTTAATATGCAATTGCTCACCACACACGTTTGGACGCGGAGGCCCAGAGGCGCGCAGCACAAAGAACCGGCCTGGCAAGCAGTTCAGAAGATTCACATTCGCTGCCATAATTAACTGTGATCAAGCATCTCTGCAGCTTTGATGGCCACCTCATATTAGTGTCACCAAAGAGTGTTCAAACGTTACGGCTTTCACAGAGACGTACAGAACGCTTCAGGATGAATGAGGGGACGCCGCTCAACCTGACACGAGGGACGTGAGGATAGAGGGTATCGCATACGTACATGCTTTTCATGTTCAAGAGAGAGCCGAACACATCATGTGAATTATTAAACGGCTGCGCAGAGACTTTTATCAATAGCTAAAAATCCAGGGATTTCACATCCTTACCTAAGCCAGAAGTATTCGAGCTAAATTCAGGTTCAACCGGAATAAAATGGACAAAGATGAGTTTGAAACTAGATTTAAACATAGAACGAAATGAAATGCTTTACCTTTCCATCCTCAGAGTATATGTTCTCATGGAAACCTCGAACAATAGTGCGGTCAATAAAAAGGCTCCTCATAACCACGATGGCTTTCAAAACCTTCCCCAGTGTGACCTGAAAAAAGAAGAAGAGATCATTCTAGTTTCTTTAGCACAGAAGATAGGTTGAGTGGATGAAATTTGGGGGCGTTTCTTCAACCACAGGCACTTTCTGCCCTCTCGCTTTCACAAAAATAAACACCATTTCTGTGATTGTCTTCTAAAACCATTTCAATGTCATTTCCACGACATCTCAAATTGTGCATTTCTTTGTTTTATGTCTGATAACAAAATGTCCAACTCTTATCAATATCATAGCAAACTTTTTATGTAAAGTAAATTGTTTTTGCATCAACTGAGAAAATTATAGCTTGTCTGGAAATGACAAACAATAAAAAATATTCCGTTCACACAAGTGATATTTAGTTAACACTTTACAAAAAGGTTTATTAGTTAACATTAGTAAACTGCTTCAGTTAACTTCTACAGGATTTATTACAGGATTCTTAATTACTGTTAATTTAATTTACAATACATTATTAAAATCAAAAGTATTTGTTAACATTAGTTAATGCACTGTGAACTCACATGAATATTAAATTAACAGCAGGATTTTTATTAACTAACACTAACAAAGATAGAATAGATACTGTATTGTAACAAATGCAGTGATCATTATTAGTTCATGTTGGTTAAAACATTAACTAATCTTAACAAATAAGACCTTATAGTAAAGTGTTACCGATATTTACATGTTTCTAATTCAATATCAATACCAATATCAAGTCTTTATTGACACCGCATGACAACCATTTACTTTTGATAAAACCGTATAAGTGGCAAAATCATTCATTGTGATGGAAATGATGCCACAAATGAGGGCTATTCATTATTTGGGTAAAAAACAAACAGGATCACAATAAATATTAAAATGATTATTTCATACTTCATTTAAATGATAAAAAACTTTTAAAATGCAATCTTTTTTATGATGGATTTACATATTTTACAAAAGAAAATCTATGCATACATACGTTGCAATTTTTTTTTTTTTATAGAAGCACAGTAAAAAGTTAACATGAACTTAATTCAAAAATTAAAATAATGTATTGTAATAAAAATAAACCCATGGGATATTAACCTTTTATTCAACCAAAATATCTTTAATTTAGGCCATTTTTTCTTAATTTCTAAAACATACAGCACAAAACTGTTCTCGTCAGAGGATTCGTTTTTCCTTCATGCCAAAAAAAGTTCACACACCAGCCGAAAAACCATCTGCTGTCAGGAGGGGTTTCACTTGAGTCTTTAGGCTTAAAATGGGTTTAATCTAAGGCAAAGGAGGAAATCCCAGTATAGCATTCTTAAATCCTCACATTCACTTAGCTTTCATGCTAGGCACACCGCAGAGGGAAAGACAGATACAGTACAGCATGGACAGGAAGAGGGGTGAGGATCTCCATATCAAGCCCTCTGTGTATTTGCCAAAGCTGTTCAAACATCAACACTGTCCCGAGAACAAAACAGCAATATGTTTCGGCTGAGCCCCACTTGCTGAATAATTGATGCGTCAGGCACAGTAAGGGATGCTGGGTAAGGCTGGGCCAGGTCTGAATGCTAGCAGGGTGGTGACGGCTCTTTTCATGGCCCCTCTGAGGTTTTAGAAGCCGGTAGATTTGACCCAACCACTGGCTGTGAAGGGGAACATGCTCAGGTGGTCTAAAAAACAGTGGGACAATGGCGACCAGCGTGATAAAGTTCAGCTAAAATAACACCCGAGTGGCAAAGTTTGACATAAAAAGGTACTCGGAATCAGAAGAAATGAAATATCAGCTTATTTTAGATTCATAGAAGAGTTTTCAGGTTCCTCATTGCTCGACTTTTATAAATGCCAAACCAATAATGCAATATGGAAGGGACTGCAATTATAAAGAGGGATGTTAGTTTGGCAGACCTGAATTTACCACCTTTAAGGCCCTGGTGAAAATAAAACTTTTTATTGTTGTTTATATGTCTATGTGGTGTTTTTTAATATGCTTTAAGGCAAACCGTGTGCAAATTCATCAGCTGAGTATTTTCTCCGTGAACCAAACAATCGCAATATGAAAATCGAGCCCGTTCTCATCCTTTATAGGATAGGTCGCCATATGACATTTCGTTGAAATATACGCACATGGAACCCTTTAGCGTCAACATAACACGCATAACCCTAGGCGTCATACAGGTGAATGGCATCCTTTAGCGTTAATATGAGACGCAGACCCTTACCCCAGACCTAAACCTACCCATAACAGTGCATGTTATATTGACGCTAAAGGGTGCCATGTGTGTAGTATTTCGATGAAATGTCATATGACGTCACCTACATGACACCAAAGGATGAGAATGTGTTGGAAACACATTGTGTATTATCTATATATTATGAACTATATGCCTATAGGACTTTACAGCCCAGTAACAAGACAGAAAAAAAAGAATTAAAATGAGACTTCACAAGCATTACAATGGATGGATTGCCTTGCAGACAGTCAATGAGGAAAAGGAAAACAGTCACTGAAGTCCAGCAACAGAGTCTAGTAAGGTTCTATGCATACATGAATAAAGATATGAATAGGAAATTACTTGTTTTTTGGGTGAAAGAGCCGATTGCAAAAACAAGCCATATCAGCTGAAGGAGATGTCACTGCCACAGAATCCCACACCTGGTAATTGGAAAACTTTTACACAAAAGATTTGGTCTCATTCGGAGAAATGGAGATATACTTTCTCAGACTTTATTGCAAATTTGGCCTGCAAATTAATAGATGAAAATCAGTAAATACGTAAGTTTCAACCCAATTTCCCTTACATCCAGTGTTTTTGTATTATTGACATACTATAGTATTTGTTATTTTGAATTAGCTTTCATTATGATATTTTCAGTTTCAGAGTATTTTTAATGAAAAAAATATAAATTTTGTTATGTGCTTCTGTCATTTTTATAAGTTAGTTTTAGTTGGATATTTCTGTTTAGCTTTATTTCTTTATTTAATTTTTACTATTTTTTGGCGTTCTACTAATTCTAATTTTATATAATTTTATGTAAGCTTTATTTTAATTAACCACACAATTTTTTTATTAACAACAACAACACTGCTTACAACACACAGTATTACGCGACATCATAGTATGATACTAGTACTATGAAATATACTGGTATAGTGATTTTCATATTCATAGACCACATAATGATTCAGTTATTGTTTTTGCGCAAGATACTTTAAAGTAGTTGTACACCCTGAAACCAATTTAGGGGAGGGGAGGTTGGAGGTTGTACAGCAGATCAAATCTGTGTTGAATCTTCGCTAAACAACATTTAATTCAAACGTCCCCTTAATCTTTAATAGTTGGCCACTTATTTACGATAGAAATGTGTTCTTGTTACGATTGAACAAGAACACGTGGACATAAAACATGCAAACTCGGAGCGAGGGTTGAAGCTTTTATTTTGAAATTGCGATAAACATTTACTAAATATTACCTGTTTACCTTCATCATCTTCTACCTTTATACACACATACCACGTAGCTTTACCCCAGCCCCACATGACAAGCATTGGTTTATAAGTGATTTATGTTACAAATCTGGTGAAATGGAGCAGACTGCGTGATGAAATGGCCCAGATGAACATTATAAGCAACCCAAACTCACAGCATGAGATGGAGTTTATTAACCGAGATGCTGAGATGTGCTCCACACATGTAAATGATAACAACACAACATTTCACTATGAAACACGAATCGCAGACTTTGTGATTTTACAATAGCATTATATCATGCATGTAATAATGCGGTTTCTCATCCTTGGAATGCGCCACTACCAGTGTGTTTCCTGTTAAAGGTACAATATGTAAGAATTTAGTTTCAAAATATCCAAAAACCACTTGCAGTGTTATACGTTTCTTTCAATTGTACTTAAATTTTCCTAAATTTCTCCAGGAATTTGTAAATTTTTAGGAAAATATCCCTTAAATACCCCACGACACAAGGCTCCTTCAAATACCCGACATCAAGCAGACAAGTACAGATATCTAGAGAATGGTACACTGGCAAGTTCACACACATACACAAGACAGTGGGGAAAAAAGAAAGTCTGATCAATCATGTCAAGATCCAGCAGAAATACTCATTCAGACCCGTTCGTACTCCGCAAGCCCTCGCAACACATGTTTTTCCCGCTTTAAGGTTTGCTTATTAAATTCATGTCTGTCAGAGTAGCTGAACGCCTGGCCTGTGCCCGGAGCCGCTTGGCGTTGGCAGCCGACACCAGCACTCACAGCCTGAATCCATTACCCCTGACAGCCTTTACAGTCATAGTTCTCCCAAATGTAAATTGAAATATTATTTTTCTAGCCAGAGAGGCAACTTAGAGGGTGGATGCCCAAAGACGAAAGCATTTAAGTTATTTTTGATCACTGGAAATGAATTCCTTATTAACATGCACTTAGGAAATAATGCTAGTAGCCTATATGAAAAAAAACAAGCACATACGTCCTATATTAAGTATTACACATCTCTCTGGAAACAAAACACCAAAAAGCAAAAAGTATTTAAAAAAAAAAAGAAAGAAAATAACATATTGAGAAACCCTTTATGATAAAAAAGTTTAAATAAAAAACAATAAAAAAATATAAAAATATAAAATAAAATAATAAAATGCAAGAACATTATGATTTCACTCCAACAAAATAAGTGAAATAAAACTGAATAAATATAAATTACTAATAAATATATATATTTTTAAATTAAATTAAAGCAATTTAACAACATAAAATAAGATGATATAAACTATGATAATATAATGGTCCAACAGGAGTTACCTTATATATAAATTATAAATGAAAATGATTCTAAAATAAATAAAACAAAATAAAATAAAGTGTTGGGAAAAGTTTTAGATATTTAGATTATCATAGAGTGAATTTGCCTTCTGGTCTGTGTCCTTTCATGAGAGTCCTGCTGAGCGTTGAAGCAATAAAACGACCACTGATCACTAGCCGGGGGAGGCACAGAACTTCACACACATATTTTTTACCCCACATGCTGAGTAACTTTTCCTCTTTGTCTTTTTATTCCTTACCACAAAGGAATGTTTCTAAAAGAAGCTGTGGACGCAATACACCACACTTTCAATAACATAAGCAATCATTATTTTCCTACTACCTGCATGTCAAGTATGGAAAAGTAATGATTTATCTACGGTTGTGTAAATCGGACAGTTGCTCACAATACAATACGATATCGATTCTCTCAGCGGCAATATTTGCCGATACCTCAATAAATTCTGCGATAATACGATTCGATTCCTCAGGGCTATATCGATATTTAGATATTATTAGAACTGTAGTAGGAAAACAAAAGAAAATGAAGACTCACAAATATATATAGCCTAGAAGATTTACCTGTTTTTCAATTGTTATTTAATAAAAATATATATTTCTCTCTTCTCCAACGCCGCCCTCCAAAAAAAAAAAAAGAAAAAAAAAAGAATCGCGAATTCCGTGGGTCAAAAATTGTCATACGGACCGAATCATGGGTTTGGTGTATCGTTACAGCCTTAGGGTTCAGTCAGTAAATCTTGCCAGGCGTCTATTTTACCTGAGCAGATTAACGTTACAAAGACACACCGGCAGATAATATGGTGAGTAAACGAAAATTTGCGCTTTGGCAGAAATGGAAGTTACGTGAGGATGTGGAGTGTCAAAATAAAAGTAACGTATAACGATATTTTATGTGTGGCATCGATGCATCGTACCGTTAGACGTTACATTGATGCATCGATTTATACGTATGTATTGTTACAGAACTAGATTTATCCAGGTAACATCTTTTCAAAATGTACATGTCTCTAGATCTTTCCATTATAAAGTACTTGTATTCATGCTGGATTTTTGTACATGTTAAATCATAGTTTTTTTTCATGCGTCAAACTAAGCATTGTAGTTTATAATAAAAACAAAATAGTTTTGCACAAAGAAGCACAGTTGATCATCTTCTTCTTCCAAAAACCATGATCCGTTAAAGTTGATCAAAGGCCTTACTGAAATCATACTTCAACACAGACGTTAATATCTCCCATCTTCTTTAAAACACAGCACTGATGTCTGAATGGCTGATGCAAAACATGCTAAAAGAAAAACAACCTTAAAAAACAACAACTTGCTCTCATCAAACCTGAGCTCTTCAGCACAAGAGAATTTGTAAATAGTAGCTGGCAAGTGCGACTCAAGCAATTTCTCAAGAAATAAAGAAACAAAAACCACCAAATCCCTCGCCGTAACCCTAGTGTGTGAAGCCAGTTAGTAGCGTCAATAGCTATTCTGGGCATTCTTTTCAGCTTCAAGCTAGTAGGAAAGTAAGTTGCTGGCCTGGGGCCAAAGGAACATGAATACAAGGAAGAAAAGAAGTTGACTTCGAGTGTGGTAAGCGTCAGGCCGTCCTGAAAAGGTTCATTAGCTGATCTTAAGTGCATCCCCAAACGACTGGATCGCAATGGCGGCAGATGGTACTTTTTTATTTGGAGTGAGAGTGGGCCGTGGATAGGGAGGAGAAAAGTGGCAAAAAACTGAGAGATTGGACAAAAAAGAAACAGTTTCTAAGCAACATGTGAGATCTCAAATCAGCTGCGAACAAGGAAGGAAAGAAGCCAGGCGAAAATGTGGCCAAGCTTCCTGCTCTCCATGACCTCTCCTTTGAGAAAAATGGATCCTCATTCAAATTGCTCGAGACTAAAATAAGTTTCATGTTCAGCCGAAGCTTTCTGCTGTATGCTTTTCCACTCATTTCTAAAACATGTCTGCACGCACTTCATCAGCATTGAGGAAAATAAGACTCCATTAGCATGTTTTTTTATCCGAACAGTATCACAATTCTTAAGTTCAATTGTTCACACATTTTTGTCCATAATGGGAAATGCTACTAAGTGCTAACAGGAACGTTTCTGCCATTTCCAGAATAATAAAAAAGAGACAGAAAGCAAAAATGTTTTCCATTTTTCATTTTGACAGAAGGTTTAATTGAAATGAATGGAAATGAAGATGTATATATTAGTTTTGTTATTTTAGGTCTGTATTAGAAGTGATTGGAAGTGAAAAAACAAGGAGAAAAAGGCTTAAAGTGCGAGAGAGATGAGGGGAGGATTTGGAGAGAAATTCCAAGTGTAGTTCAGTGGAAAAACTCATGGGATATTGTTAATTAAAACCGATGACCAGATCCCGGAGGCAAACCGCCTGTTGTCTTGTTCACATTGCAAGGGCTGAATATAAAAAAAAGAAAAGAAATAGGAAAGAAAAGAGCGAAGAACCTGCCACACAAATAGAGTATGGATTCACCTTTTGTTTTTGGCTTGCTAAGTTGAGGACATTTAAAGGGGTCAGTGGTTGATTATGATTTCACTTTTCTAACTTTAGTTAGTGTGTAATGTTGCTGTTTGAGCATAAACAAAATATGCAAAGTTACAATGCTCAAAGTTCAAAGCAAAGCGAGATATTTGCTTTTAAAGAAGTTGTTTTTTTAAGGACTACAACAAACGGCTAGTAGGAACTACACAAGCTTCCTCCCGGGTTAGTGACATCACTAACCCTAAAATTTGGGCTAAAACTTCATACACACACTCTGGGGACCTCAGAGATTTATTTCACATCTTGTGAAAAGGGCATTATACCACCCCTTTAATATTCAACAATATTATTGACATTTTGACATAGCTGGACAATGACATCACGGTTTTCGCCAGAGTGGCTATAAATAAAAAGGAAGTAAATAAATAACTTTTTTTACAACAAGAATTAACCATCACTGAACTTAAAATAAGCTGGACTATGATGCTATTGACACACACTTTTTTGGCATTATTTTCTTGGTATTACTGCAAAGCTCTTTTAAAAACATACTTGACTTGATCGAAAATGTACAACCTCGTCAAAGTGATGGATAATGATTATTTGATTTTGACAGAATCAGTCCCTGAACAAGTGATGTGATCAAATGCGATACAATTGTGATCCGATCCCTGAAAAAGCATGTTTATGTCAGGTGTATCTCATCTGATAGCTAACAGGGTTGGCACTGCACTCCAAATAGCACTGGGGGAGCTGTTTTTAGGGAATAATGTCAGATCGACAGATTTTGAGGAGCACAAATTGCACTATTTTGACAATCTGCACTATTTTTACAATCTGAATGTCACGGTTAAAGTTTCTGTGAGTGTCCACCTCATTAGCTTTCACCACAGCTTACTGTACCATCAAGAAACACGAAAAACAAGCTGACACACCACAACGCCCCTGAGTGCAAAGAGGGGTGTTTTCCAATACCCTCTTCCACCTCTCCGAGCGTGACCAGCTCTGACCTCTCCACCTCACGCCGGGTCTGTCCTCATCAGCACAATCCCCCACTCAGAGGTCGTTCCGGAATACCGTCAATACTCGCACGCCCATCCGCTCCCAAGGTTTTGACTGTCGTGGCAGCGAAAAATATTTTTAATGTAGATCAATAGCAGAACAAGGTGACTTTAAAATTCAATTAACAAAAAATTGTTTGACTCTGCTCCATTGTGAACCTTTGAGGTGACCAAAGCCAGACACAACAAAGCAGAATGATTTAGTCAAGGTGGGAAGAGAAGAGAAAGAGAAGAGAAAGTTCATTTGAGGCCCATTTTAGTTGACTTAAAACATGACTTATATATATATAACAAGTAGAGGTAAACAAAGACGCAGCGAAGCAGAAGTAGGAATAAGTATGACAGGAGACCTTTCTGGAACCTACAGTTCACTACCATCGGTTCACAGGCTTCACAAAAACATAACAGCAATTGTATATTCTACTGAAGCCAGTTAAAAGCATTTCTGTGCAAGTGCCTATACGCATGTTCATTTCCATACACACTCTACATCTGTAACTCTGGCAGAAACCCTCTGGGAGAATTCACGTTCATAACTTGCTTTGATCCGGACCGCTGCAGGAGTGACAAGCACCAGTTTGTGGCAGCACATTTCAAAGTTGCTTATAAGATCTTAAATGCATATCTCCTCTACTCTGAATGAAAATAAATAAATTGTATTGTACACCACGCTTCTGCATATAGTTAATATCTGTCATGGAAGAGGGTACGAGGTTAAGCTAACGGTATTACAGGGCCAAGAAAAGCAGGTAGAGGGCCTGAGAAAGATGCATTTTCCATGCTAATTAACATCCCCTAATTATGGTGGGGCAAGGCTGTTAGGCAGAATCTGCCCGTAGAGAGCCGTCCCCTGCTCCAATTACTGCCAGCGCACTCTGCAAAGCCGTGCCTGTTTACAAACTGATGCTAAGGAGATGCAGCTCTGCTGTGGATTGATTGCCCTTTGTTATAAATTGTAGATACACTAAGATGTTTTTTTTACCATGCCTTCCATTCACAGCCATTTGCAGGAAAGGGACAGGAACTCAAACTAATAATAATACCTCTAATAAACTAGTGGGTTGAAATAAAATTGGGTTTCGATATATATATATATATGAAGAGTTCAGATGCAAAAGCCTCTAAGTGCCATTTGAAATTTTCTTCTAGAATGATCATTTTTATCAAGCTTGTATATTTAAGTTCAGAAATTTCACTTGTCATTTGTCATACACACACATACATGTATATATATATATATATATATATATATATATATATATAGCGCGTCTACCATCCATTCATAGCGCGTCTACCATCCAATAATAGCTAAAAATGCGTTCTGTTACTTTTAATATGAAGCAAAGTCTCAACTAACAAATTCTTTCGATTTTATTACGAAATTGAAACAACAAATGTAGTTTAGTCCTGTCTCATGTAATCGCTCAATCAGTGTTTCAAACAGGGAAAGACGTCAATAAAAAAGCTTGTCGGCTGTATGTACGTCACTTAACGTTACATTAACCTCGAGAAAGCTATTCAAATAAACTCATTAATGCCTTATGCGCAATTTAAATGTACAACTCAAGTTTTAGCTATTTGAGTGTTTATTATTAAATAACTTTGATTCATTAATTGATTATTTATTATTTCGATTTTCGACCAAGAGTATCCTGAGCTTTCGGTTTCAGCTCAAAATGTTCATTTTGGTGCATCCCTAAAAAAAGAATTAGACATAACCTCTTGAACTTTTGTATTATAATCCTCATTTTCATTTCATGCACAAACCGCCCATCACAATGAGGACATTTCCTGCTGATCGCTTTGTTGAACACCGCAGAATAGCATATCCGAAGAAGGGCCTGGCAGCGATTTAGCCCCCTCGGTGACATCACTCAGGCCTGCCAACTGGGCCATCTGGAAGTGCATGCCCCGTGGGTGTGAACCACTGAACTCCCACTGCTGTGGAAGGGGCATTTGTAGTCTTCTTGGCACCGCTGCAAGATCCCTCAGTCTCTCTTTCCTCTCAGTCAGCGGTGCCAAAAGACATGACGGCAGCAGAGAAGTGTCAGAGGAAGTCTCAAAGGTAAGGGGGATGGTGTGTGTGGTGTGAATGACCCAACTGACAACTGACATCATCTCAGAATGTGATAATTCAGACTAAAAAGGCTACAAAGCATCTGGGTAGAGGTGAAAAACATTACTAGGAGACTGTACCATTGACCAGAAGTTCCAAATGACCCAATGTGGTGACAACTTAATGTTGGAATCAGGGATGTCATGCACCTAATATATATATTTATTTATTTATTTTTACTGAGAAGGCTCTAATTTAATCCTGGCTCACATTGTGCCCTGGTTGAGATGAGACATGACAAAGAGGGAAGGAAAAATGCTTGTAAACAACACGTAGATGATGACAGAAGCAAATGGAAATGATCTATGACTCGGTTACACTGGCCAAATTTAGATATGTAAATGTGATATTACTGCCACACCGTACAGAAGTCAAATGCTATTTGTAGCTAAAATAATAACTTTAATTTTATATTTTATTATTTATTAATAATTTCAATACTTATTTTTCATATTGATAATACTTTAAAATATTTCTAAATTATAATATATATCCTCCTGAGACCCAGGAATAGACATTTATGATATTATATTTTAACTAATTTCTCTGAAATATGTCACAGTTTTGAGTCAGGATGTCCTGTAAAGAGCACATTCAGGTCTTTGCAGAAATACCAGATATTTGGAGGTTTCACCTTGACAACTCCCTCTCCTTAATTTTTAAAGGGATACTCCATTTTTTTGGAAATAGGCTCATTTTACAACTCCCCCAGAGTTAAACAGTTGAGTTTTACCGTTTTCGAATGTATTCAGCCGATTTTCTGATATTTAGAAGAATATCACACAGTTTCTGGTCTCATTGACTTCCATAGTATATTTTTTCCTACTATGGAAGTCAATGAGACCAGAAACTGTGTGTTTACTGATATTGTTTTAAATATCAGAAAATCGGCTGAATGGATTCGAAAACGGTAAAACTCTGGGGGAGTGGTAAAATGAGCCTATTTCCAAAAAAAGTGGAGTATCCCTTTAAAAATGACTGAATGATCAAATTTAGCACTCTTATGGATATGGTAATCTTTTATAATTATCATGTAAGTCTGACTAATTTTCAATTTTTTTTTAATTCAACAAACATCTCAGGAAAATGTTATGGGTTTCAAATCAGAATATAACTTCCTGTTACAGGGCATTCATTTTATTCATGACCTCTGTAGAGGACACCAGGACTTACATCTTGACAAATTAGGCATTTTGGAGACACAAGAAGTGAATAGGGAAATAAATTATATATATCAATATTCTTAAGAAATATGAGATATTCTTATGAACATATTATTTTCATTACATGTTGCTCCAACAACACATAAATATGCAATTTAGATATGGTGTATAGATGCACGACACAGGATTGCCATTTATGGCCATGTATACACACATATTGCATAAAGTAAAATGGTATATCATATCATTCGGCTATATCTTTCATAAAATAGTTGGGAATCATCTTGATACAATGTTTGGATAAAAAAAGCTTGAAACCTAAACATTGATTGGTGAATAGGGGGGAAAAAAGTCATGACTTCTAATTTTTTATTTAATTTGTTGTCCCGACAACGCAAACCAGGCATTAACCCCCATGTTCTATTTGGGGTCCGAAAGACCAAAAGGCCATTTTATACGCTTGAAAAACATAATTAATATTTAAGTATCAGGTTAATACTTAATGACTGTTCCTTATTTTATGAGGACTGATTATATGCTTCAAACACCCTCCATGAGAAATCTTACTTCTGTTTAGCAATAACACTTTCATATGTCAACACTTGTTGATCAACAGTTGCATTTATATTTTATTTTTATTTTTTCAGTATTTTAACACATACAGGCATGGGCAGACTGGCCATCTGGTGGGGCGACATCTTTTTTGGGCAGATACTTTTTTGGATCTCGTGTACTGCAATGAGGTGCTACTGAAAATGCCAGGGCCGATATTTTGCTGTAGCACCTCATTGCAGTACACAAGATCCAGGAGGCGGAGTCAGATCTAGATCTGAGGGGTGGAGTTGGATAGGTTTAGGGGTGGGTTAAGGGATCAGGGGGTGGAGCTGGGTAGGTATATGTATGGTGGGAGGAGTTGGATCTGGATCTGACTCCTCCCCGTGGATTTCATGTTCTGCAGTGAGGACCATCTCATATTTTGTCCCAGTCCAGAATTCAGGCTTAGGGTATTTGGTCTCCCAAGACAGTCAACCTCAAAAAGAACATTGGTTGTTTTAAGCACAGCAATCTTCCAGATTGGGCCTTAAACACACCACCTAATTTAAATAAACATGGCAGACAGAAAAATTGCTAAGGGAATAATAAAAAAGTAATACTGTCTGGAAAACAGGATTATTGCAGGCTTTCAACAGTAATAGCAAGTGTTAAATCCCAATGTACAATTTTAGCACCATTATGCAGCCTCACAAGGGTCATTATTATTAGCTTAACAGCACATGCTGCAACTAATAATTAGCACAGACAAAAACAAATTAAAATGATCCATTCGTGGGAAAATGCACCAATCACAACAATTTCTCCTAATGCAGATAGCTCAGCTCTAATAGACGGCCACTCTCTTCTGCCTGTCTTTACTTACATTACCATGCATGCACCCTACAAAACTTTGAAAGTGTGGAGCGAACTCCTCAAAGAGTCAACAATCCCAAGCCCCTCTGGGATGTTCTCAGGGACGACTCACAAGGAGACTGACAGAGCAGTCAACAGAGAGAGATTGCTCCCCGAGTACAAGGGCATCCAGCTCTCCTTCACCATTACCTCTTACACACCATTAGTCAGATAAAGCTTCTAGATGGGTGCACTATTGTGCTGTCCTGCTTCATCAATGCCAGTGGAAATGGAAACCAACAAATAATTGTATAAAGTACTTGAGATTCATTACTATTAACAACTATTATTTTGTGAAAATTGTATGTTCTCTTCTACTATAGGAAATGAATACTTTTTCAAGACAAAAAAAAAGAGAAAACAACTTTGCTTTATAATTTTGTTAAGACCTCCAAAAGACCTCTTTATTCTGACTACTAACTAACTAATAAGAAGCCATTCAAGTTGTGCTTCAACAAATGTGTTTAAAACAACCAATGAAATCATTTTCCAATATAAAACTTCAAATCATCACAAACAACTCTGAACTCGCACATCAGTAAAGGGTTCTCACCAAAAGAACTGCTGATGTCCCATTTGGCCGGAAAAGCTCGATTGACATATCTGGAAACATTCGTCCAATTCTGGATATGACGTCATCCACATATCTGGAAAGAGAGAGAATATTTTGAGTAAAAAAAAAGTTGCTAATCTTTCACTTTAAGTGCAAACCAAGAGGTCTTTGGTTCACAATCACTGCCAATACCAAATCAATGGCTTTTAATTAAGGTATTGGTATTGAACAAACTAATTGTTTCTTTGGATACAACACATATTGATGGAGTCGAACAGTTGAGAAGGTCCGGGTCAGCATTGTGATGGTCACTCTTGAATCGTCACATTGATTTGAACAACATCTTGACTTGAATTCTCCTTTAACTTTTTAAACATTTATCAGTGTTATTTTAGTGTTGCAGTTTTCATTTTAGTTGGTTTTAGTAATTTTATGTGCTTTTTGTCATTTGTATTAGTTTTCGTAACACCTATTAATTTAATATTATTAATACTATTTTTTTAATAATTTATTTAGCTTTAATTTATTTTTTCAATTCTAGCAAATTTAGTATTTTAAATGTAAAATTATTTTATAACTACATTTTTCAGTTTTAATTTTAGTTGGTTTTAGTAATTTGATGTGTTTTTTGTCATTTGTATTAGTTTTCGTGACATCTATTAATTTAATATTATTAATACTATTTTTTTTATAATTTATTTAGCTTTAATTTATTTTTTCAATTTTAGCAAATTTAGTATTTTAAATGTAAACTTATTTTATAACTAAATTTTTCAGTTTTCATTTTAGTTGGTTTTAGTAATTTTATGTGCTTTTTGTCATTTGTATTAGTTTTCGTGACATCTATTAATTTAATATTATTAATACTATTTTTTTAAATAATTTATTTAGCTTTAATTTATTTTTTCAATTCTAGCAAATTTAGTATTTTAAATGTAAACTTATTTTATAACTACATTTTTCATAATATTTATATTTTAATTAATCTTCGCAAATATTTCTTTAGTTTTAAGAATAACACTGATGTAGCCACACAAATCACGCTTTGTTTTTTTCAGTACAGCTGTAAATAATCAAACCATTATAAAAAACACAGGAAAACAAACATCAGAAGCAACATAAAAAAACCTGTATGAGCTCTAAATTGAAAGCATTAAGCAATCGATTTGCATCCACCATCAACAAGACTCTCAGCTGTTCCACATCTGACATAACCTTCAATGCTTCAGAAGAAAACGAATACTTAAAACCCTGCCAGGGTTGCTCAACAGCCTCGTTAGACATCAATAAATTGGACAGAGAGTGCCAAAAGCCTTTAGCCATCCCTGGAGTCAGCAGAACAGTCCCCAAGAAGAGTCGCCCAACATGTACTGTAGGGTCAATGCTAATAAGGGTTTAATGAAAATCTCCGTTGCCATCAGCTATCAATAGACTTGAGGGACTGGCCCTGCACACAGACGAGGAAAATAATTCATTAAAGAACCGACGGTGGGCGGCTGGTGGAGGGCTTTGTTTAAAAGTCATTTGAAAGTTACTGGACCAACTATGGAGATTTTACTTCTTAACAGTGGTTGTGGAGAACCCAGGTAACCCAGGGACAGGTGCAAACAGGGACACGTATGTGATTGCGTACACGCACACGTCTGCAAGTGCAATGCAGCTGGAGAATCGACAAAGATTAAGTTGCCTCATCACGTTGAAAGTTCTCAGTGATTTTCCTGAAGCAGCAGTTTCTTTCCCAGAAGGGAAGA
Organism: Pimephales promelas; assembly: GCF_016745375.1. Next base: position 11,173,730 of record NW_024121099.1, on the reverse strand, counting down.
TCAAAAGCAAAGAGAAATTGTTCAACATACCTCTCTGTTTGTTCACAATCTCCCTCGTGCCTGCACTAAGGTTCCTTATTTACTCGCTTAAATTAAATAAGAGCATACTAAACAGGCGAGAACATCACTAGAGTTCATCAACAGCTCGACATATGCTTGTATAAAGATTTTGGGAATCATTAGACCAATGATAAACTTGATTTTTACTTTTCAGGAGAAAATGTGAGCAGTGCTTAACTGTGCATGCAAAACTTGCCAGCAGAGTGCTACGGTATTTCTAAGCAGTTGCTAGGGTGTTCAGGATGTGTTTCCTACTAGCCCAATTAAAAAAAACACACACCCCGTCTGTAATATATTCTGCTCTCTAAATGGCTTATGTCCTTCAATATAACCTTGAAAGCACCTCTTGGCCTGTTTTATTGTTCACCAAGTGAAAATAACACATCTGATCTCACACCTCACTCCAAAAATTGCCATGACTTGAGATATATCATCCATGCCTGAAGCACAAATCTTGAGGAAAAAGTTATTCATTGAGCTTTAATACTTAGGGCAAGGGGTTCAAAACCCTAAAGCCGCATTTTTTTCACTATCTCTGACATTCACATTTCGCCCCGTGCCAGTTGCATAGCACCTTTAAAATTGTTTGTGAAGCAACCATTACCCTCCGTTTATTAACCATGGTAAAATGAATGATTTGGATGAACATAATGAATGTATGATTATATACACACAAAACAAATGACCCCCAATACATCTGAAAGAAAAACATAGCTACTCAACGTAAATAATGATTAAAAACTCCATAATTATTCATAATCACCATTTTACAGAAATAGTGTTAAAAGGGGCTATATGCAAGAATTTTCATATATGAATCACTTTTTTTATTGCCAATGTGTGAACAACTCGGCTTGTTTTTGCCAGGAAAATCAAAATTAGGGCTGTGCAAAAATATCGATAAAGCTAACTATCGCGATATTTTTTTTTCACGATAGTGTATCGATATTTCAAACTCTAGTTTCGATTTTAAAAAAAACAAACAAAAAAAACTTGGTCTCTCTCGCGCGCAGATATCGGTCTCCGTGATGCGTCCTGTTGTTTCATGTCTCTCATGCTACGGTCAATGTAAGTTATCGGGAGTGAGAAAATGGTGGAAAATTTAAAAACGCCTGCAGCTTTCAGAGCGAGTGAGCAAGAGAAAGAGAGAGTAAGTGTGTGTTTGTGCGAGCATGAGTGAGTGAGCGCGTGTGTTGGTAAGTGTCCGATCGCGAGTAAGGTGTGTGTGTGCTCACTCGAGAGTGAGCCAGTGTGCATCACAAAGTTACAAATGTCACTTTTTGCTAACATTCTTACACATTTGCAATGAAGCTAGACCCATTGTCATTTAGCAGCATAGTAAATCTTTACTGTTTGTCAAATGTGCATGCCATTTTAATCATACAACCCTATAATCCAGAACTTGACAAGAATCAACAATGAAATGTTATTTAATTTTTACCTTCTGGACGTTTTGGTATGGTGTGGCTGCGTGAAAAAAAAAAAGAACCTTGCAGTGAGTATATCGGGGCATTAAATCACGTTCAGTTTCTTGTACATCACGAAAGCACGGGTGTGAGCACAAGCAGAAAGTTGGTGGCTGCAGTTCACTTACTGGCCACCGGTGTCGCTAATATCAAGGGTTTTTGAATTTTAAATATAGCCCAATTAAAGAATAATATTTTGGGGGGAAAATACTGGTAATTCTCGCTTTGCGAATGACTTCCAGTCTGTTGCTTGTCATTTGTCTGAGCTTAACCATAACAATGGTTTGAGACCTTTGCAGCAAGCCAAATAAATAAAAAAATGACCTGCAAACATCCTAAACACACTCAAAAAGCTTTAAATAAGATCATTTAATTTAAATTGTCAAATAGGATGGCATAAGGAAAGCAGCCAATATTGTACACTAACCTCACATGAACCAAAACCTGCTCTTCCAGCCAATCACAGACACTGCAGCCAAGCAATTATTTTATCATCTGGCATAGCTGGTTTACTGGCAATAGAATGGCTGGGATGTAACCAAATAGGGTTAGCAATTATATCTCCATTGGCACCACAGAGGGGTGCCAGCATGTTACAAGACAAGACATGTTTTAATATCTCCATGCTTCATAACTCGTAATCTCTGGAGTGAAACCTACCTAATCTCCATGCAAACTAACTCATCATTGCTGGACTCACAAAAAAGGTTTTTTCTTCTGTGGCTCTGATTGTTTTCTCAAGCCAAGCAGAGCATGAGTCTCATAATGGATTTTAGGCACAGCGAGGCTTGAATTAACATATCGAACATTACTTGCACATCAACAACTGTACACTCATTAAATCACTGTGTCTTCGCTCTGTAAAGTCAATACCTGCCTGTATTGATTTCGTGGTCCAAGATATGGTCAAGAATGTGTAAAATCAGTCAAAGTCTGCCGGATCCAAAAGCATAATTTGCCAAATATAGGTATTTTACATGAATATTGTTAACCTGCCAGATTACAGGCTTAGTATGACAACAGAATTATTAATGTTTCCTTTGCAAAATTGCCATATTTGTGACAAACTGCAGTTTCTGTGTCACGGTAAAGCTGTACAGTCAAAAAACCTAAAACTATGTAATTCAAACTATGTAATGTTTCAGTTCCTCATAGTTCTGCCAATCTGGCATTTTATTTACTTGCAAAGCCAATATTCACTCACATTTGGTGCTTGGCTGCCTTGAAACCACAGTGTTTAAAGGTCCTTGATAAAGTCCCTCCCTCTGGCCCTGCCCCAGGCCGTCTCTCTGATTAGGATTTAATTGTCTACTACCCATCTGCCCTGTAATACCACTGCACCAGTACAGGACGAGACCAATAAAGGTCAAGAAAACCAATGGAAGAGAATGCGGCTGTATCCTCTGACCTCGAGTGTGCTGTATCACTGTCAATCAGCAAGGCACTATGGGCCATTTTACCAGAATAGGCTTCATTTCAGGTTAAAATATTCAGTTGAAGTTCACCATTCACAGTGCAATATACTCCTAAATCAGGTGATTTGTCTCTTGCACTGTTGAGGAAGCTACTAGCAACTCAATTAAAAATAGTCAAACTACAGTCAAGCTAGCCTTAAGGAAAAGTAGTAATTTGCTATCTTTGCTCATGGGACCACAGAACATTTTTATAACCAATCCATTCAGCTGTAAATGTCACGCGCCTAAAATCTCTGTAAAGCCGCAGGAAAAATGACATATAACGACGCCGATTGGCCAATTGCATGCGCACACACACACGAAAACAAACAAACATGCTGTCAATTTCAATTTCACACTTTATGAAAAAATACAAAAATGGAAAAAGCAGACTTTAGAACCAGATGGTGTAGTTTACTAAATCTACCCAGCCCTGGTTAAAACACTAAACGCTGTTCTTCATCATAAAATAAAGGGATAGTTCACCTTAAAAAATAAATAAATAATAAATACATGAAACGCCTTCTTTAACTTACCAATAATATGTCGTTTATGTCATGCTATTTTAGTGGCATTGTTACATCATAGGTTTTGTTAATAATTTGAGTAATATATAAGTTTTCATCTTAACTTTAGATAAAGTTCGAGTAATTTTGTTGTGTGTGTGTTTTTTTTTAAATGTCTAAAGTTTTGGTTTACTTAGTTTTAGTTTACACTTCAACTTAAGTTAAACAAAAATAAGAAATGCTGCCTTGGCAAATAAATGAAGGAAAATAAGTTTTTAATATTGAATTTTATTTCAGTTCCTGTTTACTTCAAGTAATAACAATGTTTCAATGGATTTGGTTTGTTTTATCTAAAGATAATAACCCTGCCCCAAACCTGTATGAATTTCCGTGTTCTGTGGGGGAAAAAAGATATTTAGGGAAAAATGGCAATGGATAATGACAGAATAGATTTTTTTGGGTGAACTATCCCCCCCCATAAAAAATACATTTTGCCCCAATTTTCACCAAAACAACATTTACAGTATAAAAATCTATTTTGCTGATCTGAAGGTTTTAGAGAGAGCTGTTTGAAGGAGCCGATGTTCTCACAGCAAACTTCTGTTTCATTCTCAGGGAGTAAAAAGAAGTTTGAAATGCATGAGCAGTGATATACTGTTAAAGAACATCCTAACACCACCCACACTGCTGAGAGCAGCGTTTAGATGAATGTGTAAATATGTGCTGCGCGCTTTTCTATCTAAAAAAAAAAAATTTAAACAACAAAAATTCAAAACAGCAGTTAAGAAATCATCTGCTCATAGCGATGAATATGTTTGCACCAGCTCTGCAAATCAACTTTAAAGCGGATCTCCAATGTGCTTATGTTCTACACACACACATACACTCTTAGAAAAAAGGGTCCATTGTGGTTCTATATATGAAGCATAGGGTTCTTTACTCAACTCCAAAGAACATTTTAAGCTAAAAAAGGTTCTATAATGACAATATAGGAATTAATAGCCTTCTTTATAGGCTATTAATCATTCATATATCACATTATTCTGCAAAATGTTGTAGTTGTAATTAAATTATTGTTTATTAAACTGTTGTAGTAACTTAATATCACATTTTAATCATGCTGATTTTGGGAGGAGAAAAACTGAAATGGCACTCTTCGTGTGATATTGATTAACTACATAAAATTATATAAATACAGTATATACGTTGTCAAACCCCATATCTTGAATTTTGTGATCATTCACATGCATTCATAAATACATTTTAGGGTCTTGATGTTTGTCAATAATATGAAACATTTAATCCGGAAAGAACAAAACAAATGATAATGAATGAACCCAGAAGGTTCCATTTAGAACCTTTTTCTAAAGGGTTCTTATTATTGAACCCTTAAAAGGGTTCCAAATACAAGAGACCATTTTCTTCTAAAAGTGTAGTACATAATCACCACGGACTAATAGCAGTTCAAACACGTTAATCAGCCGGAGCAAACATTTCCGAAAACTTGGACTCCTGAAACGAACACCTAACAAACTTCGGGTTCGTTTTGGCCTGAATTTATTCAAGATGTCACACCAGTTTGTCCTTCAGTAGTGCTTAAGAATATCGGGGTCTTGAGGGTATGGGTACTAAAAACATGAGATTCTGTGAGAGGAAAACGCAAATGTTTTTTTTTTTTATATATATATATACCAACCTTGTAATCTAAAGTTAATGAAGGCTCCATCGACATGTAGGTTCTGCGGCACAGTTTAAGGATCCACTCCGGAGAGTGATTTGAATGTTAATGCGTCAGATTATCACCCAGATGATGAAACACTTTCAGTGGATTACATTCCAACTGCCTAAAACTGATGCGGCCACAAGAAAGGGCATCTCCAGACACCCCTGAGGATGGCAGGAAGTCAGTGTCAGAGGACCACAAAAAAGGAGGTGCTTGTACTTTGTTCATCTTGATGTAACGTGGTAACATTGCTCTCTCAGTTTGATGGACGATACAAAGTGATCAAATAGCCCTTTCTTGTGACTGCATGTGAGGGTGAGATGAATACTGATAAACGAGTGCTGTTTTCCTCTCTTTCCTTTAATCAGGGATCAGCTATGACAAAAATTTTCATAACACTCTGCTCTCTAAACTTTGGTGCAATGCACCACAGGAAAGAAACACATCTTGACCTGCGATCCCTTCTATCTAGGTATTGAACATGAAAAAACCTGGATGCACTTGAAATGACTTGATGGTCAAAATACAGTATATGATAAAATAATGAAGTATTAAAATCTGTCTATTCATTCTTCATCTTTTAAAAATGTTTTCAAAGCTTTCAAAGGCAGCGAACGTTCAAAGTTGGTCTTGACAAACTTGTCAGATGAATTTCATTGTAATTCTGCTTCCTTGCATTCAAATTCAATTAAAACGAAACTGAATAGGAATTTGAGAAGTCATACTAAAAATAGCACACAACCAAAAATGTTACAGTAGGTTTACATAAGTACTAATAGTGCACTTTTAAAAACTATAGTAAAAAAAAAACAACAATAATGCTAAAGAGTTCAATTGCAACTTTACCTTTATGAACACCCCAGTGAACAAGCCAAAGGCAACAGTGGGAAGGAAAACTCCCTGAGATGGAGATGAGGAAAAACCCTTGGGAAAAGCCCACATCCTTCGGCTTTTAAAACACTTTAAAACAAAGCAAAACAAATTGAAATCTGAACAGATGTTATTCAGCCATGGCAATACTGAGTAATTATAATATACTATTTAAATATGCAATGTGCAAAGAGGAAAGATGCAGTAATGCAGTGAATGACAGAGACGGGTTGAGGCTGCTGTTAATAATAGTAACATGTAAAGTAAATCTGCAGGTCCCATGAGGGGGGTATGGTGAATTAGGCTTGATTCAGTAACTGTGGCTTTGGCTGTTTGGTCGATGGGAGCAAGAGGCACTAAAATGACAACAGCACTCTGCATTGATTCTAGGAGGGCGGCAGTCTCATATCCTGAGAATTCAAAAGCAACAGAAAGCCCTGACCAATGACACAAAGGTTCACCTTGAGCTGACCAGGGCAGCTTTCAATGCATATACGGTAACGCTTCCTTTTACAGTCCTGTTACCCATGAACATACTATTTTCTTATTACAGTAATTACAATTACTACACTGTAAAAAAAAAAAATCTGTTAAATTTACGGAAAAACTGGCAGCTGTGGTTGCCAGAGTTTTCCTGTTAAAAATGCGGTAGCAACATTTTAGGTTTTACAGATTTTAACCGTATTTAATTTTACAGCAATAAACCGTATTTCATTATCTGATTTAATGTTAATTTACTGACTTTTTGAAGTATTAATATCCGTTTTGTTCAATTGTAATACACTGGCAGCCAACAACCACAGCAGTGATGAGAATCAAATGATCAAATCAAAGCTCATCATAATCAGTTCTTCCACAAGAATGTTCATACTAGAAGCTGCACAGAGTCATTCAAGCAAACCTTAAACACCATCATGGTAACATGTTGATATTTAAAAAATTAAATAAGCATTAATTTAACAACATTAAGTGTTACATAAAACCCTAATGTACATAACTGGTTAGAAAAAAACTAAGAAAATTATGAAGAAACAGTTAAAATACATTAAATGTGAAGTGTCACACAGGGAATTGTGGGTATGTCAATTTACATTTTTTTCACTGTAAATTATACAATGACTTGTTCTTTTTCACTTCCAAAAACTGTAAATTTAACAGTATTTTACAGCAGTAATTACATTAAATGTACCATTATATATATATATATATATATATATATATATATCACAGTTATTTACCGTATATAATAAGGAAACTTTCTGTTTACCAATTAACAGTTTTTCACTCTTTTACTGTTCATGATCATTTTTTACAGTGTAGGTAATAACTGGGTAATAACCCTGAACCTACCCCTAACCCATGTACTTAGCATTTTCACTGGCCACAATTTTGCCATCGATACGGGGGGGGGGGGGGGAGGCAAAATAGATATTTTTATAATTACTATCTCATAATTTGGCAGTAGGTATATTAGGCTGCTGTCACTTTAAGACCTAACGCACAGATTCATATACTGTTACACGTGTGTTTTCTTTTACTTTAATTTAAAACAAAACTGACTGTGTTTACGTGAATACTCGCCAAGACTGATATTTTGATGTTCTTTTGTGTTTATTGGACTGTTTAAGTGCAATAAGCAGCGAAAAAGAACTACATTTGGTACTGTGGGTATGAGCACAAAATCTGCGGGAATGAGTAAAATTATGTGCAATGCGTGAAATCCCAAGCCGAAATTCAAGCCCTTTAACACCAACACGATTCATCTGGAGTAAATGAAACGATTGAGTACGGGGAGGTGGGTATGTGTGTCATCTGAGAGACGAGAGAGCGAGAAAGCACAGCTGGTATCATGCATCTATTCTGGGGGAAATTTGTATCAGAAGTGTTTTGATATTAATAAAAAAAATACATAGATATATTTTTGTTCATTATTTCAGATGCCCTTTTTTAAATAATACAACAACAAAAAAATTACATATAAAATTCAACTCACCAAAGTGGCTAGTAGGAGTGATGTGTTAATGTTAAGCACTGATTATGAAATTGGACATTTCATGATCCGATTCCTACAGACACAACTGAGCCTCTTTATCAGTTTATAATTAGCTCAAATTGGTACAAATCCTGTAAGCAGTTCACAAAACCAACAGATAAAAACTAAAAGCACTACAACATATTTATCAAATCCCACTCTGTAACTGCTTGTCTGCTTAGCTGTTGGGGAAGTGTTCAAGAGCAGACACAATCCCTTTGAGCCAGATTATATGAGTAAATGCTGTGTAATTCTGTTTACAGGATTAATATCACGAAGAATGCACACGATGGGACCAGCTATCATTCAGACTCTCCTCTGGGCCTCAATTATCCAAAAGTTTCATTGCAGTGATTTTAAAACCAATAATTTATGGCTGGTTCCTTACTTGCAGTGTGAATGATTATAACAGACTGATTGAATTAGATGAATAGAGCATCTTTTCTGTTAATTTGATTATTCTAAAGGTTCTTTAGGCCTCTATTAATTTTCTTTTTGTCAAATAACATGTTTATCACCACACACCCGGGTATCCCTTTGCTTGCATATTAGTTTGCACACCCAATCTAGGCTGCCAGTTACAACTGTAATTATTTATCATATTATAATTTATTTACACAGTAAACATCTATTAAAATGCATTTAGAAACAACTGGCTTTGGGACAGCATTACTTTCTCCAGTAGGTCCACTTATTCAAGCAAGCGGCGATGTCAGAGGGGAACGCTATCAGAACGCTGGCAAGTAAAAAAGCAACATAAAAGCAAAAGCGCATGAAGGTTGTGCTGCATAATTCATGTGCCGCTCCTTTTAGAAACGGCAAATTCATCAGGACAATGACGTTTGACAGAGGAGCTGCTGTCTCTGTTCACCTTGCACCGTTCAACATTCTCTTCCATTCGAAAACAGCACAGTGCTATTAAAGATACACAGTGCACTGCAGACTGATGAGCCAGCAGGGTTTAGGCCACTTTGAGTCAACTAAAAGCAGATTTGTCATGAGAACCTCACTTTACTGTACTGGTAAAGTGTGTCAGGATGAAAACGAATCCACTAAATACCTGCTTCTTGCCTGGGCAGTCTCTGGTGCAATAAAAAAATTGGAAAAGCACCATCAACACCAGCAGTTTCGACATTTGGGGAAGCATTTTCTTGTACTGACATTATAAGGAAACGGCAGGTTATCGGGGAATATAGGTGGTGTTTGAAAAACTAATTGTTTCAACTTGCTTTTGGGGTCTTTCCAAATACTCAATTCAGTACATATGCTATGTCTGAAATCATTCTCTCGTTCTCGTATAAAGAACTCCACATAACAAAATGGAGAAAACAAAAACAAAAGTTCCTTTTAAAGGCAATTCTGTTAACTTGGAAATCAGCTGTTTAAAAGTTTGGTGTCAGGGAGAATGATTTCTTTTAAAGAAAAATAACACTTTTATTGAGTTAGGATGAATTAAATAAATTTGTTCACTTCATATAGTTTAGGCAACAATTTATAGTTGAAAAGAGAACGATTTCAGACATAGGACATTACATAGCAAATTTTCATTTCTCTTCCTGCTCCTTCAGCCTTAGAAAGCACATTGCGCTACGAGTACCAAGCAAAGCAGAGCACTACAACTAGAAATAAATGAACAATCACTTTGAAGGACCTTGGAAAGAAAATAACACATTACAAGAGAATCAGATTAAAAAGAGCACATTTGCGAGGACAAGCAGAAGTGGTATCCCATCAGTGGGCTTTTCAGAGGGACACAGACCACCTGGGCTCCGCTCTTGTCTTTTCTATGTGTCCTCCATGGTTATTTTCTGTTCATTCTCCGTCCGTCTTTCATCTTCCCTCCAGAGTACGTGCTCTTTTCTCCTCTATGTTCACCAAATCCCACTCTCGCTACTTTATTATTAAAGCCTATGTTCTATGACCCTAGTGACACCAGGAAAGACAATGAGCTATTCTACTCTGTCACCATATTCGGATGAACCAATAGAGAGGAAGAGAATCAATGGTCACCTCTGACCTGCTGCCGGTGCGTCTAAGGACAAACAAATGCTGGTGACTTCAGTTTCATGAATGTAGGCCTTGTGTTGTGCTTTTTTAAATCCTATATCTATGATGTAGTACATTTAATGGACAAGTTTAACACTGCAGAAATTGAACAGGTTTCACATGTGAAAGAGCCTACTAGTACTAGGAGCATCAAACTTTCTGGTTATGAGATACTGTGAAAAATATGAACTCAAACTCACTGTGTTGGAAGGACAAGGGTGCTGGGCTGGACTTTGGGTCTTCTTTTGGCAGATGTTCCCATCTGGTTGGCTGAGCGTTTGAGTGACTGTTGGTTTAGAAGACTGGAGGCCAGACCTGCATGGTACTGCAACTACAGAAGAAAAAAATGTCTATGTATTAGGGCTGTCACGATTAACACATTTGCTTAATCCTGATACAATTCCATTTACGTGACACACACATCACACATTACTATAATATAATATTTAGGGTGGTTGGATTTTGTTTCTTAACAGGGCTGACCACTGTACTTGTCATGTAATTTCTTAATTCCACATTAATTCATAGTTTTATGGCCAATGGATGATAATGCCAACAAGCCTTGAACAGATTTGAAATTAACATTGTCCAGAGAACTTACACTTCTGCTGTTTTACAAAGAACAGTTAAGCATGTAAAATGAAATCATAGACTAACTGGGCTTTTAAGAATTGTTTACTCAAAGCACAGACCCAATGTTGTCAACAATCTGTTCTTCTAGGAGAAAGCACAGTTGCTTACATTGTACTCCAACACATTTTTCCTTGTGTTCCTCCTCATCTCCTGCCCACCTCATCCCCCTCGCCTCCTGTCTTACTATGTTGAACGTAACATGGTGACTGTTATATATTTGTCTTTGATGTTGTAGTAAAACAGAAGCCTATAGTGACGAAACCACAAGAAAATTGTACTCTACCCAGATTGCACTGTTGTACACCACCTACCTGATGCCATGGACATCGTCCAGCATGTTTAACCAACAACCCTCAACATTGCAAGTAAATAGCTCACATATGAGACTAAATTTCAATCCAGGCCAGTAAATAATGCCTATTGTTAGCCACTGTGCTACATGTCAAATCTGTGATTTCTTGTTTTTTTTTTTTCCTTTTAAAATGACTATTTGTTCAGAATTATTGAGCCTTTAAAGGGTTAGTTCACCCAAAAATGAAAATTATTATGTCATTAATGACTCACCCTCATGCCGTTCCAAGCCCGTAAGACCTCCGTTCATCTTCGGAACACAGTTTAAGATATTTTAGATTTAGTCCGAGAGCATTCTGTCCCTCCATTGAAAATGTATGTACCTTAAACTGTCCTTGTCCATAAAGGCAATACAGACATCATCAAAGTGGTCCATGTGACATGAGTGGGTTAGTTCGAATATTTGAAGTATCAAAAATACTTTCTGGTCCAAACATAGCAAAAACAACGACTTTATTCAGCATTGTATTCTCTTCCGGTTCTGTTGTCATTGCTCGTTCACGATTCATGACGCTGCTGACGTGTTATCTTGTGCGCCCGAGCTTCGTTTACAGTCTGATGGAGACGCGCGCTGCATTCAAGCTTTTCTACATTGTTTGTATTTTGGTATTGCAATATTTTTTAAAAATGGTTCGTAAGTGTGCATGTCGCGGATGTCCTAATCGGGCGCACAAGATAACACGTCAGCAGCGTCATTGGAATCGTGAACTTGGAACGACATGAGGGTGAGTCATTAATGACATAATTTTCATTTTTGGGTGAACTAACCCTTTAAGACCAAGCAAAAGCCACTGCCGGTTGGTTCCTTCGATAGTGGGCGGGAATAATGCACAAGCAGCAACTTCGTTGGCTCGTTCTCACCAATTACCGTCCACATTTTGATTTTAGCAAATGAGTTTGTAGTGTTTTATATTTATTATTAGTAGATTTTTTTTTCATAATATTACTATTTTATTAGAATTATTGTTCTTTTTATTTATTTTTTTACAGAAACTATAAAGCATCACTTCAGTCCATCATGAAAAATGTTGAATGCTTGATTGACTGTAGTTAATCTATATATATAAATACAGTCAAGTAAGCTAAAAACTGTACAAGTCAATGGCGATTCTTGCCAAGGTGTGCGTAGAAGGTTGACCAATCAAGGCAGATACATATTGGGAAAAGAAACAGAATTGGATAACTTCAATGCAAGTTTACTACTATAAGGCTAACCTGATTGTAGATCAACTACTTTTAATAATGAGCAGCTTATAGCTTGACAAAAGACACCTTTAAAGTGAATTTTCCAACACAACAGCTCTAGTCAGCTTGCTGGGAAAAATCTTAAGAAAATCAATAATCCGTGAGCAACCCGCTGGTAGCGAGCAAGGCTGATCGTAACACAAGCAGTGACAAAAGCGATCTCATCAGACATCAGAATTCATCGGCATGCACACCCACACAAACCAGGCTCTTAAATTAGAGCTCGCATAGGCCCGTGCCTCATTAATTGCTATTAAAATATTCCTCCTATTGAGCTAATTAGCCATGTTCCGTGGCAGTATAGCGACGTTCGCCGAGTGGGAAGCAGACGGCACAGCACTCCCCCCGTTTAATTTGGCTGACCAAAGCAGCTGTGTTAACGGGGAATTATTTTAATTAACTGAATCTCCTTTTCGTAGCTAATGAGCCTACTTGGTAAGGGCCAGATTTTGTACGAGAGTAGCGTGTGTATGGAGGGAAGCTGGGCTCCAGCTGTATAAAAAGCCCTTGCTAATAAATAAAAAGGCTATATAACAAGGTAAGAAGAAAAAAAAAAACAAACATGCAAGATGCTGTCAAGATGGCTCAGGCGCCTTTGAATGTCAAGTGGCTTGAGAGATTTTTTGCATTAAAAACATCCACAGCAATCACCACTGGTTAAAATATTGGCACCCGGACAATTGTGTAGGTCTGTTAGTGTTTCACAAAAACAAGAAAGACAAATATATATATATATATTACAGTATGAAAAAGCTGAAAAACATTAAGATACTGAAAGTTTTTTAAACTATGTCAGCGAGTACTGAAGGCTTATGTATTTCTGAGGACAGTATGAAAGCAATATTTCCCTAACATGTTTCATAACACAGAAACGCAAACCTCTAAAGTTCACAAAGAAAGGACAGTTAAAAAAAACAGATACAAAGGACAAAAGACGTGGAGGACTGTGGAGAATGAGTACAAGAGAGAGAGAGAGACAGACAGGACAAGAGAGGCATTACCCAGAATGCTGTCAGGCAGCTGAGACTGAGAGTGTCATCTCATTGGGGCAGTTGAAGATTAAAGTGCAGGGTCAGAATCTGACTTGTGAGAGGATGCACGGGACAAGCACACACAATCAATGTCACCATCAAATGGAACAAAACAAGACAGCCTCTTTCACTGGAAGCAGACACAATCCCAGAAAAACCACTGAATTGTTGTCTACCACATTAGAGTGCCATAATCCAATTGAAGATACCCATTTCAAACAAGACACTTAAGCAAACCGGGTCTGTAAAACCCACCACACTTACATGCAATTCAAGAAAAACTTTGGAAACACTTTATAAAGCTGTGTTCACCCTTTATTACAGATTATCTTTACATATTTAACCATAATCAGACGTATATAAAAATAAAAATGTGCAAAGGTTTAGCATTGATTCAGAAGCTCAATTCAAGCAACCGATATTGAGCATGTGCTTCAATATATACCATCTAAACTTCCAGCATGTAATAACCCACAACAATAACTCAAAGGCATTGCCAATTAATTGTGATGCATAATACCTTTCAAGTGCTGTCAAATTAATATAATCGTAGCTTTTTCTCAAATAGGATGTAATTTCTAAAACACCTTCAATTCTTAAAAACCTCTTAAAGATTATTCTTTTTAATGAGGCTAATGCACCCCCCCGACTCAACCTCCACCATCTTCCAGATATCTGCAACGCTCCAACTGCAGTGCATCTCATTCCTGATGCTTCTGCATTTAATACTATAAGCAGACCAAGAGAACTAGCGCTTATGAAGGGGAACTGCATCATTCTATGCAACTAATATCTAACTAATATCCATTCAAAGAAGCTTCGCCGAGGAGGGAACAGCAAAATCATGTCATGAATATTAAGTACAAGTTGAAACAACTCTCTTTGATCATTCGCCGCTTGTTAATCTGCTCCCGAAATGATGAAATGACTGTTTGTATGAGTGCATCTTTATCTAAAATCTCCCAAAATCTTTGCACAGCCTTGAGGGGAAAATCACCTCAATTTGTTCAACTCAGTTATGTTAGCTTTTGATAGGTAGACTACAGGGAGAAAGTGTTGAAATAGTCAAATAAATCAAATTTTACTTATAGCAACACCTTTTTTTTTAGATTTTTAAAAGCTATGATGACCAGGTGTGGAGCCAAAAATTGTGTTTCGAAACTACAACCTAATGTTGCTGCCGGGGAATTGTCCCTTAAAAAAAGTTAGTCTCTTAGGACATAAACACCTGTTGAATGCCATATTAGATCTTTAGGGAGTGCGTTACATATCCAGAATACATTTACATTACACTTTGTGTGTTCACACTTGTATCAGTTCTCCTTGTTCTTTAGGTCAGGAGCAAAAAAATATTTAGTCATACTGTAATTTTTAACACCGAACAGAAAAAGACAATCCAGCACCTGTGTGCTGGGATAAATGTCCTCGTTATTTGTACATATGATGGTATTTTTTTCCAGCTAAAAGTTCACAAAGAGCCTATAAAATGTGTAAAGGAGCCACACAAATGGGACCTGCTGCAAAGAAACATCATACCAAACTGTAATGGGCAAAGTAGCTCCTAAGAGGAGAAGATAAACATTCTGCCCTTTTTAGGGTCACATCTTGTGATATCACATCACATTTTTGACACATTTAGATGCCTTTGGTGCATGATGCATTCATATTTCAGTCAACCCTCACCAGTATGTTTGGAAGCAGACCAAGACCCCCTGAAATATGCAGTGCAACATAGTAAGAAACAGATTTTGTTAACTAGTAATTGGAATAAACTGATAAACTAACAGAATTAATAACTTAAGAAAAAAAGATCCATATGCATAGTCTGTGATCTCATTGAGAATATTTATTCACAAGAGATAATTAATATATTAATCCCCGTGCAACGAGAGAGAAAAGAGAAACCTTAAAATAGGGGAAGGTGGAACGGGGAAAAAGAGATTGACGGGCGGAGAGAGGAAGAGACAGCAATGCTGCAGTCAGGGGGTTAATTAATTTTTAAATATCAGCCAGGGATCACAGGGTCTAGGGTATTTTCTATGTCTGGATCTCATAAATCAGGGTTATGGGTAACGCAAATGAGATCAGACATATTCCATGCAGGAAACCCATTTGGATTTAAACAAGTTTCTACAGGCAGTGATTGAATAAGGAGAGAGAGGCATTTGAATTCAAAACAGTTCAGTTCATCAAAACATAAAATTATGTCGGCTGTTGTGTTTCTAGAGCTACCATAAAAGTAGTTCAAACGACTTCTGAAGTCATACGACAATGCTATTTGAGGAAAAGAACAATCTTTAAACTGTTATTCAGTGATAATATTCCACCACTGTTAACTACGCAAACCTATCACAAGTTATATGGACTACATTCATGACTCTAATATGGTGTTTTAGAGTTAAAGCGATACTCCACTTTTTTTGGAAATAGGCTCATTTTACCACTCCCCCAGAGTTAAACAGTCGAGTTTTACCGTTTTCTAACCCATTCAGTCGATTTTCTTATTTTTAGAAGAATATCAGTAACAAGACAGTTTCTGGTCTCATTGACTTCCATGGCATATTTATTTCCTACTATGGAAGTCAATGAGACCAGGGAACTGTCTGGTTACTGATATTATTCTAAATATCAGAAAATGGCTGAATGGATTAGAAAATGGTAAAACCCAACTGTTCAACTCTGGGGGAGCTGTAAAATGAGCGTATTTCTAAAAAAAAGTGGAGTATCCCTTTAACAAGTGTAAACACTATGATGAACAGTCAACGAAAAAAGCAAAAAAGACACCAAGTAATTACAGGACTTTCTTTTTCTTTAAAGACCAAAGACAAAAGTTTTTTTTTTTGTTTTTTTTTGGAGTAAATGGATTATATTTTTATTGAATGGTAACTGGTCTGCAAGGAAGTTCCTTTAAGTTATATTGTTTGGTATATAGTTTTATCGTTTAAAGAAAGCCTATTATGGTCACTGTATGTTTTTCTTATACCTGTAAATCCACGTTTCTCCAATTTATGTATTTACTCATTAAATTTGAAATGCTTGGAATGTTCCGAAAAAGGAGTAAATGTTTATAAATTCCCAACTTAAAAGGTTACAATACATGTTTGTAATACATTACAAACCAAGAACTAAGCAGTGAAAGCAATTAGGTTAAACCCCACAAGGATGTAGTTCATACAATTTAACCATCCATCAGAAAATGTACAGGACACAACAAATAGACATCGTCCCCACGGAATCCTAAACAAACAATTTGAATGAATATTCACTCATGAATAGCAAGCTCTGAAAAAAAAAAGTATCTATCAAAGGTTCCCTTGCTATTTTAATGAGGAATTAGCCGGCCGAGGCGAGCCGAGACCACTGTTCTTTCAACTTTACACTCCCTTGTCTTGAAACTAATAAGGAATCCAAGCTTGCTAAAGTTACCACATCAAACATTTTTCTCAGAGCAGTGCATTTTCAAAAGGTCGCTGCTTTTTTTTGGCCCCTGTTAGTTGTTTCTCGTTCTTTTCCACCCCTTTTCGTCCCTTTGCGCCATGCTGATCTTTAAGACTGACCAGGCTATTAGTCCTCCCTGGCACAGCAATTGGCAGACACGTGCTCCATCATTAACTGCAGAGCTGAAACGTGTTGCGATGGCAAGTCCGCTGCTCTCTGATCTTATTGTGGGCTCCGGGTTTGAGGCCTGCCATTTGTTTCTTCTGACAGCCTCGTTCATGACATGATTAAAGCGCATAACCAGCCGCACAGTTTCAGGACATTGTGCGGTGTGAAAAGCCACGAGCCTCTGGTAGATTCATGGCATTCTTTTGATTAGTTTGAGGTCAAAAAAATAAAAATAAATAAATAAAACGGGAAAAATCTGTACGCTCTGTGATTCTAGAAATATCCATAATTTAAACTCAAGGGACTGACTGGTGACTAGCAGTTGGACGCTCAGCCTAATGGCAGCTACAACATTACTGAAATCAAGATGTTTTTCATGCATAAAGGTGGATATTGTAACGTAAACATTTGATTAATGCACATAGAATGCATATATAGTGTCTTGACACCGCTGATGCCAAACACTAATGGTTTTGTCAAGTCACATGATCAATTATTTTCTACAAAGAATTTAATTTTGCATTAAGCGTTAAAGGGATAGTTCATGCAAAACTGAAAATTATGTCATAATCTACTCACCCTGACATTTTTACAAACCTGTATGACTGATTTTCTTCTGTATTTCAGACCACACAACTTTGTTTGTAATATAACTAGTTTCACAAAAAAACAATCATGCAGGTTTGGAACGACATACCGTCAAACCAAAACATATCGAGACACCTTCAACATCTCACATTATCAGTTTATTCGCTATAGTTTAGAAAAGGGTAAAAAATCAGCTGATATTTCACTGGTTTTGGCCATCCTTCCTTTAAACGGTCTAACAAATGAATTAGGTTGAATAGCTGTCAGCTGTTAAATTTAAGAACACAATTAGATAATACCAATTTAGGTCAACCAATTATTAAGTGATGCTTTTGTTCAGTCTGTGGTGTAAAAAGGTCATATTAGTAATTAAAGAAAAAACAGCCAGGTCAAAGTGTCTGAATATTTTTTGGTCCCAACCCAAATATGTATAAATTAATAGATTTTGGGTATAATGCGTCACAGTTTACTTTTTTTTATGACTTTACTTACATAAATTAACTATAGTGTCCTACACCCTTTACTAAAAAAATATCAAAAAGTATATCTGGTGTCTGAATCCATTTTGGTTTGACTGTAGGTGAGTACATCATTAAAGAATTTTCATTTTTGACTGAATACCCCTTTAGATTTTCAAATAAAGGTGTGTTCAACTTCAATTCCTTTTTTTTTTCTTGCTATGTGAGAATCATTTCACTCGTATCTGCATTAACCGAAATGTTCGTATAGTTTCAGACCTAGTGGACGTGATATAGCAGGAATGAAATAAAAAATAAAACTAGACTGTTCCCTCAGCTCATCAGGAGTCTTGCGCTCCCTGAGTTGGCTTGACTATGAATATGATTTGGATTCCATTCCCGCATGTTTAGGAATGAAGTCAAATGTGGAATTTCTTGGAGATCCGCTTGAAAACAGGGATTGCTTATGTAAAGGGTCATTATAAAGTCTATGTCCAAAGAAGGGAGATTTTCTATAATACATAAGCAAATTACAATCTTTGCAATTTCACACAAGTGAGGCTAATTTCTGCTTCTTAATCTTTTGATCTCATTAGTTCATCCGTTTGTGCAAGACCGTCGGTTAAGTAGAAGAATATCAGAGCGCCGTTGGCTAAGTGACCTTGTGAAAGTCAACCAAGTCTGTGTCTCATTTTACTCACAGAGTTTCCATCAATGACAGACATATGCACTCGTGATGCATGGTCACAAGTTATAAAGACAATTAAAGGGAAACATGTTTAGCCCTTGGTTACTAGCTGTCACTCATCACAACTTATAACCTGATGTGTTTGGCTCCAGAAATCTCAAGGTCTCCTCCTTCCTGAGGCTTTGTCTTCATTAAATGGGAAATACATTTGCATATTGTTACTTGTAAAGGGGGGAAACATGGATGCTATTTCTCTAAATAAGCATTTTACTTTTAAATTTACAATTAAAAATATACTAACAATAAACACATTGATGAGCAATAGGACAGTCAAGTGACATCGTTAACAAAAATGAAAGGTATAATTCACTCAAAAATGAAAATTGTCCCTCCCTGGTGTTATTACAAAACTTGTGCTGCCTACCTGCTCTTTACATAAAACCAAACATTACTGGAAATGTATATTTAAAAAATGAATAAATTAACAAATAAAAATATAAAGTGAAATAAAAAAATAAATAAAAAAAAAATAGAAAAAAAGTCCACACGATTCGAAAAGCCATTCAATAGCATGGTATGAGGAACAGATCAAAATTAAATAAAAATAAATAATTAAAATTCAACTGCAACAGATTTAACTGAGTGACATTTTAGACTTTTTTCTCACACAAAGCTAATGTATAGTTTCAGAATGCTTGTGTCAGTCACGTGGGCTATGTTCATGCTCCTTTTTTGTCCTTCAGCAAAATATTATAGGGGTGGAACAACATTAAGGTGCGTATATAACACAAATTTCACTATTCTGTCTTTTTTTAATATTTATTCTATGAAGAAATGTTTTTTACAAAAACTAAACCAATGGCTGTACTTTCACTCTACCCAATTTTTAACCCCAGAGACACAAAAACAAACACAGATTAGAAGAATCATGAAAAGTTTGTGCGAAACCTCTGAATTGTCCCATAATTCATGTGCTCCTGGCAGCCCCGGGTCTGTTGGCACTAGGGGAGCACTAGTGTTTAAAGCTGACAGGATAACAGCTTGATGTCTTAACTGTGCACTGGTACAGGGATAAGCAGGTGCTTAAATGTCTCTGTGCAACCTGACATCTCTATTGTACTGACAGAACACAAGCGCATGTGTTAAATACAATGTTGTTTGACATTAAACAGGCGTTCGAGCTTCCAGCTGACAATGGAACAGACACTTTAAAGTCACGCAGGCAGGAAACGCCATGGACAAAACAAACATAAGACCTTTGCAAATGATGCTTATGGTATCAATATTGCTTGACAAAAGCTGGTCAAGTGATCTCAGAAAAAAGTACTTATTGGACCATTACAATAAGGTTCCATGTGTTAACATTAGTTAAAGTGCCCCTATAATGCTGTTTTAAAGGTTCCTAATTTGGTTTTGGAAGTCAAAAAAACACTTTAATTTTAATTTGCACATTAGCTAATTTCTTAAATAGTCTGAAATCGTTTTTTTTTTTTTTGTTTAAAGATTTAGTCTCTCTAAACTTCTCCTTTCCGATTTAAGTAGATTTTTTTGATTTGCATTGTTCTTCAATTCCATGTAAAAGTCTGTCGAGTAAAATCAAAAATAAAAAGTTGTATCTGTTATTATAATACATATTTACTGGACCCAGGTAACAATGAACATTTTTATGTAACAAATGTATTGCTCATTGTAAGTTAATGTTTGGTAATGAAAACTAATGGGACCTTATTGTAAAGAGTTACCATTTTTAGTTTAAAGGTTTCCCTGCTTTATTTTGTACTTAACGTTTTCTAATGTAAAATGCTTCTCAATTAAAAAAACAACAACAACAAAAAAACTCCAAAGCCTCAGGAAGGAGTGGACCTTTAGATTTCTGAGACAAAACACACCAGGACATAATGAGGGTGAGTGACAGCAAGTAGCCAAAGGCAAAACATGTTTTCCTATAATTAACTGTTCATCTATTCACTCTCAAATCCAACCGGATCAGTTCTTGAACAGATTACATGCCCACTAAAAATACAATTAGCAATATAACAAGATGGTTTTCTTTGGCAAAAGTACAACTGTGAAACATACATCATTGTAAAAATGCCAGTTCAAAACCACACACACAAACAAATCTGCACCATAATTTACTACAAGACAAATGCTTTAGGATCACTTGTTTCTTAAAGGAGTCTTTTTTTTTTACCCTTTGACGTTCAATTAAAATAAATAAAAAAGAGCATTTTTCCTGCCACAAATAATTTAGTCATGATTTAGTTTTATTTCACCATTTTCAATTACAATTTAATGAAAAATATGTTGATTCATCAAGATATGACCCATTTTATATTCCTTGATCACACAGAATAAAGACAATGGCCAAAAACAGTGCATTAATCCTGGGGTCATTTGCATGGCAGAAACGTTCGCATCGATCGTATTTACAGTGTGTGTGTGGGGGGGAGGGGGGATGGGTCTGTCTGGACAGAGAGCATGGAAGCATCAATACTTCTGCAGAAAGGCTTGGTTTGGCCCCACGCCCCTGTTCACCCGCACACCGTCCAGTCCAGACACACCTAATCCTGCTGTAACGCTCCCAGCCTCAGAGTGTGGGAAAACAGCTGGCCCACCACCCAGAGGGCAGAGGAACCGCATGTAGTACTGGTTTATACTAATTAACCACTAGAACTCAGACATTTAGTAAAGGGTTTCTAACTGGAAAAACTATTGACCTTAAAAGGTTATACTCGACGCGCTCGCTTGAACACCGAATACTATGCCGCGCGCACCTTCGCGCTTGTGCGGACACGTCGGGTGTAAACAAGGTTTGGTTCAAACGGTCAAAAAAGACAGTTTCAGTGCAAACTGCAAACTATTCAAAGGGCTTTAAACGATTCCAGATGATGAATAAGGGTCTTATAAAGCGAAACGATCAGTCATTTAAAAAAAACAACAATAAAGTTTAAGTTTTATAAGATCAAGTGGTCACCTTGCTCTGTTCTATGATGCGCGTCCGTGACTCTCCTGTTCGAACTTGTTTATCAAAATGAACGAATCTTTTTTCATGTCATTTGGTTCATTCAACGAACGAAATGAACGAGTTGACTAGGGAAAAGATTCATTCATTTTGATGAACGAGTTCGAACAGGAGAGTCACGGACGCACATCACAGAACAGAGCAAGGCGACCATTTGAGCTTATAAAACTTAAACTTTGTTATTTTATTTTTTAAAATGAGCGATCGTTTCGCTTGATAAGATCCTTATTCGCCGTCTGGAATCGTTTAACCCCTTAACTGTCACCCCCCTTTTTGAGAATGGGGGTTAAAATGCACTATTCAAACTTAAATGGTTGTAATTTAAGAATGCTTTGGAATATATACCCAAGTTTGGTCTTGTTTTAAAGAAAACACTCAGCAGAATGTTGCAGAGGTGAAAACACTTCAAAAAATGAAAGTATGAAAAAGTTTTGGAAGTTTAAATTTACAGTAAATTAAATATACTGTACTATATATTTTTTATTTTATATAAAATATATATTTTATAAAATATTTTTTCCTCTAAAATTTCTATAAAATCAAAGCCATACATCTTATCAAGTTATGTTCCAAATTTGAAGTTGATATCACAAAAATTGAAGTTCCCATGAGATTTTGTTTAGGCGTAGTACCAAAAATAGCCACCGGGTGCCATTGAATTCCATTGAATTTAGTTGTATACATTCTGCCTTAACAAATTAATACATTTCTGTCCAAATATCAATTCTGTCACAAAATTTGGAACCTTGAGACTCTGACCTTTCTGACAATATCAGTTTTGTCAAGATTAGAAAAGGTTTTGATCATAAATTATTAAATATAATGATGCCCAAAAGGGGAGGAGCCTGATAAAATAAGTACCGTTTCTATGGTAACGCAACATTCAATTATAAAACAGTTTTCACACGATGAATTCTGAGTTTATAAGCTTTCAAATGATACCTTATTTATGATAACTACTAAAATATGTGATATAATAAAAAAAGGTCATACAAAATAATATTATATTTTAGAGGATAATAAATATAAATATTATCATTTTTAGAGCATAATATTGTACTATAATTTTTTTTATTATTGAAAAATACTAGATTATATGTTTATTATGAACTTTTAGCATAAAAACAGAAGTTTCAATGATTAAAAGTGGGTGCATCAACTTTTTGTGACAAAGGTCAAAACTCCTGTTATGAAGCAGATTTTTTGAGGTGCACTCTTGTCATAAATTCATCAATTACTCTTCCTACATAATTTTTAACACAAAACAGGGGTAGAATATCTATTTAGAAGTCTTAGACCTTTCCAACAATATATAATTTGTCATAATTAGATTAAGATTTAATAGAAATATAGTGAAGTAAAGTTAGGCGTCCCGGTACCGGGACGGTGACAGTTAAGGGGTTAAAGCCCTTTGAACAGTTTGCACTGAAACTGTCTTTTGGACCTTGAACCGTTTGGTTCCCATTGAAGCCCATTATATGGAAAAAAATCCTGGAATGTTTTCATCAAAAACCTTAATTTCTTTTCGACTGAAGAAAGAATGACATGGATATCTTGGATGACATGGGGGTGAGAAAATTCTTATGTTGGTCATACTTCCAAAAAATATGTGATTCTGTGATTCTGAATGCCAGCATCGACATCGGCGTGGTGACTGAAAGCTACACATTCTCCTCAAACATTGTGTTCATCCTCGCTGTGCCTTGATAATGGTGTTGAAGTACAACCCATGTAAAGTTGATAATTCCCTGAATGACTGCAATTGCAGATTTCGAACAGAGATGGCGACAAAGAGGCAAAACGCCGGACAGCGGCTTTAAAAAAGCTGGCTTGGTTGTTGATTGCTTTCAAAAACATTAGGTAAAATAGGTAATTACTGTACCACTACTGGCACCAAATGGAATTACAAAAAAGAGGGAAGAATTAGAAAAAGAAAATCCAACAAGTCACAGGCAGTGTTGTTGTTTTAGGATAACTCAGATACTATATTACAGTTTGTATTTTTCTATTTTCCATTGTCATAATAATTTTAGTTAAAATTGCAGTAATTTTGTTGTGTTTTGACTTTTTTTGTTCATTTTATAGTTTTTCTATTAATCATTTTTATTTAGTGCATCAAGAAAAGTATAGCCTTGGCAATTAGCTGAAATAAACCATTTTTAAATATTTTATTTAGGTAACGTTTTTATTATTTCAACTTTCAAGCAACAAACATGTTTGTTTTTATGGTTATAATTTGAGCAGACTATAATAACTATAAAGGAATAAACAATTAAATATACAATATCTTTAGATCAATAGTTTGATACCAATTAATACCAACTAACTAACTACATAAATGCTGATAATCAATAGGGGGCCATTACATTGTGCATCCCTAGAAATAAAAGTGTTGAGAATGAAGAAAATCAACACTTTGAGAATTAAAGTACAACCACTATATAGGAAAAAAGGAATTAAAAAAAAACACTTCTGGGCAAGAAGAGACATTCAATTCTCGTTTGACCTGTTTTAATGATTTTCAAAAAATAAAGACACAAACCCAAGAGCTTTTCGCAATAGCAACTTTGAAAAGATTTGCTTTTGTTTGAGGAAGACGACCTCTGTCCGTACACCTACTACTCTGCACACCGTGTGGAAAGAGCAACTCATGAGTAGCTGTTATTGCTTGAGCACCCTAACCCCAGTTATTGCACACACAAAAAAAACTCACATTCACCAATTCATGGACAAAAACCTCAACAGGTTCTCAAGGAACTGCAGCCTTTAATGACCTATTTTTTAAACCCCCCAATATCAGGAATCCAACCATAGCTTTCTGCATGTTTCCAAAAAACAAACAAATAAACAGTGTGCTTCCTATTCAATTCCTCATCTATCGTGTTGCTACCTGCATCACCTAAGGGCTAAGCATCAAAGAACTCAAGAACGGAGCGCAGACATCCTGCGAAATTGCATTTACAGTAAGAATAGCAAATCTTGTTCAATAACACTTAGGACAGAAGACCTACTCAAGATCAAAAGAAGTCAAAGCACTCAGCTGTAATGGATATTGAGCAAATGTTGGTTCTGCTGTGAGAACACCCACATCTATTGAATCTCAAGTGTGTGCTCTCCTGGCAAGACGTGGTGTGCGTTTTATTGAGAGGATTCGCTTGAGGACCTTGATCCAAAGAGAACTAAATTTTACAGCCTTTTCAGGACAGAAACAAAAGAAGATTTACTAGGCAAGAAGTAACACAACTCTATTTTCTGTCAAATTAAGCAGACGGACTTCAGACTCTTTTTTACATTTGGAACTACTCACGTTGCATTAAGCAAATCACAGCTACAAGCTATAATGCGTCTCATTGATGCGCTGTGAATTAGATCAGCAAACTGTAGATCTGCTTCCTCTTTGAGTATAGTATTATAGTATTATTAGACGCAAGATGATATTCAATTCCACGTCTCGGCCGAGTCTGACGCCCACGATGATGTAAAAGCCTCGCATTCATGTTCGTTGGGAATTCATTAACAGATGTGAAGCGACTTTTTAAAACTACATGTAGACAAAACCAATGCGAGATCAACAAGTATAAAGCCAAAATGAGAGAGGGCTCAGTTTACAGTAATTACAAGGAGGGTTCACATCATTTATCCTGTATAATATTACATATAGCTAGCTACAACACCACTGAGTAGAACCTAAAGAAACTATGTACCTTTGTTTGCATATGGTACTAAGCTCTATATCTTTTGTTAGAAGGACCTTTATTTTTTGCAGGGATGCACCGGTATGAACATTTTGGCCTATAGCGATAACTCTTTTTATATTAGAAAGTGATAACTGATATATTGGACAATATATAAATCCAAATTTTTGTATAATTTTTGAGAGCCTGATTACAAAAACAAAAGTCTCACCATTAAAAGCCATGTCCCAAGCTCACAATTATGATGTTCTCATTATAATGTGCTGCACATGTTGCACTTGAACTGTATTTTCCTTTTTTAAGGGATTCCAATCATACAATATGTGAAGCAATTCAAACCCATCATGGCGAACAGCGCGCATCTGAATGGTCTCTGCTGAAGGAAATAATCCATTATTTAGCGGCTTTAATATATTGGCCAAATTTGAGTCGATAATGATAACATTAAATCAACATATATCGGCCGATATCAATATTGTTGTCTCGTATGAAAAACCTTTAAAGTACGGGGTCCCCAAAAGGGACATGGTAAAGAAAAAAAAATATGAGATGGAAGAACAAATTATGTCAATGCTTTTGCGTTCTCTCACAAATGTTTTGCTTTACGCCGACTCGCCGAGGAACTTTGCATTCGCTCACAAGGAGCTCGAAAGTTTTTTTGTGAGTGAACGCAAAGTTTCTCTGTGGATTTGAGAGAATGCAAAAGCACTGACTTGTTATTTTTCCACCGCCATGTCCCTAGGGGTTCTGTATTAAAGCCATCCATTTAGCCATGATTACATTCACATTATAAAACAGCTTCTTGTACAGGATGCATATAAAGACAATAAAGCTAGGTGAATGAGCAAAATGCTGAAAACTTACTTTATTGGACCATTTGTAAGCCTGGAGCAGCTGGCTGTACAAAGGAGTTTTGTCCTGCACGGGGTCTAAACTGAGCAGTCCACTGTTGTGTAAGGGGTGACTCTCTGACGGCCTGCCAACCAAAGTGCTGAGACGCTCCAATTCACTGCAGAAGCAACAGTCATACTGTTATGGTTGATATTTTTACACTTGCACATACACTAACAAACCAATGTCACACTCCACTCATGTATACTTTGCATGTGTGCATGTATGACGTATGTATATCTATGTACGTGTGTGTGTGTGTGTGTAGAGAGGGGTATGTTTTTCTAAATGATGACACCTTTTTAATTATTGTTCCTAGCTGTTTTGACTTCAGAAACCCTAATTAAAAAGATGTCACAGTAACCATATTTACCGCCCAAACAGTTACTACAATAACTGTTACAACAACAGCAAAATAATAATGGAAACATTATGGAATTGAAGACTAGAATATTCTGGCTACTTGCTTTTCATGCTGACAGCAACAGACTGGGTAGTACCACCAAGTTACCATGGTTTATTACAATAAAAATACCATTTACAGTTTGAATACCGTTACAAAGGCTAGTGAACAGGGTTGGTGAATTCTGTCAGACGAGATAACTCACTTTAAATCGCGATTCACTGACTGTAAATTATCTTGGAATTCCGTTATAAAGACTTTCTCCCGCCCTTCAAGGGTCTCCTTATTCTTCATCCCATCTTTAAGAGAGTCGAAAACCCTTGTTACACTCGATCGAAGAGCCTGGATGGCATTAATCGCTTGAGAAAAAGCTTCTAAATTCACTCCAACATTCATAACGTCCGCCATCACTTCTCCGTCTGAGAACACTGGCGCCCGAGTGACGTCACTGCTGCCGAAAAGGATGATGGGATTTGTTGTTTCTTTTATTTACAGGATCTTAATTTTACAAAGTGGCTGGGAAAAGTTTTTTTTTTTTAAATCTATTTAAACTAAACTAATATTTCGGCTTATAAGCACACACAACATTATTTCTGTTCATTGCTTCAGTTTACTCTTTTTAGGGAAAGTATCATGCCATGCATGGACAGCTCCATCAGATGACAAACAGCCTTAAACCATTTTTAAAGCACTCTTAAGTAAGGTTAATTGTGCAACCACATTACTTGCAATCATGTTGCCCATTCTGGCATGACTATTCATAAACTATTTATTTATTAGTTTATTGTTTGTTTGTTTGTTTGTAGGCTACTTATAAATAATATGTATTATCATGGTTTTTAAATTGTAGCTACTTAATTATTTAGTAT
Organism: Pimephales promelas; assembly: GCF_016745375.1. The sequence continues at coordinate 11,146,090 of NW_024121099.1, read as the reverse complement.
AATTGCAAAAATGCAAACCTCACATAAATAAAAACCTCACATAAATAATATCTCATGTAACATTTTGTTTGCCTCCTGAGACTGGTGTTCAACATTTTCTGAGGATTAAACCCCTCTTTTTCACAGGACTATTCATTTCATTTTGTTTCCAAAATGGCATGCTATATTCATACTATATAGAACGTACTTCACGACCGTTAAAAAGTATGAATATAGTATGAATGAGTCCGGACGTACAACATGCGCCATGACAAAAAGCCATTTGCTTGTGATATTATTACCATCGATAAATAAACATGAATGAATCAATAGAGATATGCATGTTTGTCTGTGTTTATTTCCTAACATTACAGCCCATCTCCGGTTTCCGCCATTTTCAAATATAACTACAACAACTCCTCTCCCGTGGCATCATGGGATAGTAAAGTGTCCATCGTATACTGTATGTGCACTTCGATTTCGGACGCAGAGCAGACTGCGTGCCACTTCCCGTGGATTTTTTTTTTTTTTTTTTTGCGACTAACCAAAGTACATGTTGGTCGACCAAACCTCTTCTAGTCGACTAAAAGTTAGTTGACTACGGCAGCCCTATTACCTATTTATTTATTTGTTCATTCATGAAGACAGAAATGCAGACAGACATTACCACAGTGCATTAAACCTATTACAATTTGACCAATTACAATTGTATATTCTGTAAGTCTACTGTCTGTATGACTGTATGATGAGGAGGAGATGTGTGGAATACTCAGCCTTATCTGATCTGTCTCTTTAAGCGGGGCGGACTGCCTCATCTGCTGCTGGGACGGTTCAGCTCTTCAAGCCCGTAGATAAACTTCTGTTCCACACTTGGGCTAAACAAGGCAGGCAGTTTGCTGTAGCCAAAAGTATATGCATAGAGGTTTGCAAAAGACTAATGAAAGTCAGATATTGCGATGCGCAAATAGATAGGCTAGCTAGAGTAGATTAGACAGATTGAATGGAGCAGCAGGGATGGGAATGGGAGGTGTAGCTACTCCGAAGTCTGTCCTTGAGCGCACAGGACAGAGACATCAATGAAGGCAGGGGCAGGAAGACAAACTTTAAATGCACGTTTTCAAGCAATACATGATTCGCTTCGGAGCAGTCTGAATGTAGGGCATCAATCTAGAATGCTTTTCAACAAACTACGCGGCAGCCGAAGAAAGCACGAAGGGGAAAGCGTTGGCTGTGATCTACGGAGAGGAGTAACGTGTGTATGTGTGTCTCATCCATCTCAAGTGATGTGGCAGGGAATTGACTGAGAGAGTTTATACAGAAGAAATTCATCTGGGTACAGTAATGGTGCTGATATCTGGAGCCAAGGTAAGTTTCCTCAAGTGTGTTTCTTATTTAGTCTTAAATATTTTGGAAATTTAACATCCTGAATCTTTAAAAGCTCTCAGATTATGGTCAGCTTTTCAGGGGACGCTCTTTGGTGAATTCAAGTAGGCTAACTTTAGCTCAAGAAAAATAGGTTGTCTATTACAAACCCTGATGTTTTTTTTAAGTGCTTTTAACTAAACTTGTTTGCTCAGTTTTTTGGGGGAAAATTGATAAGATATTATTTCTTTAGTTATTTAGATTTATAATTTCCTTGATTTATACGTATTCTTTTTAGATAAATACAATACATTTGTTTAATATTCGCGCGCATTTCATGTCATAAAACAATTGATTAATTCGCTTTCTTGTTCAGATGACCTACTTCAGCGTTTAAATTATTTTAAAAGATTCAAATTGCAATGTCGAAGTGTAAAAGTAAGGAAAAGATGCTTTGACACAGCTTTGAAAGTTCTGCTGTATACAAAATTAATAAATAATTTTGGGGTGGGAATACTGGTAAAGCAGTTAAGTTACCAGGATTTTATTTATTTATTTATTTTTTTTAAATAGTGACGATGTTTTACTAGTTGTAATGATGTCAGTTTACTTTACAGTTCCTGACTGAATATGCCATTAAATCAGATGTCAATATATAGGGTTATTAAATTTAGTTTCTGTAAAATATTCTGATAAACACAAAATAAGGCCATGACTTTAAATTAATCATAACCAACATCTTAGTCAACTGTGACCAGTATACCGGTAATAAGACAAAACACCATCAGAGAAACACATGAAACCAAAATAAACCTTTAGTTACATAACATTTATTTTAAAAAACAAGGTATTTAATACCTCTTTGTTATAAAAAAAAATCATAAAATATTCATATTCATATTGCCATGTCAAATATTCATTGTCTCCATAAACTAATGCAGATGCTTGCATTGTATTTTAAAATATTTCACAACTGTACCATATGTTTTTTTTATTTTATTTTTTCTATTTCCTAGGCAAACCATCAGAAATGAAACAGCCAATCTCATCACACTTGAATCTCAGATTGGACTCAGACACCAGACATCTTCTGATTGCACACAAACCACTAAATGCTTTTTATGTCTCTGAACTGAAGTGACATCCACCCCTTAACAGGAAGTCAGTTGCCACGTATAGAAACTGAAGTTTGAGAATGTCACAACAGATCTGATTATTACACATTTTGCAAATTCGCACACAGTTTTCTTCGGAGGACCAGACATTGCCCTTTTGCAAGACACCGCCACCATGATGGAGTTTGGAAATTTCGCAATCTAAATAATTTCCATGCTGATACTCCTTGCCTTTCTTTCATGCCCATGGACCCATCCAGTGCCATGCTCTCACAGGCGCTCCTACTCTTACAGTGCATTATACTGACTCTCGGCCAGTACGATATCTGCAAGTCGCTGGTCAGCACAGACGATGGACCAACATGGGAATATTATGCGTGCCAGCCCAAACCCACGTCCATGAAGGAGTACATGCAGATTCGAGTGGAGCCTCCCGATATCACATGTGGGAACCCACCGGAAAGGTTCTGCACTCTGGTGAGTTTGGACTGGATCACTTTTGGCTCTGCCGCCCGCTTTGGCAGCTTGTGTTTGCATGCAAATATAGTTTCCAATCATGTTTATTTATGATAGTCTACATTTGATGCAATTTCAGCGTAACTCTGGAAGTTTTAAATCGAAAGAAAATTTATCATAGCATATACGTATACAGCACATGCCTTTGTAATAATGTTATTATTGTGATTAACTGCTAATGCTTATTGAGGATATGGGTTTGCTTATCAAAACCTGTTAAAGGGATATTTACTCACCCTTATGTCATTCCAAACCTGTGAAGATGATTTAAGGTTTTCTAGAGAATATTGAAAACAAAAACAGCTTTGGTTCCCATTGACTTCCATTATATTTTTGGGCCATACAGTGGAAATGAATGAGAACCGAAATAGTGGTCACCAACGTTCTTCAAAATATCTTCTTTTGTGTTCAGCAGAAGAAAGGAAGTCATACAGGTTTGGAAGGAACGTGAGTAAATGACCGAATTTTCATTTTTGGGCGGACTGTTGCTTTAAGAAAGCAAGTAATCAGACATAAAAATAGTTTGGCTCTGTTTATTTTTGGAAAGAAAGGATAAAAGGATCAAAAACATTACAGTAAGATCTGACACAAGAATATTAAAACCGATATGTCTTCACACAGATTATACAGCAATCTTCAACATGTGGCCGTTAACAATGTGTTTGTTCAGAGAGTCAACAAAGCCCGAGTGGATGTGTAAATGTGCCTACACAGCTGTTATTCAGTGTAGTTTCAGTGTATCACGAGACAGCAGCCACCGCAGGATTATCTGTGTAAATCAACTAGCACCGGACGTGAGGGCGCAAACAATCTGCGTCTTTCCAGGGCACATCTGGTGACCGATCGGCATTCTGGGTTACTCTGCGACAGACTTGAGAAGAGAGATTACGACAGTCACACAACCATGAAAATAATATTCATTTACAATCAGTGTTTTGAGGAGTGAACTGTCAGGTTGGTAAAGCATGAGTGTAGCCAAAGTTAATCTCCATCAGAGATGCTTTGGGAATTTAGCCAGACGCTTGATTGCACAATAATCGGATAGAGGATTTGTCCAGCTGGACTGACACTACGCATGGGGCCCGGAGACGGAGAGCTGCTTCTGACGGGGTGCTAATTCACACATTTAGAGTGTGTGGATAAAAGACAGGATGCCGCCGTTGAGAGAGAGAGAGAGAAAGAGAGAGAGAGAGAGATTGGGGGTTCAGACATTGCTCATTCTATGACATCATTCTCTCACCATATACCATTCGGATGTGACAACGGGTGGGTAGCTGGACTGTGAACAGAGTTTGGAATTCGGTAGCCAAATCGATTTTTCAAGAATCAAATTTATTACAAAGGCATAGTGATTTACAAGTCTTTTATTAGTGGTGATGGATTTAGTTGTCAAAAGTAAAATGTAGGAGAAACAGATCAAACTCAGGTTCTCAAACTCAGTTTAAAAAGAAACATGATTGTTTCAAGTTTGCGTATTGAGCTCTTGGTGAACACGTATGACATTTCTTTTTATTACAAATCTTAACGACCACAAATGTTTGAATGGTAGTGTTAAATTAATGAACACACACACACACTTTGACAAAAATAAACCCTCAGAACAGATGTAATCTACACTCTTAGAAAAAAGGGTTTTATATATGTAGCATAGGGTTCTTTACTCAACTCACAAAGGACATTTAATGCTAAAAAAGGTTCTATAATGAGAAGAAAGAACCCTTTTGGCACAAAGGTTCTTTAAAGGCTATTATTCGTTCTTATATTACATTATTCTGCAACATTTTGTAGTATGTAATTCAATTGTTTATTAAACTGTTTTAACTTAATATCACATTTTAATCATGCTGATTTTGGAGGATAAAAACTGAAATGGCACTCTTTAGAACCGCTTTAGAACCTTTTAAGGTTCTATATAGAACCTTTCCTTCTAAGTGTGTACACCAGATATTTACTGTTAATGTTTCCCAAAAAAAGACATTCGGCCACAATTCCTGTAAGTTTCCCATTTTTAATACATTGCACCACATAAAACTTTCTCTCCTCATCTACTATTCATACATTAACCCGACACAAGGGCGTATATTTCGTGCATACTGATTACGGAATATTTTTCCACGTCGACCTGAGACGGCTTACTGAGCAGAAGAAACTAGAGATGAGTTTTAGGAGAAGAGTGTAGTCATGTCCTTCCCTGTCAGCACTTTCTTCTCAGATCGATAAAAGCTGACTGTTCATCCACTGATCAGCCTGCTCTGCATTCAGATGTTGAGCGAGAGCAAGCGAGGGAGGGCGGAGGGGCCAGGCACTTTTAAACTGAGGAGACCTTCTGGCATTCACAAGATCAAACTTGCTCCATGTGAGAATAACTCCAGTGCCTGCAGTCACAGTGTGTTTTAAAGCAGCAGTGTTAAAGAGAACTGATCCACGCGTGTTTACCGTTACAACTCTAGGGATTCAATGTAGTGTGAGGCGTCCCTGACAGGAAGTGTCTCGCCTGTGACTCTCATTTTTTCCTATTTGCCACTGTAGTGCCTATCTATCTGCCTATCTATCTATCTATCTATCTATCTATCTATCTATCTATCTATCTATCTATCTATCTATCTATCTATCTATCTATCTATCTATCTATCTATCTATCTATCTATCTATCTATCTATCTGCCTATCTATCTATCTATCTATCTATCTATCTATCTATCTATCTATCTATCTATCTATCTATCTATCTATCTATCTATCTATCTATCTGCCTATCTATCTGCCTATCTATCTATCTGCCTATCTATCTGCCTATCTATCTATCTGTCTATCTATCTGCCTATCTATCTGCCTATCTATCTATCTATCTGCCTATCTATCTGCCTATCTATCTGCCTATCTATCTATCTATCTATCTATCTATCTATCTATCTATCTATCTATCTATCTATCTATCTATCTATCTATCTATCTATCTATCTATCTATCTATCTATCTATCTATCTATCTATCTATCTATCTATCTGCCTATCTATCTGCCTATCTATCTATCTATCTATCTATCTGCCTATCTATCTGCCTATCTATCTATCTATCTATCTATCTATCTATCTATCTATCTATCTATCTATCTATCTTAGCCTATACATATAAAATATATATTTTTAATTAGTTTCATTCAATTTTCTTTACGGTTTTTCTCAGTCGCTTTGCATTTCTCCGATCAGAATTGAAAATGTTCAAAACTACCTGTTCAATCTTCACATCATTGTGTCACTTGTGCACATCAAAAAAGCAGTTTCTCATTTATTTGATCAAGTTGCAAATGCTTTGGTACATCCATGCAAATGATAAAGTACATTCTCTGCTGTTTCCTACATTATCAATTGCTTATGTCATGTTGATCAAAATGTATTATATTGCGTCTCTGTTGAATAGTCTCATCATTTAGGCATTAGTTCAGCATTTAAGTATTTACATACAAAATGGTTGAACAAGTTGTCATAATCAAGCATATTTCTATTAATTTCCATTAGACTTTTTTTCTAAATCTGGCCTGTTCACATTTTTTTTCTTTGTGCTATGCAGTGGTCTTTTCCTTTCTGTATCACAATGACATGGTTTGTCTACAGATTACAGTACAAAAAGTAAAAGTGTAAATGTGAATCTTGTCCAGTCTCTTACAATCAAACTCCCACATACACTAAGGTGTAACCTACAATTTACAATGATTTTCATCAAAACTTTAGCCATAATTTATACATCCATCCAGAGTACACTGTTATATTGACTACATGAATAAGCAATTTGAGTGTCTAATCCGTACACAATGACACAAGGACCGACATGTTCATTGACAAATATATTATACTTTTGAGAGATGAACTAATGATTTTGAGAATTGTTTTGAGAAATGTACCAAAGCGACTGAGAAAAACTTCTATTATTAAACCATGTTAAACCAAAAGAGAATATTTTACACAATAGCATGTAAGAAAATATACAGGATGTCATATTTCGAGTAAAATTAAGTATGAGGGGAGGCCTTTATAAGTTTCTTTTTTTTGCCAAAATATATAAAATGTATCAAAATATATCATGAATTCTGGAGAATTTATTTTTTTATTCTACAGACTCAGATACCTAGCTGGTTTATTTGAATTTGACAAGACATACAAAACATATATTTGATATAGTGCGCCTGGCACTCTCTTAAGCCAGTTGAAACTGTGTTTACAATCAGCGTTCTTTTTTTCCCCCTTCACATTGAAAGCGAGTTAATTGATCCACGTAAGCCCTCTAGATTTGGCAACTTCACTTTCTTTGGAGATGCTTTCCGGCTCATTAAAGATTTAGAGGAAATTTCAGTCACTCAGCGCCCACAGGAGATGCCGTTGCATTTTTACTCAGCGCCTTCCTTTTTTTTTTCTTTCCTTCTCTTGCATGATGTTAGCTACTGCTGGAAGCTCTCATTGTATAGCGCTAGCTAATGAGAGAGAGAGTATAAAGGATGGGGAGGGAGGAAAGATCTCAGCTTAGCTAAGCAGAAAGATGACCCATTGCTGCATACAGTAGACATCTGAACATACACGGTGATGGTGTGATTTATATTTGCGTTCATGCTCGTTCAAAGCCGCCATTGTGTATCCTCCTCACACATATTCTTTGAATGAAACTACTCTCAGCCATATGAGGAATAATCCTATTGGCCTGTTTTAGAAACACATTAACAGCCAAGACTAAATATAGCAGGTAGAGTAACTGCACAGTCTCGCAATGCACCATGGGAAAACAGAAACATTCGGTCCAGATTTTTTTCTCTAACCACGTCTGGACAACATCACGTCCAGAAAACATCACCGTTAGACAATGAGTTGTCTGTTTGTCACAGAAAAATCCTGTAGCTGGTTTAGATTTTGTCACTTCTCATGAATTTTCCATGAATTCAAAGCGAATCCTCCCCCATCCTACTCTCAAAGGGGACTGAGTTTGTCCCCATGTGTCCACAAGCAATAATCCCCCATCTGCCTGTTTTCATGCCGCCTCAGGTCTTGGGGATTCTTCAAATCACCATGTAATAGGAATTTGCATTCCTCGTATTTCATTGTTCGGTTGTTTCAAAAACAGCATGCAAATTTTTTTATTGGTTCTTGACTGCATAAATAAAAACATAATTTCGCCAAATTAAAATAGATTTCTCTCAGGGTGTGTTGACACTTGGCAGGTTTGGTTAGATTAAAACGAACTCTGGTGCGATTGCTCTGTTAGTGCAGTTTATTGGAATAAGTGTGAACGCTGCCATCCCCAATCTCGTTCACACTAAGGCTATGTTCACACGGAAACAATCTGAAGAGAAAATGCAAAAGTGGCATTGCGTTTTCAATTTTTATTCTGCGTTTAGACGAGCGTTGTGGGTGGGAAATCCGTGTGCATATGGTGACGCAAAAGTGTGTGAAATTCAATGTAGTATGCACTCCAGGTGGCGATGTGAAGCACTGCCACACAACAACACCAAGTCTGCGCGCCTGAGTACAACCTTCCCTGTCTAGCTGACTTTTGCGTTTTCACCCTTTAGATGCTAACGCGGCGGTGAAGCGTTTTTAAGATTTCCACTCTGGAGGGTGGTTTCACTTTTTTTGCGTTTTTAAGCCCCAAAAACGCTGTCGCCTTGTAAACGAAAGGCACATCCGATAAAACGTTTTTACGTTTTCACCCGGAATCGTTCTCGTGTAAACAGGGCCTAAACAAGCATTTGTATTTCGAACACATTTTCTTGGGGTTTCGGGTCGCTTCCAAATAAGCTCTGGTGCCGTTCTACACAGGAAGTGATGTGCAAACCAAGCATAAAATCTAAAATGCATTTGAGAGGCGCTCCAAATCCATTAAACTTCAGAAACACGACTAAGTTGACAAAATAAGCTAAAAATGGTTTGATAATATATTTGCATATTAAAGCCCTGTTCTGCCACTCTGGAACATTTGAAACTCTTGTGCAAGTCACTTTCTGGCTGGTATAATTAGGCGACTGTATCCCTCTGAAGCTGTTCAGCGCCAGCTGTTATATGACTGGACGTCCGGAGGGAGCTGCCTTCATTGTAATTAACTCACGGCGCAGAAAAAAAGAGGGCCACCACTCCAGGTACAAGACTAACAGTCCAGTCGCCACGAGCGTAGTATCTGCTATTCACAGCTTGTTAACTGTATACTATAACAAAATGAGTGCTCTTATGAACTTTGTAACATTTAACATTTTCCTAATTTTTTACAAAATCTCCTGATTCATACCGTTTATTTTAAGAACACACATCCATATTTCTTTCTCGGTCACCCCCTATAAACAGTTCCTCAGTGCAAAGTGGCGATGTTGAACCATTTATAAATGTGTAATACAACTGGACTCATACAGACAGGTCGGGATTTCCCATTGAATGGCGTGCGATGGAAATGCGAAGGTCGAACTCGGCTAAATTTAAAGGGTTGGTTCACCCAAAAATCAAAATTAAGTCATTAATTACTCACCCCCATGCTGTACCAACACCGTAAGACCTTCGTTCGTCTTCGGAACACAAATGAAGATATTTTTGATTAAATTTGAGAGGTGGATCACTGCTACATAGGCTGCCTCTAAGGGATCGAAACGTGACGGCCCAGAAAGTCAATGAAGAAAATGTTTAAATATTCCATGTGACAACAGTGGCTCAACTATAAGTTTATCAAACGACGAAAAAACAAACAAAAATAACGACTTTATTCGACTATTCCTTTTCTTCCTTGTAGGCCTGAGACGATAGTTCAAGAGATTTCCACGACGCATGCGCGAAAACTGAATTGAAGTAGTTAAAGGAGATTGCAATTCTCGTGCATGTGTCGTGGAAATCTCTTGAACTCTCGTTTCAGGCCTACAAGGAAGAAAAGGAATAGTCGAATAAAGTCGTTATTTTTGTTTGTTTTTTCGTCGTTTGATAAACTTATAGTTGAGCCACTGTTGTCACATGGAATATTTAAACATTTTCTTCATTGACTTTCTGGGCCGTCACGTTTCGATCCCTTAGAGGCAGCCTATGTAGCAGTGATCCACCTCTCAAATTTAGTCAAAAATATCTTCATTTGTGTTCCGAAGACGAACGAAGGTCTTACGGTGTTGGTACAGCATGGGGGTGAGTAATTAATGACTTAATTTTCATTTTTGGGTGAACTAACCCTTTAAGGCTAATGTTATCAGATTCTTTGACAGTAGCGTCTTCTTTTTCTTATTAAATTATGTAATTGTTCTAATGATAAAGAAATGACTCACTTCACTTTAAGTAATCTCAGTAATCATTAGTCATTGTCTCTAAGTTCTTCTGTGGATTCTTCAGTGGCATTAGCCAACACAACCACACATGTACAAGAGTTTACGTGCGACCACCGGAGGGAGGCCAAACGATCGCATTTACTGACATAGTTTCTTGCTGCTGCCAAGCTGTGGGCAAACATTCCTCTAATAGCCTCGCTGCTCATTAGATGTGACGTGATTCCTGCGAGGATAGCTGGAGGTTTAGTATAAGAACCACCTGGCGCAACAGTTGGACTGGATTTGTATGATACAGAGAAAGACGGCAGGATTGAGTCAGCGGGGTGAGCTAGGCTAAGGTGTTCCCTGGTTATGGATCAAAGTGCTAAGGTACTCCAGATGGTTGGGACAGGTAGCCTGATTATTTCTTAATGGAAGCTAATGGCCCATGAAGACGCTTGGCCCAAGAAACGTTCAAGTGTGTCGGCTGTAAAACAATAACTATCCCTGGACATCGATCTGTCGGTTTTAGAGGCTACAGTGTGTGCTGAGACTTTTAACTCCTCAAATGTTTGTTGTGTGGGATGGTTGTTGCTTACTTACAAGGGAATTAAGGGTTCAAGCGTGACCAGATGGAAATCTCTGGTTTAATCCATATACTTGGTGTGTCACTAGGGCAAAGGTTTAAACCCTGAAATTACCTTGATTTATATAACACTTTACAATACAGAATGTTTCAAAGCAGCAAAGTGATAAACAGGGACATGATTTAATGATGCAAACCAAGTTCATTTCGGCTGTACAGCAGCTCTGAACGAAAATAGTGTCATTGTTCAGCTGAAGTCAGTTCCATAAGTTATTAAATTCATTAATTTCATTTGGAACTTGGAAAGAGGTTGTTTAAATACAGAGAAGTTGATCTTATATACATCTCATTTTCATACGATGAGCTATAAAACATGCAAAAAACCCTTTTTAAAATTGATGATTATATATTTTATTGCATAAATAATATATATTTGCATGTGACCACTTTGGTCAATGAGATTTTTTTTTATATAGTCTCTCATGTTTACAAAAAGTGTTTGATCAAAAATACAGTATGAATATTCTGAAATAATCTAAAATAACTATTTTCTATTTTAAAATTGTTTAAAATGCAATTTATTCCTGTGGTGCAAATCTGCATTTATGAATCATTACTCAGTTTGACTACATTACTCAGTTTTCAGTGTCACATGATCCTTCTGAACTGATGTTTGTCAATGTTGAAAACAGTTTTTTATGTGGAAACTGTGATTTTTTTTTCTTTAGGGAACTTTTTGGTGGTAGTGTATAGCTATAAAACATGCAACAAATCATATATATAGTATTGTATATTTTAATATTAGTTTCTTTTTTATTATTATTGTACATCCTTCCTTAATTTTGTACCACTCTTTATTTGATAATTTTTGATTTTTATTTATCTTTGTCTGTAGGAAAACCCATACCTGTGTAGTGACGAATGCGATGCCTCCACTAAAGAACTCGCCCATCCTCCAGAGCTGATGAAAGATCGTGAGCGAACTGGACTCATCACGTACTGGCAGACTGTAACATGGAGTCGATTTCCTGACCCTCTTCTGGCCAACATATCCTTATCCTGGAACAAAAGCCTTGAGTTAACAGATGACATCCAGATAACCTTTGAGTACGGGCGGCCCACGATAATGGTGCTGGACAAGTCCCTGAACTATGGGCGAACCTGGCAGCCTTACCAGTACTACGCTGATGACTGCTTCGAGACCTTCGGGATGTCTCCAAAGAGAGTGCAGGATCTGTCGGCAACTAACGTGACCAGAGTCATATGCACCGAGCAATACTCTCGTTGGGTCGGGTCCAAGAATGAGAAGAACGTGATGTTTGAGGTCCGGGACCGCTTTGCCATATTTGCTGGGACAAAATTGCAAAACATGGACAACTTGTACACACGGATGGAGAGTATGAAAGGCCTCCGAGACTTTTTCACCTTCACCAACCTGCGGCTTCGGCTGCTGAGACCTGCGCTCGGAGGAACATACGTACAAAGAGACAACCTGCTCAAGTACTTTTACGCCATCTCCAATATCGACATATCAGCAAGGTAATGATGCACAACACTATGTTAGTCTTACTCATGGATAGTTGTTGCTTTTGTAAATTGTTTCATCACTCATTTTTTAAGGATTTTTTTTGTCATTTTATTGAGAGAAAAAGTAGAGATATAACAGGAAATTATGGGAGAAGAGAGAGAGAATGGTATAAGATAAGGGTGTTACTCGGGAAGTTTGTCACGATACGATATCGATTCTCTCAGCCAGCGATACGATATTTGATGATACCTCAAATTCTGGTATAATCTCCTCAGCTGTTGTTGTGATTAACGTACACTCAATAAATACAGAGAGCTTTTCCCTCACCATTAACGTGCTGTTTTAGCAAGATTCCGTAAAAAAATTTCAGCTTATTTTCCTTTTACGCCCTGAAGAAGATATTATGGGTTCATCAAGTTAGTTGAAAATCCATCCTCGATCACTTTTAATCAGCTTTGATGAAACTCCTCTCAGCTAGCGCGTCTTTTCAAAGTGACTAGCAGCCTTGTCACCTGACCTGAATACTGCGCACCGATTCGCTAAAACAGACTTTTCGGTTTGTGTTCACAAACAAAAAGGGTGCTCGTCTTTTTTGCTGTAAAACATGAACTCACGATGCCTTGACAGTGGAAAATACCGGCTTTTGTGAAAAAGGGTTCAGTCAATCTTGTCAGGCATCTATTTCAGCTGAGAAAAGTTACGTGAGGATGTAGAGAGTGACAAAATATATTGATATTTTATGTGTGGCATCGATGCATTGTATCGTTACACGTTTGATCGATACATTGATCCAAATCAATGTATTTTTACACCCCTAGTATAAGAACACACCTTCTTTCAAAGTTGAATTTCGTTTTATCATAGAAATAGGAACTAATCAGAGTATCATTGACAGACTAGGAAGAGTGGTGCTGCAACAATGTAAAATATATGAAAAATTTTAAATTAGTATATTACTTTGTATATACTCATTTGTTCTATGCGTTGCAGTGATCAGCTATGAGAAAAATGTTCAGCAGCAAAGGGGGATCAATGCACGTCCCAAACCTCCGGTAATGCAAACCCTCAATCAATACTTATTCTGGTATGTCAGGGAGGAAATTGTTTTAACGGCGACAGAGAATGGGATGGCTTAAGTAGACAAATGGACATGCAGAGAGCAGCCTATCACGAGGCTGACTGATGTTTCAGTGTTTCATAATGAGAGGACCGCCAGAGTGGAAATGTTAAGCTAATACCCAGCGGAAAATTGTCCTGGGATATTTTATTCATTCCACAACATTGGGATGCGTTTCAGCAGAATTTGAATAATAAAAATGGCAAGGCCTCCCTGATGGCCTGCCTTGTGTGAGTACTCGTCTAAATGGAGTCCACGGGGTTGGTGGGTGTTGGGCTCGAAAATCAGATCAGACTCTACGACCAGTGACACTTCCTGCATCACTGCCCATTTCCCCTGCCATCAAGCATTCACTAATAATCAGTGCTGATTACACTAAATAGCCTATGATAACATGGGCCAAGAATCCTTAATTGAGGAAGATGAAGTGTTACTTGTTTAAAGCAATTAAAGTACGGTGTTCATCTCCATATTTACCTCTTTATTTTGTGGCTTGTTTGCCAGGAGACGTTACGTGCGCTCTGATAATGATGTTTGCCTTTTCATCCGAAGTGCCAGCGATACTACTAACTCAAATTTCTGCTGAAGGCATCTAAAAATAGCCTGACTGAACAATGAAAACATATTCCTCAGTTGTTTTTTTCCCCCTGCTGCTTTGATGACATTCGTGAAAAATCATCTTGATCAGCCCCTTTCCCGCTAAAAAGAAATGTTTAGGAGGCATCGTGCTGTACAGCTCGCCACGTGTCTGTGAACATAATGAGACACAACCGTTCTCCCTGTGAAGCTCGTCTTGCGGGATTCGTTTTTTTGCCCAACACTAATATGTGAAAAGACAAGACTTGCGTTTTATCCTCAACTTCTCCTCCCTGCTCCAGCTTGCTGCAATCTGACGTGAGATGCAAGACAGTAGAAAGAGTTCCCAAATAGGCGTCCCAGTAGATGGACCGGATTTGGAAACGGGGAAGAAAGCGGGAGGGTGGGCTCGTGTTCCATCAGACAAATATCCCAAAGACATTGCTTGAACCTTAATTAAACCTGGTAAGGGAGGAAATAAATAAATAAACACCATTCCCAGGGTTCATGTTAATTTTATGCAAAGACTCCAGTTGATCAGATACATCTCTTGTTCCCATTCCCCCTTCCCTTTCCTCCCATGAAACCCTTCTGAAAATCCAGTCTTCCTGCAACCTGCATATCAAAGACGCTAAAGATGGCTGGTGAATTTGGCATGAGGCATTATTTGATAAATAATGTTTTGTAAATATACAGAGAACCTGATAGGGCATTTCGAAAGATCAAGGTCGAACGGAAATAAAACGGGTCAGAACTCACATCTCAGAGATGCCCTTGGGCCTACATTGGCAAAGAGACAGAGGCTATGGAGGGAAGGTAAGATGGAGGAAGCTCCAGAGGTGCCACGAGGACAACATCAGGATCATTCCGTCTTTATCACTCGTGTGTGGGCAGAAACTCTATCATGAAAGCACCACCATGAAGAGGTGTTTTGTGGAGAATCTAGAATCCCTCAGAGATTGATTTACACCCACACTTGGATTGTGCCGTTGTGCTCTTGTATTAAATGTAAGTGCTTGTGTTTTCAACCATTTAATCACCAGGCCAGACAACACTAAGACATATTGATATATATATAAAGAAAGAGGTTGAAAAGTACATACCCGCCACAGGTTTGTACACACTTACTTGTTCTGTGTTATCACTAGTGTTGGGGAAAGTACTGACACTTCAGCTTTCCAACCTACTGACAAAAAGTAGTATTTAAACGTTTGCTAACCCAGAAATTAAATTATTATTAATTACTCACCCTCATGTCGTTTCCATACGACTTTTTCATCTTCGGAACACAAATGAAAATATTTTTACGGAAAGAGCTTTATGTTCCTCAAATAACAACAAATGCAACTACCAATTTGACAACATAATGTTCATAATGGTAAATGGAAGCTCAAGCATGTTCGCTTGACATACAAGAACCAATTATGTTAATTCTTGTGTTACGCACAATTGAGCGTCCTCAAGAACCAATGAAGTGTGTTTTCCCGCATCAAAGAAAGGTTGAGCTCCTTATGTTCGCTAATTAGTATGTGAATAAAAGCCTAAATTCAATCTGTTCATCATATGAACGTAATCAAGTCTCTTTAGAAAATTTTGATTAAACTGCTCAATTCATATGAATTAGTTTTACAATCTCTTTATAAACTTTTAAGCGTCAAAGTGGTAGTTGAGTAGCTATCAATGGAGAAATTGTCATTGATCTTCATTTGTGTTCCGAAGATTGTTTTTACTGTATTTTCAACCCGATCTCACGGGAATTCGTACGAATTTTACGAGGTGGCTAATTCGTAACAATTCATACGACCTCAGTCGTACAAATTAGTACGATTTTTGCTAAATCGTACATATTTTACGAATTGGCCAATTCGTATGAATTTGTACGAATGACCTACCCCTGACCCCGCCCCTAAACATAACCGTCACGTGGGTTTAGACAAATCGTATGAATTCGCACGAGTGAGGTCGTACGAATTAGTACGAATTAGCCACTTTTTAATCACTCGTACGAATTGGTCGTGAGATAGGGTAGGTATTTTTGATCAAATAAACAGAGTCTTGGTGAGCTTAAGCGTTTTCGTTCATAAAACCAAACATATGACCCTCAACTTTTGAATGGTAATATGAAACTGTAAGCAAATTTGCATACTAGAATGTGTAGTATGGTGGTATGCTAATCCAAACACAGCCATACAAATGGAACGTTTGCACTGACGCCTCAGGTTGTGATATGCAACGTTCATCTGTGTTGGTTGATATTTAGCAGTCATGATGGGTCTGATGGGTAAAGCCAGATTTGGCCTCATGATCATGGACAGACAGATTGGCAAGATGTGTCTGAGATCTGGGCAGGACCATTTATTCAGTCTGACCCTCATTCACCTCCTTCATTGGTCCCATTAGGAAAATGTCAGTCTGTCAGAAAGGTGTCCTCCTGAGGAAGTGAAAACTCTGGACATCAGATGGCATCTCTTGATTCTCTATGCATTTTTTGTGCTGTTTGAGAGGCACCTGAGCCCTGAATTTAAGGTTTAATACTGACAGAGAGGGTGTGAGAGACATTGGCAGGTCTTGTCAAAAGAGAACATTGGCAATTTGGAGCGGGACAGTTTGGGAAGATCAGGCGACACCAGTCAGGTGCTGTCAGGCTCGTTTTTCTTTTGAAACATTTGTTTCCAAGGTCAAAATGCACTGTAAGATCCTATAAAACCAGTGAACAATACTGAAATACCCTCTGACCCTGATGAATATCCTTATTACTCCACTTATTTTTATGCTAATTAGTGGTGGTTTGGCATTGGTACCAGCAAACACTTACAAAAAAACTACCATGCTGGTCCTGAGTACCGTGTAAAGAGAAAATACATGAATTTCAGTATTATGGCATATATAAAAGTACTGTTTTATTTAAAAAAAAAAAAAAAAACGTACGGTGTAACACATAAATATACTATAATATTGAAATTAATGTTATTTACGTCTTACTCCAAAGTTCTTACAAAAAAAAAAAGATTATTACTACTTGGTGAGGTTTATCAAACAGTGTGGTCCTGCTGGTTTGCTAGTAAAAATGGTCACATGCGGACACCAACATCCTTTTTCAATTTTACCCTGTTTTTGCTTTAGGATGTCTTTTTTTTTAATCATTGTTGGGTAATTTCCCTCTGCCTCTTCACACAAAGCAATCCCTTTATGTAAGAACATAAGGAACATCTCTGAGCGCGGACTATACAGTACGTGATGTGAGTTTATGAATGATTCATTGCTCTAACTGAGGCTCAAATGCATTGTGGTTGCTTTAGTTCTTTGGAAAAACAAACAAACCAGTGTGCAAAACCCAAAGGCTGATGCTAAACTCACAACACTAGCAAAAGTGAATTAGCTGAGCACTTTGCAATGTTAGTATAATCCAAATGAGAGCTCTCCTCTACTGTACACACCCTACAGAAACATCCCCACATCCCTTTACGCTGGTCAGAATCTATAAATCACAGTCACATGACTATCTTACCGGCATAGCTTTTTTGATATGTTACTTTGCTCAGCTGGGATCTGTCAATACACAGACCTGCTGACAGTTGCTTAGTGTCTACAGTGCACTGTGCCGTGAATGACCTGACAGGCCATCGTTTGCCCACCGCCGGCATCCCTGCTGAAAACACCAGCACATGTTGTGTTCTGGATGCTGGTGTGGATATTCCCATCTAGCTTCTAAAAATCAACTTCAATAATCATTTTATAAACCATTTGACTTCTAAATGTAACTAAGTGAACAGGACTTGATTTCATCCACAGGGAACTGATTGGATTGTGAAAAGTGGATGTTACATACCACAATGGAGCGAGACCAATAGCTGTTTGGTTAGCATTGTCCAACAGCCTGTACTGCTTGCTGTGAGTGGCATCAGCAGAAATGGAGACTCCTGCCGGGAGAAAAGAAAATTACATAGACAAATGTTTATTACAAATTTTGCTCACGTATAACTTTTAAATATTTAATGTGAATAATAACAATGCGGTAACCTGTAGTATACCGAGTATACTCATTATATGCTACTCATGTTATTTCAGAAGCTTAAAAGGCATGGTTCAGGATTCAGGATTTTGGACATCAGGCCTCATTTCCAAGTTAGCTTAGTGTTATTCATCAGTGGAGACCAGTCGTTCCAGTTGCATAGGCACAGGTCAACGGTTAAAAACTGTTTTACCCACACCAAAAGCAAATAAATTCTAACGCCAGACTATCAATGCAAATGTCTGTTGAGAGAATAATGTTAGAAATAAAACTACTCTTGCATCTCAATGATCGCAATACATTTACAGGAAATAGTTTCTCAGCAGCGGCAGAATTTTACTTTGCTCCGATTAGTAGTACTGCGCAGAAAAGTAAACATAGAACTGAAGCGCACAGTCGGGACTACCTGCAGAACCTCTCTCTACTTCTCTCTCGGTTGCCTTGGTAACTACAAATCACTCCGCTGCTGCTGTAGACTGTGCTAATAAATACATGGAACAAAGTATAACTATTGCAATGCAATGAAAGTGTAGTTTGATTTCTAACAACTCTCTCAAAAGACATTTACATTGGTAGTCTGGCGTTATAATTTATTTTTTGTACTGTGGAGTGGGTAAAACTGTTTTTATTGGCAGGCGAGCAGTTAGCGTTGACTCGCGCTAGCCTAGCACCGGCGAACTATGCGACTGGAACGACTGGATGAACATTTTTGAAAACTGTCTCCACTGATAAATAACACTAAGGCTAACTTGGAAATGAGGCCCGATGTCCAAAATCCTGAACCACCCCTTTAAGTTTTGCAAACATGGACACTTTTACACTACTTATCAAAAGTTTGATATATAAAAGATCTGTAAGATTTGAGTGTTTTTGAAAGAAGTCATTTATTTGATCGAAAATACAGTAAATTTAAAAATAACTGTTTTTATTTAAATACAATTTAAAATATGTTTTATTCCTGTAATGGCTCCACATTACTCCACTCTTCAGTGTCACTTATAAAACCAAAAAATCTTTCTGACCCCTGAACTTTCAGACTGTACTATATGTTTGACACATTTAAATTAAATATTTGATGCTAATTTAGACTTTTTTTCTATTTACGTTGATTTAAAATACATACCAATTCATTCTGGACTACAAATGAATATGACATGGCAAAAAACAACAAAAAAATTTTTAAAAGTAAACGCTTGAAAGTCTCTGAGGGCAGTCATGCAAGTAGTTTTTTTGGACAACAGAGCTGTGTGTCAACAGATCAATGAAGGCCCCCTCTCAAAGGCAGTCGGACACATATGAAGAGTCAAGCACAAGCTAAGTTTCCTTTGGACAGAGCCTTGAGCGGGCTCTATGCTTCAGTGTGCGCTGTGTTTGAACTGAACTATAGTGCTGCATTTTCGTGCACGTTTGGTTTAATCTCGCATTCTCTTTTTTCATCTTGTTTAGTGTGGGTCTCTTACCATACTGAACCAATCAGTCTCACGGCAGAAACAAAGTTTGAAGTTTTCCGCAAGCTTTGAAGTATAGAGAGAATATGCAATCTTTGGGTTCCTTCTATAGAATTTTTTTTTTACATTTTCTGCTAGAGTGTTCCGGGTGGTTGCTAAGGTACGCTAGCTGGATTTTTTTTGTTTCAAACAGAGATAATGATTCTCCCACGATTCTGAACAGACAAGTTTGTTGCAGTCTACTTAAAACGTTTAATTAATCTGAATGAATGAAAATTGAATTAACGATTCAGTGATCACTTAGAAATACATAACTTGTTTCATTACTGGATGAATCAGCTTTTTTGAACTAATTTCTTGAATGAATGATTCAATGATAAAATACATTTAAGTGACTCATCGCCACCTACTGGTGAAACAAAATTTATTAAACGATGTAATTGATTCCTTCTGTAGACATCAGTGTTTATATCTGAATTATGAACTTTTATCCCAGTAATTCTATGATTATGCAAATATTTGTAACAGAAAGAACAATAGTGGGTGGGTGAAAAGACTGTTTGTGAAACCGTTTCATACCAAAATGGGTCACCTATACATTTTCTGGGTCAAACACAGATTTGAATGTTCTGGTGTGATTTTGTCAAATAGACACAGCCGAATCATTGTCATTTTAGGAATGATATCGCGTGGATGTTTGAATCGAGATAGCAATCTTTTACCGATTAATCATGCAATAGCGCAGGGGTTGGCAAGTAAGTTTGGCATCGGGCCAAAAAAAAAAATCTATTCAATCCTAGATGGTGGGCCAGAACGTAGTCAAAGATTTTAAGAACTGAATTACTGTTACTACGTGTTAAATCCTGTAGCAGGACAGTCATTAATAAAAAGCCAGATTTGTGTGGCGGTGTCCGGGTTTTACACTGGATAAATCAGTATAGCAGTAGTGACACGTATCCTGGCAAGTATCTTCACCAACTTGCAACACAGACCGCCTTGCTAAAACACGCATTGTGGGAGATGTGGAATGGATAAAATTAAGTCAAAAAATAAAAGAGGACTTGAATAAGCCCATTAATGGCATGTTTGAGTCATGCTCTTAATGAACTATGTTTTATTTCCTCTTTCCATATTGGGAAATAATAAATGTGTATCATTTTAATTTGCTTGTTACACAATGGAGCCTAACTTATTGTAGTAATTATTTGACGTAGCATACTTTTACACTCAGAGTTATTCCTTGGCATCCTCACGGCATGTAAAGTACTAAACTGCATTTTTTTTTTTTTTATTGTTTGTGTGCTGGAGGTAAGTGACACTTTTACGTCGTGGGCAGAGTAATGGGAACATTTGCTTGATGATGAGAGAAAATGGGACTATCAAAGAGTCAAGAGAGTAGACAACTACTGTATGTGTTCATCCTACCTAGTTTTGCAAATGCAAAGCCGGTGTGTCTTATGCGACGAAGCTATCCACATACTCATTTGAATGTCTTTCAAAACTTTTCAAATTAAAAGCTCTCAATTAATCTCAAAGTAAAACATTGCTGCAAAAACCTCTGGTACTTTTACTTTAAATGCAAAATCATTAAATATGAAGTGATTGTGAGTAACTTGCTGCCCAGAACAGATCTATATCAGAACCAAATAATCTTGCTGCGGGCCACCTGTAGCCGACCACTGTCACAGCGATTACTAACGCCGTGTACACTGGACGCAACAGCTTGAAGCTGTCTACAGTGGACACTACAAAGCGAGTGTTACAAATCCATTTATTTTTTCATGTGAAAAGTAACGAGAGCATTTGAAGTTCATCAGAAATAGGATCTGTCATCTTATACCGCATCCAGTGTAGACAGCTTTGCGGATTATAATGGGTTTTATCTGCTTTTATCACGTCGCATCTACAAGGCGAAAATAATAAATCTGATTATTTAGAAAAGCTGTAGCACAACTCAACTATGGAGTATGTACACAGTAAACAAATTCAGCATATTAATGGTAAAAACTGTAAAAATGGTACGGTACAACCTGTTAATTGGTTAACGGAAATTAATCAATCTAAAAGGGCATTTACAGTGAAATATTTTTACAATTGCAGTTGTTGGAAGTAAAAAAGGAACTTATATTTTACAGTGAAAAAAATTGAATTGATGGCCATTTATTTTAGTTTTTCATTGATATGTCTGTATTTTGTACATTAGGGTTTTATGGTACATTTTATGTTTCTAAATTAATGTTTATTGCATTATTTTAGTGTCATGTGTTACCATGATGGTGTTTTGTATTTGTGTCTATGACACTATACACCTTTACACTAGTACTTACCTCAGCTTGTGTCTTCTACATGTGGCTTTGTCATTACCACCTGTGTTTTTTGGTGCTTGTCACTGTATTGTAAAGGTACAAACCAGATTTTGCACTTTAAAATTGTTATATTAACATTACATCAGTATGTTTTATCCCCCCCATTTTTTCTGTTGTACACAAGTTAAATATTTAATATTAAACCCTAACAGCAATAGTGAACATAGCGAGCTCAAAAAAAGTTTCAAATGGCCACGTCTTCACATTTAAACATCATTGGTGTATTTGATCATGATTTTCACCACACTGCGTTGCGTGGGCGCATGTGTGATCTGCAATTTTTGCTTTTGTCTGCAGTTGCATTCGTGTGATGTAATACTTGCCCTACTTTTAGGTGAAGATTATAGCAATACGTCGGTACAGTTAGAAGGAGAGAGAGCGGAGAATGTATTATAAATGCTCAGGTCTTGGCAGAGCTGCTCTTACAGTATTCCCACTGGAGCTCCGCGAGTTTGCTTCTAAAAAGCCGAACACCATCAGCGCTGACCATCAAAGATGAGTCCTTGGCCTCAGTTACTCTTCTGCTAAGGTTACATTAGCAAAGCGGCCAGGGGCGCAAACTCAGGCTTGCTTCCTCTCTTCCTGCATGCTCCCTGCTGTAACATATGCAAAGATATATTATTAAACACACAGAGTAAGAGTGAAAAAAAATACTGTGGGTTATTGGCAGTGCGAAATTCAGATGGCATAGTCTCCTAAGCCCCTGCGGTCTTTTTGGCTACGTCCACACTGCGAGCCTTAGTGCAATTCAGATTTATTGCTTAGATCAGATTTTTCACACGGTTTTAAATTTGGCCAATATCAGATTCCAGTGTGAACACATCATGGTCCAAAACTGATCCGCATGCGCAAAAGAACAATAAAAAGAGGTCATATGGAAGGACGTCTTTATTTATAGTGTGATCTGCCGTGGAAGCCAGTAAATGTATGCACAGGGAATTAAAAAAAACAAAGAGGAAGACAAAAGAGAGCAGAATTTTTAAACATTTATGATATGAGCTTGTATATAGAGCTGTCACTGTTATGCTTAATGAGCTCTGACACACCACTGTCCTTCACTAACTGTCTTTCGCAACCGTCTTGTAAACATCGGGTATGTAAAAGTGACTCCCATGAGCACAGAATTATGACAAATGTTGATCTAGAGTGACGTAAAAGTCGCATGAATTCCAATTCGACTGTTCAAAACTGAGGTCTCATTGCAAAATATCTCCCGAATCAGATTTAAAATGACATATGGTCGGAAGTGGCCCAAATCAAATGATCACATTCAATGTAGTTTTTGCTGTTCACACTGAAATCACCAAAAAAAAAAAAAAAAACTTGGGGCACATTTACCTGCAGTCTGAACGTAGCTGTCAAGTTTGTGCATGCTACTGAAGTCGAGGACAAAGGGACCTCAATTTAGTTGCTTTATTTACAAAACTCAACTTTCAGGACCAAAGGGAAACCACTCCAGGACTTCAAAAACACACATCGACGACGACCGACCCAGACTGAACTGAAGAAAACTAAATACAGAGATTGATGAACATTGATTAGTGAAGACAGGTGAAACATATGATGATTAACAAGACACACAGGTGACAACGATGATGACAGAATGCTGGGAAGTGTAGTGCTGAGACAGATGAGGACGACAGGTGGAAGTGACAGTATTGCTAGCTGCTCTCGCACTCGTTTAGGCATCTTAAACACAGTTACTATTTGAAACCTATTTGTGTAATTCTTTCTCCTGTACCAGCTGCACTACAGAACTTTATTGCTATCTGTGGTTGGAAAACGCAAGTTACTAACAGAGTTGTTCGGCATTGACATCTCTCTAGTCTGTTTGAGCATCCAAACAGATTGACACAGGAAGGCTCAACCATTTGAGTGAGTTTGAGGCGGGAGTATTGGTTGTCTAGGTAATGGGAAGTTCAATAAACCTGTTTTTGAAAACATCACTGAAGTAATAACTACAGTCATAAACTATAAAAATGGACACAAATGTCTTTTAAATTAAATTAGCACAATGTTAAATGTGAGACGCAACAGATACTTTCTTCTTTAATGTGACGTACATCTGAGTGAAATGGATTATAAAAAAGTTGGATGGGGACCCGGTTCTATCTATTGGATTTTGATTGGATGGAGGCGGACCTAAATGTGAGAATGGAGATGACTGTAAGAAAGGGGCGGGGTTTAAACAGTCTCTATGATTGGAGAAGTCCTGCACACAGAGAGAAGTCTGTCGTTTCACGGGAAGATCGAGTTATGATGTTTAATTCAAACTTACGAGGTCAAAAAATAAAAAAGTATCATGCATATGAATCGTTCAGATCAATAATATGCATTTAGAAAATAGATAGATGCTGCCTTCATGTGCTATCGGAATATTTGTATTTGGACATTATTGCCCTCTCAAGTCATATTTACTGGGAAACTGATACCTGAGCTGGGCGTGCCATAAATATCAATCATAGGGGAGAGGAGAACAATTGCTTCTGTGACTTTCCACAACAGCTACATCGTCTTGTCTTGTAGTGCATACTTATATGAACAACCGAATTCATACACAGCGAAAATTGCATGCATTCAACCAAAATTCAAGTATCGTCAGCACAGACTAGATAGCACTGTGAATGTTAATATTGTTGTCAATGAATGGGATGTTACATTTTATTCAAAATGAAGTAGCTTCAATACAGTTTGGCTTTAATAAGATTTCCCTAAGAAATAGGCAAAAATAAACCTGATTTCTAAGCTTGTAATCACAACTTTAGAAGAGGGAAGTAGGAGATTTCTGATAGCACGTGAAGAATGGCAACTTTAATTGCAGAAAGCCACAGTCTGTAATGAGCCTCATTTACATAGAACGGTGGTGTGTTTGAACTGAAAAGAATGGCAATGACTTTTTTTATTGAGAAAATCAGAGGTGAGATTACATAACAAACAGCAAAACAAAAAGAAAAATAACTTATAATTAAATACAAATTCCTCATAGAATAGCAATGGAATCTCTATTTTATCGCATTTAAAACCTGTTAAAATTCAGTGAATTAAGCTGAGGCGCTGCAAATATTAATGACATTTTTAATATTTTTGCTATTTGGCGCTAGTACCGGAGCAAAAACCACTCCACCTTTAAACGATATCGATCCAACAATGAATGTTACTGAGTTTTCTACAATCCCAGGTGGTGAGAAGTTTGATTAAAGTAAGTGCAATTTCATGGCTAAGGCAAGACTTGTGAAAGGAAAATAAAACACGTTGATGCATTTTGCATCAAAGCTATATAAGAAAGCTTTGAAATAAGTTTGATATTTGAAGATTTTTTTCACCCAAACTATTGACATCTATATCTGACAATCAAAAGGCACCTTCAAAGCCAGCATTCAAACGCACTGAATGTGAGAGCTGGATCAAGCCAGAGCCATCCAATAACCCAACACAAAGAATCAACCGACATTCTTTTTCATTCTAGTTTGCGGCCCAATACTTGTCTGTTTACATATGCATTGATCTGGCTAACCCATCCACCAGAGTCTGTTTTCATCCATCTTTCCGCACAGAAGTGGGTATTATATGACTAATGATGCACTCTCGTGGCTGTGTATGATTAAATTAACCCATGCCTTTTACCCTGAGCCCAGCCATCACTTTTTATGATGGATGAAAATCGAAAACCCCCTCAGATGTGCACCTCTCCAAACAACGTTCAGAATACGTCTAATAAAATTAGCCATTAACAGCCAGAACAAAATTGCACTTTTTGAACTTTTGTTTCTGAAATTTTCTCCATAAGTGTCCCTCAAATTTTACTCCACAAAAAAAGAAAATCTGCAATTGGCAAAGTCAGTCAATTAAAATCAATGGGATCACAATCTAACACTGTTTTCATTTGATAACATGAAATAAAAGGCTTAAACTTATTAGGTTTGGCAATTAAAAGTGGATTTGTATTGAGAGGACTACACACCGTAAAAAAAATATTATTGGTTTAACTTAAAAAGTAAGTAACCTGGTTGCCTTAAAATTTTAAGTTGATTGAACTGGAAAAAGTGAGATAATAGAATGGAGATTGATTTAATCATCAGAAACTCAAAATAATGAGTTTTCAACTAAATAAATTATTTAAGTTGATTTGACAAAAGAAGAAATGTTGTGATAACAAATCTTGAAAATATATATATTTTTTTTACAGTGAATCTTTTTCAGAGTACTTACATTTTAATTATCTATTGGTATATATAGACAGTTTAAACAAATTTGGGAAAAAGTTTTTTTTTAGAAATTTCTACCTACCCCACGTTTAAATTAATTTTCGCAGTGCTGATGTTATTAACATTACCAATTTGAGAACAGTATAATTCTCAAAAAGTATCATTTGCACGGTTTGACGTGATATGATTTAATCAGCACAATTTACTGCAATGCTTTTTTTGTGGAATACAATTCAATGCAAGTTGGATGTTCCTTACTTGTTCAGATGACATTATCTGGAGAAAATTTTTATGTTGGTCATACTTCCAAAAAGTAGAATCTGTGATTCCGAATGCCAGTATCCATTCGGACAGCCGCACATTCTCCTCAAACATTGTGTTCATCCACGCTGTGCCATCCCAAGGCACAACCCAAGTAAAGTTGATAATTCCACGAATAGCTGCAATTGCAGATTTCTAACAGAGATGGCGTCAAAGAGGAAAAAGTACAGACTGCAGCTTTAACTTTGACAGTCCTAACTAAAATGCATTCATGTGTACTCTGAAATACATAATAATAAACTTTCAGAAACAATGTCACAATCTAATTATGCTGTGTATCTTGTTAGACTCCAAGCACGAACATGACATGAAAGTGTGTTTGTGTCTTTGACAAAAGGTTCATAGTGTAATGCTCAGGTATTTACCTCATTAAGACAAAGATGAAACAACGTCTTCAAACGACAGATTGTTATGTCTATAAAGGGGAAAGAATAAAAAATTACTCCTGACCTTACATTAAAAGCATTTTTCCCTTTTTCTGCCTAATATGTTCAGTTAGACAGAAATTAAAATTCCCTATTAAATGTTTTCAAATATTTAGTATACTGAATTTCTTGAACATTTTACTGTCAATTTGACAGGATTTCCCTACAGTGTAAGATACTACGTTTACGCCACAATTTTTAAAAGGTTATCAAGGAGGCAGAAAGCACAAGCAAAGGGAAAGAGGGAACAACAGAAAACTGTCCTCCCTCGGTTTGTCATTCACAAGGGGATCTTTGAAATTCTATTATGGCCGTTCGGCCTCCCTGAAAGCAAGCACCGCGGGCGTAAATATCTCCGCTGCCCAGATCCCCACCCTAGGGGCGCAGAATAAAAGGGGGGTGTCCCAGGAAGGCAAACAGAATTTTTCATCAGAACGCCATCGCTCATTAAAATTTCATCTGGCCATTCTGTATGAGGACTGTATCTAGTGCAACGCCATCACAGCGGGACGTTCCTGTTCAGTCAACTGGCCCAATCCCTCCTGCACCAAAACATGTGCTTCATTAAATGCTTTTCTTTGCCCACACATAACATCATAAACACCATGACCTGCGGAAGAGCGATTTCTGATGACTCTAATTTTAAGATTCACACATCTATAGTGAAAAAATACACTTTACACTGCATCCACCTTCTGTACACTAAAATTTGTATTTGTAACTTTAAGTACCTGTGTTTTTAAATTTTCCGCCATTGAAATGTCCGTCTTTCCGTGCTTTCACTGTTATACGGTAGGGGTTGTTGCTAATACACATTTTCTGATAGAGCAAAACATGCGAAGAAAGAAAAAACATGCGAAGAAGAAGCAGAAGCAAGCCATAGCCTATGTAAGAAGATGCATATGTAAAATAACACGATCATCAACATTAAACAGCATATAAATCAAAACTACCTAATGTTACAGAGTGAAATGTTGACCCAGGACGAGCTATGGGACTGTGAAGCATCTATGTTTTGATCATCAATTTGAATTTGATCCTTTGACAAAAAATGAGATTTTACTCAAAATGTTACGTTTTTTATGAAATATGCCCACATTAAACCTAATTGACTATTGATTAAAAAAAAAATGCATGACGCTAAAATAAATGTTTTTTTGTTTGTTTGTTTTTTAGCTGAGAGTCTTTTCTTTTGTTTCATATATTGCGTGTTCAGATATTCATACAACAAAATATTCTGGGGGCCACAACAATTTTGTGAAAATGATCAAATATGCTGGCGCTGGCTTGCAACCTTTTTCAAAAAAGCGTTGACAGGAAAAGAGTTAAGTACAACATCATATCAGGATGCAAAATGGAAATGGCCATATTATAAATACGTTTAAAAAAACATTTGACTTGATAGTCATTTTTTTTCGTAGAAAGCCATTTTTTACTACTTTAAAGTGCTGTCACTAACAGAGGTTGACCTCCACAGAAATGAAATTTTATGAAAGGACAGATCGCAGAGAATTAGTTTTGAAATACCGAGCAGCTTGGAAGACAACTGTGTGCCCATCTCGCTGTACTCAGCATCATGAGGATGCCTAAAGGATAGAGCTCTGCGGACAGTGACGCGGCGCAGCAGGCGATGGAGTCGCATTCTGGCAATAATTGGCCCCATCGCGATGTTTCCGTGGGGGGGAGAAATTAATTATGAAGGGACCTCCCTTATTCTTTCCCTCCTTCAACTTTTTTTGATGTGCACAGGACCACTCTCCGTCTCTCTCTTCGTCTACTATCCTCACCGTCTCCGTGCCATTAATCCGTGTCTTCCACGTGAGAGGCAGCGGTGCTTGCTTTGGGCTTCCGCCCTTTCGAGCGGGAGTGCAAAAGAAGCCCTTTTCTGCATCCTGTGTGAATAATTTACAGGAGCTGCCGGTGCCAAAGCTTTCAAGGTCGTCTGCGAATCAGTAGCTGTGGTACAGGAAGGGCCTTTCGCCTCATGGGGAGCGCTCTCTCTCCCATGTCTCTCCAACCTTTTAACTGCAAATCCTCTACGCTGGAGGATGGGGAACGGGGCTGTGGAGGAGAGGTCTCTGGCCTGCCGCCTCCCTTCAGCGATACCATTGTGTGGGCAGCTCTCTCAGGCATTGGGAGGAAACAGCGGGGCATTTTTCATTAGCCGCTCCCTTGGCACAGGCTAGGAAAGAAATAAAAAGGCAGAGAAAAATAAAAGACGACATTCAGAAATGAACTCCCCATGACTGATCCACTATTGTGGGGCTGACCTTTTTTTTTAGCTGCTATACTTCAAAAATGGCTGGAGAGCCGATAATAAGGAATATGAAAACAGGCGAGGAAGTTCAGCGAGAGGCGCACCACCGGAGGAGTCTGAATCTAGCATCGTTAGTGGAGGGTACAGCTTTTAGGATTAGGCTGAGGAAGAGAAAAGAGCGTTTGAAGCCAATTACCCACATCAGTCTATAGCGAGCGATTCTTATAAATCAATATCCGCTGCCTGAACACCGTGTAAACTGAGTTGAATCTTATTTTTGGAGAGCTGTCATGTTCAATTTGTACCTCTCATCCATAAAGGATGGGGAGGGAAATAACATGGCTAATATAAGGTGTATGAGGCTCAAGACGTTGAGCTTGTTAACAAAGCGGGTCATTTTCTCAAACAGCCCAAGTTCGTGGGCCGGGCAGCCTACTTGGAGACGTTCACACATTACCGTTCACTAATGGCCACTCGTTCTCCACATTCTCCTCCAGTCCTCTTCAAAATGGAGGTAATAAGTCAGTCGGGTACTAGTGATAATGACCAATCTAGGCCGGCCCGAGGTGATTCTCCGGGCACCGATTGTCCTCGTCTTTCCTCCATCCGTTTTTGTTTGCGTAAGTGCCTCATGATGAGCCTGCTTCTGTGCAAATGAGAATAAATAGTAAGGGTGTCTCGTGAGAGAGGAGTGTGGGAAAAATAAATCAAGCTCCCATTAACAGCAGCTTCCAGCTGCTTCAGAGTAACGGACTCCAGCGGCAGCCTTTTATCTGTCTATCTGTGTTTGTTTAGTGCCACTGCTATTTATTCATCAGTGCGCCGAGCTCCCGTTATTTGCACCAGACTTTGCCGCTTTTAAACAAATCTTGAAAGAAATCTAGCCGCCGCGTCCCATAAAAGCATAAATGCTCATAATGGTATTCTATAAATGTTTCTCAACGACACCCTGGAGAGAATTGCGTCACACTTGTCTTTATTTGTGCAGATTTATCCAAAATCTCATTACCTAAGCAATGGCAGCTAGGTTTAAACTCACGTCAGAAGGGGGCTACAGGCAGAGAATTACATTCAGTAGAATTATAAACATGTTCATGTGATATTATTATTATTTTCTTTACAGATTGTACCACTTTTTATTTAAACTAGAGCTCTCGATTGTTTTCATTTTTTTTTCTTTAACTTTCTCTCTT
Source organism: Pimephales promelas (assembly GCF_016745375.1). The sequence goes on along the minus strand of NW_024121099.1, from coordinate 11,115,830 downwards.
CACAGATTCCCTCAGGGTCAATTTGACTCAGATTTCAATTTGAACTGGGTATAATGGGGATTTTTTTTTTTTTTGTTAAAACAAAAAACACTACCATAAACCAGAACACACACAGTCAGGAAGGGATGAGACCATAGAACACACTCAATGCAGAACACATATAATGGGGCAATGGGGAGCATAATTCCCCCAATTTGTGAAATGTTTAAGGGTCACAACTCTTTGTTGAATACAGATCTTATTTTTATCTTATTTCTTCCAAAAGTCCATGGAGGAAATGTATAGCTTTTCAATCGAGGGAACCCATGCGCCGCTAACTTCCGAGTTTCCCTACAAAGTTACAACATAACTTCGGCACTCTATGGGGAACTAAGGCCGTGTGTCCACCAAAGCGTTTTTCCACGCGCATGGTGTATGTTTTCAATTGTTTTCAATGGGAGCGCTGCGTTTTTTAAACACCATGAGCGTAACGAGGCGCTGAGCGTTTTTTTCATGCTGAAGCGTCGAGTGCTCAGCGTTTTTTACTGGTCGCCGAGAGTTGAAAAATGTTCAACTTTGGATAAAACGCAGCGCTCATCACTGTCACTTTTTACTCAGCCGTCCAATCACAGTGGAGGAGGGGCGGGACTAAACCACACTGACCAACTGTCACAACATTCAAACTGTGTTGCGGATATTCTGTATCATAGCAACGAAACGTCTCAACGGAAAAAACGCTGCGCTGCCAAAACGCTCTCAAGCGCCCAAAGCACGGCGTCTTCAGCAGAGCGTCTAACGTTTTCAGCTGGATAAAAACGCTTTGGTGGACACACGCAGTGGCGGTTCTACTTTGAATTACACCCAGGGCGAGACCTCCTTCGAGTGTTTGGAAGAAGTGAAAACCCAAGTGTTTGGGTGCACGTGCACTCCCATACTGAAAAGATTATGAGCGCGCCTCCCGCGAGCGCGTAATGAGCGCGCTTTCCGTGCGCCTAATCGCCTATTTGAAATAACGACCTCAAGCGCGCAAAAGACGCGATACGTGAACTAATCAAGAGACCCCCTTGACATCGCTTCTGTGCACGGCACCTTCTCCGCAAGCAGGGGCGCCATTGCCAATAATTGAATTGAAATGATAAAAAATAGAAAACCTTCGCGGGACAGAGGATTTTTTTTTAACTGCTCGTGCCGCCCCCCATGTGACATGAAGAGATGCCGCCCCGGGCGACTGCCCGGTTCGCCCGTGCCTAGAACCGCTACTGGACACACGGCCTAAGAATATAAGTCCTACAAAACACAAGACAGCACAGGGATTTTTCTTTTATCATCAGCAAGACCTGAATAATAAATAAAAATCAAATTACTTGAAAATCCAATGAATCCAGTGACAAAAAACTTAGGATAAAGATATAGTACAAGGGATGTTTTCGGTGAATTTAATTTCACCAGATTCATCATCATCATCTATGTTTATATTTGTGTGTATGATTCTGTGCACTACTAGTCAGCTATTCCCTTCTTTCCAATTAAATTAGGGTGTGAAACTGAACCTAGATCAACAATTAACCCAGAAATGCAACTGAAAGTCCCTAATTATTTGATGTTTACACATCCACATTGAAGGTGAAGGCTACATTGCCTTTCCAACGCAACTTGTAGCTCAAAGTCTGAGGCCCCGCTCACACTACTGCTTTTTTCGTTTAAAAACGGAGAAATAAAACGAATACAATCTCCGTCCACACCAGCGTTTTATCTGCGTATTAGAATTGATCTCTGTCCACATTAAAATGACTGAAAACACGGATCACATGACCATTCACCAACACTGGGCATGCGCGTGCCGGTGTAAACAATGGCTGACGAATCAGGGAAGGACACGTCATGACTGATGACACCCAATCATAGCGCCGAGCGTGAGCCTCCACGTCATCGTTTCTAAAGTCCTCCGGTTTGTCCCGTCTTCACTAAAACGCCCTCCGGAGATTCAAAATGCAAAACAGAGCTGCAGCGTTTCTAAACTCCTCCGTTTTAGGTCTTCGTTTTTCCCGTTTTAGTCTGGACGGGAGGTGCAAACGTAGCAAAAGGCCTCCGTTTTTAAACGAAAATGCAGTAGTGTGGACGGGGCCTGAAGCTTTGAGAAGAATCCACTACAGCTGACTAGTTACTGGTGCTCTCCTTTAGCTCCTCTGTTTTGCCGGAGCATTAAGGGCCATATGTTTATCACACACTCCTGATTCTCCAGTCACAGATGGCCAGATAGGGGTTTGATCCTATCCCAACAGCAGAGCCTGGCAGCAAGCGTGCCCATGAGATCTGTTCCTGTCCCGAGCAGTGGGGTCCCAGCCCTGTGGTGTCTGGATATAGCTGCCCTGGATTGACACAGTTTCACCCCAGAAAAAGATGCCTGCACTTCGCCTCCCTACCGAGACCCAGGAAGCCTCCTGCTGTTCTCCTGCGAGCTGCAGAGAGGTTGCCTGGTTTGCTGCAGTCTGCGCTAAAAATGCACACGGGCCGTTTCATCCACCCTATAATGCCAGCGTTTTAATAAGAGCAAAATGGCCTTGCCCTCTCTGTCCTTAACAGCATCACAAATGATTTCTTCTGTCCTTGGTTTTTAATCACAAGACTTTCCTGTCTACTTGGCTTTTTTTTTTTGGTGATGTGTCAATAATTTAGAATATTCATGATGATGAGGAATGCATACCAATCTGCAAGCTAGTGTCCGTATCGCTTGCAGTTTTCACACTCACTATCCATGCACATTTACAAAACGCCAGCAGGCATTTATTCAGCTGTCAAACCAGACAGATTTCTTTTTAGGGTTGTTTTTGCCAAGGGCTTGAATCACTTCAAGCGCTGATTTTTTTTTTTTTTTTCGCGGCATGTTAGATTCCTGCAGAATCATCTGGCTTTGTTTGAGATGCAAGTCCTGATTTAACACGTGTGTGCTGAATACACCTTTAATAGGTGTTGCTTTGACTAAGAACACTTTCATTCATGTGTTAAAGGGTTAGTTCACCCCAAAATGAAAATACTGTAGGTAATTACTCACCCTCATGTTGTTCGTAAGACTTTCGTTAACCTTCGGAACAAAAAATTAAGATATTTTTGATTAAATCTGAGAGCTGGATCACTCCTTCATAGGCTTCTTAAGGGATCGAAACTGGCCAGCCCAAAAGCTATTAAAGACATCGTCCAAGTGGGCGAAAATAGTCCAAGTGACTACAGTGGTTCAACCTTAAGTTTATCAAGCGACGAGAATACTTTTTTTGTGCAAAAACTAACATTGTATTTACAAAAATACAAAATACAATTACACACAATTATATTTTCACACTTTTGCATAATTTGACAAAATTAAACCTCAATTGGAAATGATAAAACATAATAAAAGTAATAGTTATATTATTTACTTAGATTTTTCTTGACACATCACACTTTCTCTGAAGCTGCAAACTATATATATATATAAAACTATGTGGTTAAAATAATGTAGTAGCTGAGGGTTGTACAATGATTTAAATAAATTTCAGTAGTGAAATGTACAAATTCAATTATGATTGAATCTACATTTTTTAAATGCAATATTTTTATGATGGAACGTCTGGTACTGGCAAGAGTAAAACTAAATCTACAGAATGAAGGTAAAAAATAGCAAAAAATACACTACGGTTAAAAGTTTGGTGTATATAAAAGTTTGGTAAATATTAGTCTTCAGTATCATTGAATAACAGTACTAATTAATAAAAAAAACATTATTATTATATAAAAAAAAAGAAAATCTTACTGACCCCAGAACACTGGTGCATACGATGAGACAGTAAAAAGTTTCCAAGACAGTTTAAATGTGACTTTCATAAATAAATAAAAAACCTCAACATAAAAGTGCCCATAGATGAATCAACATCCAAATATGCAACCCAAGCAAAATAAACACATGGAGCAAGAAAGACGCTCTTCAGAACACATCTATATCTGCTCGTGGTGCTCTACATTATACAAAGACTCGTTCTCATCCGTTCCTCATCGCTCCTCACAGGGTGAGTCCTATTTCAATCTGTACATAAGAGGATTGTAAAGCCCACACACTGGATTTGGTCAGAAATTGATATGAGACCCTGCCGTGCTTTAATTGATTAAAGTTCGTCTGAGATCCTGCGCCGTCTCTCAAAAGTAGAGAGGTCTCCCTAAAGGCGAGGATCTCCGAAACCAAGTGGTCCGCCGCTGATTGATTTGTCATGATAAGAGCGTGATAGGCACTTGCTCTTGGAGAAACAGTCAAATGAATGAGTGTGTAATTGACACTGGGTTTTAATTACGGCTTAAAGGCCTCAAGAGGGTGGTAGAAGTCTAACTGTTTCCTCAGGCTTTCAAAGGAAGACCTAATTAAAGTGAATGAAATTAAGTAAAATGTTTGAGGTGTAGTGAACGAGAGGGTGTGGAAACAGACAGGTTAGGTTTAAGATATATAATTTTACTGGTGTTAAATTAAGATTACGTATACAGTTTCATTTCATTCATGCTTAAATTGGGAAAAAAACGTTAAAACATGCAAACAAGAAATAGGTTTAGCGAGGCATAAGACATCACTTTCTTCATGGGAAACTTCAGGGGGCGAGGTAGACCTCATTATACGGCAATACAAGGTTTGGTTATGGGGTGTCCGCATGGAAATATATAGGTCAGCTTCATAAATATTTCATGCAAATGGATTGCTGTTCGCTCTAGTGAGGATGAAAAAAAATCCGATGCATTGGGATTTACACACTCATTTGATTAGAGAGATTGTAATTGCAAAAGTCATCATTTCCATACTAACCTGCTTTCCTCCCCAGACCTTTAATCTCAACTATCCTTAAACTTGGCTGTCAGATAGCCAGAGCATTCCTCATAAAGTCAAAGGAGGGAAGCAGCATTTTGTGGAGCACTGCAGATTTTTCTTATAAAGCCACCGATAAGGAGAGACAAGGCAAGACCATCTCAATATCCCCCATTTATTCTCATTACTAGCGATAATCATTACTCACCCTCTCTCTCTCTCTCTCTCTCGTTTGTTCGTTCCATCTTTCTCGAGGTATTCCCTTCCCCCCAGTAGATGGCTGCTATATTTGGAGTAGAGCAGGCGGAAGCTGTTTACTGTCCCCACAGATCCCAGAGTTTTATCTCCAACATCAGAGACAAAAAGAATCAAACTCACCCGCATCTGCAACAAACACAAACAGCCTCTATAGTGCTTACAAACACGAGTCAAGAGATGATAATGATGAAACATCTAGCAAATCATCTAGCAAAGTAACAAAAACAGACTTAAATATCACACTAATAATCAATTAATAATCACACTAAGTTTTCAGGACCACACACCATAAAAAAATGACTTGTTTTCCAGGAAAGTTATCTAAAAATCCTTAAAACTACACTGTGTAACTCTTTTAGTTTATTCTTAGCTAAAAAACACTTAGTTCTTTCAAAAATATATGTGCTCATTAATGTATATTTACTTCGTTCAAGTAATAAAGTATTCTCGTGAGTGTATAATATGCCATTGAAAATACATACGGGTAAGGGGTTGTAATGTTGGTCGCCATGTTGCCCTCCATCTTGAATGTACATTAGCCAAAGAGGGACATACCCGTTAATTCAAGCTTCGCCTTTCGTGTTTACGTTTGAGTTAACACTCATGGACGAGGTCGAACTGGAAGCCATGTAAATCTTGGACTACATTGGCCACCGTAGGAGTTAAAACTAAATCAGAATTGAATATCACTGGATGGTCATATACCTTTTCACCGCTAGATGGGGGTAAAAATCACACAGTGTAGCTTTAAAAAGCAACTCTTGTTTTCATAGATTGTATCTTTTCTTACTACACCAGTGTTTTTTTTTTCTTTTTTGTTTTATGTATATATTATTAAATAGTTTTCATTTTAAGCAGTATTTTTACTGTCTATTTAGGTTTATATTAGGGCTGTGCAAAAATTAATTGCGATTAATCGCATCCAAAATAAAAGTCTGTGTTTGCATAATATATTTGTGTGTGCTGTATATAATTATTTTGTATATATAAATACACACACATGCATGTACATATTTAAGAAAATGTGTTATTCATATATAAAATATTTATATAGATTATGTATTTATTTATATATACAGAATTTAAGTGCAAATAATTCTTAAATATATACATTCATGCATAGGTATTTATATATACAAAATAATTATATACAGCACACACAAATGTATTATGTAAACACAGACTTTTATTTTGGATGCGATTAATCGCAATTAATTTTTGCACAGCCCTAGTTTAAATTATTTTTATTATTTTAGTTTGAGTGATTTAGTTATTAAACTTCAATGATAAATTAAGAAAAAAAAATCATCTAATATTTATTTTATTTCAGCTTTATTTAAATTAACTCTTTGTTGGTGCTATATATATATATATATATATATATATATATATATACAGTATATATCTGCCAAATGGGGTTGAAAAATAAACAATTCAAATTAAAAACAAGTTTATATTTCTTACCTCCTTGGCTGACATTGTCCCCTGTTTAAAGTAAACTCACTTCATTTTGATATATTTTTCAGAAAACAAACTTGTTATCTTATGTCATTTTGCTTCTTGAGTAATCAGGCCCGTCGCGTCAAGGCAAGCAAACCAAGCAATTGCTTGGGACCCCAAGACAACGACTGGTTAAGAATAAAATGCAATGACAAACTGTCTGAGCGCCCCTTTGATAGTCAATGTAGTAAAGTGCAATGACACTCTTATTGGAATCCTCCTCTAGGGGGCCCCTCTCAGTAGTCTCTGACAACCAACCACGTGATCTCTGCTGCCGCAAAATACAAACCTCCTCGGCAGTCATCATGAAGCTGAATCATGCTTCTGAAAGCCAGAAAAGAAAGAACAGAAAGGAAGAGGAGGATAAGAAAAAACAAGATAGTGGTAAAGTGATAAATTACACTAAATTGCACACAAAAATATACGTTTCTATTAGCAACCTGCCTGACGGCAAATGCTGATGGCTAACGAACATTTTTTTTTTCAAATGGACGAAACATGGTTACATACTGTAATATGTTTTTTTGACGGGATAAGGAAGCCTCAGATCTGTTCGTGTCCATTTTGCCCTCAAATTCCTTCAAACGGCCCTGCGAGTTATGTTAAATATTTACTAGAAAACAAGCAGACAGCAACCTGCTGACCTCCCGCAATAAAATCACTGTCTTAAATCTGACATTTTGTCCAAACTGGTCGTAATAAGCTACAAAACCACTTTTTTACTGGATAGCCCCGCCCACAGTGAAATCTCATTGGCCCCAAAACCCCTCTCTTTAACTATACATCAGCCATGATCTGAAGATCTGTAGAATCCACAATATTCCCTACAGCTCCTGTTTTTAGCCGTGCGCCATGGCTCCACTAATTAGCCTAGCCGATTTCTTGAGCCGAGTAGGTGAGCTAATGAGCTACCTCGGGTGACCCTAACTTATAAAAGGTGGGAATCGTCCTCGGCGGTGGAGCTTTCGCCCTTGCCTGTGGCTGCGATGTAACAAGCGTGCTAATTGTCCGCTGTTCCCTGTTTTCACAGGTGTAAGTGTAACCTCCACGCCGGTCAGTGCTCCCTCCGTGACGGGACCCTTCAGTGCGACTGCGAGCACAACACCACTGGACAAGACTGTTCGGCCTGTGAGAGAGGTTTCAAAGCCAAGTCCTGGAAGCCCGGCTCCTACCTGCCCACACCCAACGGCTCCCCGAACATTTGTAAGAATCGTGCACCTGCTGTGTTCAGACACGCGCACACACCTCTCAGAAGAACACATGATTTACGTACAGTGTAGAAAACTGGGGCATCCTCACTTGCTGAGGAAAGTAGAATAGCACGAAGCTTTCAAAGTAACTTCGCAATAAAAAGAAGATTGCGTATATTGAATAGTATCACATTTACAGTTCATGGCTACTGTACGCTCACTGCCTGCAAAAGCGAGGCAGGCTTCTGTATTTCTTTTAATCTCAGATGTGCTCCAGAGTGGTAGAGAAATAATAAAATAAACCCACATGAGTGTTTTTAAGAAATAAAGGCGTAAAACTCTCTCATTTGTGTTCTCTTCCTCTCTCTGTGTTTGCAGGTGAGGCGTCGGGAACGTCTGGCAGTAAGTGGCATGCTAACGGAATACGCTGACTGTTGTTTTCATGTTTTCGCCCCTGCTGCCATCACTCTTTTTGGCCTCTTTATTTCACGTCATTAACGAGACGTCGCTTATGATCCGTCCCTTAACGGTCACTGTGAACTCTGATGGCGTGATGCATTTTTCCACAGTTTTCTACTTCATAAATGTTTCATGTGATGTAAGACGCGAGCATTCTAATGCTGACTTGTGATGTATGAGGGTCTGCTCAAGGTTATGGGAGATTTCAGTGCAGTTCTGCCCATTTGTGGTGGTTTAATACTGTTTTGTTGGAAATCTGAGGTGATGACTGATCTCATGAGGAATACAGAGTCAGATGGGATAAAGGGATACTCCACTTTTTTTTGGAAATACGCTCATTTTACAACTCCCCCAGAGTTAAACTGTTGAGTTTTACCTTTTTTGAATTCATTCAGCCGATCTCCGGTTCTGGCACTACCACTTTTAGCATAGCTTAGCATACATCATTGAAGTGCACAAGACCATTTGCATTTCTCAGAAAAAAAAATTACCAAAGTGTTTTGATATTTTTCCTATTTAAAACTTAACTCTTCTGTTGTTACATCGTGCATTAAAGGGCACCTATATCGAAACACTTTGATCATTTTTTGGGGGGAAATGCTAATTGTCTAGTGCACTTCAATGATGTATGCTAAGCTATACTGAAAGTGGTACTGCCAGAACTGGAGATCGGCTGAATGGATTCAAATAAGGTAAAACTCAACAGTTTAACTGTGGGGGAGTTGTAAAATGAGGCTATTTCCCCCAAAAAAGTGGAGTATCCCTTTAAAGGTGCACTATATGTTTTTTCTTTTAGTTCAAAGGTGAAGTGTTCCCCGTTTTTAGTGACCCTAGTGACACAGATATCACTGACGTTTGAATCTAAAGAATGGTAAAATGTTTTAAATGATTTTAGACTCGCATGATATTTTACTCATATCTGCTGCATAAAAGCTGTTTTACTATACCATAATGAGATCACATGACCAGCTGAATACTACTCACTTCATCTCTAGTCTGTACACCTTTTTTCTGACCCTTTCGGTTGTGGAATTGACCCCTCGCAGGGAGCTTGATTGACAGGTGATCTGACCAATCATACTTCATTTTGTCGGACAAAGCAGTCAGAAGAGTTAGTAGATTAGCATGGGGGGATTTGCACTTGAAAAACAGAATATACTGACGCCTTTCCGCGGTTAAAACAAAATTTTTTCTTATGTTCATTCATGAAGATCGAATCACTGATGCTCTAGTCTACAGCGATCTGTCACGACACATTAAAGAGCCACAAAACGGTATTTATTGTTTAAATTTACTTTTAAAAAATGACCAAATTTGAATGTGTTTAATATGTTTAATATCCAAAGTAACCGAAAAGTAACCTGGAAGTCTCCTCTCTGCTCCGCCATGTATTTTTCACTGCATGAGAACATGGTGACGGCAGCTTGTCAGATATAGCGACAGTAACTAAGGGGGGCGGGTCTTTGCGAACGGTCAATTTTTAAATAAGAAGTTTGGCTAAATAGGGTATAGTATGTTGTCGGAAACCAAAAATTATGCTTTTACTCAGATATTCAACATCGCAAGTTGGTGTCAGAGCCATGTCCAAGACCTGAAAAAGACAATGACTTGGTGCCATTTTGATTTTTTTTTTAAATTACCATTTGCCAGAAACATTTGATCTCAAAAGGATGTAATGTTGTTTTTTATCCTCAGTGTCAACACTAGCAGTTACGCTTGACCCAGCCACTGTACCAATGTCTATAACTACATCCAAAACACCACCCACAGACTCAACACCAACCAGCACAGAGTCAGTCCAACCAATCACAGAACCCCAGACTCCGGCTCCATCCACGTCTGTAGACACGTTTACAGGTTCGGGCTTTTTTAAAGTCAATAGAGTAGTGTAGTTTGTCTTGTGATGCTCTGTAGATTAAAATAGGTCTTGTAGTAGTAGAACAGAGTTCAGTAGAAGAGACCTTGATGATTATTTACAAGACAACAGAATTGCTTAAAAGTACCAAAAGTACCATAGTACATCGATCCGGTAATCATTCAGTACCATGGTATATGTATATGGGTAGTTGACAAATGAACATGTAGTGGTTTTATTCAGTAAGGATGCACTAAACTGATCAAAAGTGAGAGTAAATGTTACGAAATATTTCCATTTCCAATATATAAAAGTGTCCTAAAATATTAAGCTGCACAGCTGTTTTCAACTCTGATAATCAGAAATGTTTCCTGAGCAGCAAATCAGCATATTAGAATGATTTCTGAAGGATCATCTGAAGACTGGGTAATGATGCTGAAAATTTTGCTTTGCCAGCATTAATTTTTTTTTTTTAATTGTTTCGTTTCCAACCAAATAATGAAAATATAAGAGAAGCTACATGCCATGTCAACTGCCCATATACCACAAGTACTAGCATGTGGTATTATTACCATTTAAACCATAACTGTACTGTGGTACCATCACAGTGCTTCTTCCCAACCTCTGACCAATGAATAACAGTCACTGGAGTGTGAGCAATCTATCTCAGTGTGTGTCGGGCCGTGGACTCTCGCACTCCCTCAGGGTCCCTCTGCCTGTCATCAAACACACATGCAGAAGACACATTAATACATTATTTCACTCAAAGTAATATGTTGAAATATCACCATAATTCAGTATTATTAGGGCCTGTCAGAATGGCCTGATTTTGGAGTTTGTGATGTCATTTATTTTAATCATTGCCAAGCTGAAAATATTGAATAACCTTTATTGGAAATAACTGATTGTTTGGAATGGGGCGAAATAATCTTCCGCATGCAGCATGCAATGCACATTTTGCGAGGCCTGGCAACATTTGTCCGCAAAAAAGTAATGTTTTGTGTTTGTGTAAGAGAGGATTTTCTCCTGAGATTTAGGTGTGATGTCGCTTTATAAAATAGACATTGTGATGTATTTAATTTTGCTGTTACAGGACGAGTTTCATGGTCACTCCTAATATTGTTAGACCCTGGAAAGAATTTGTGTTTTCATTTTTATCATCCATAACCAATTCATTCATTCTGCTGAATGATGAAACAATGATCAGGACAGTACCAAAATCTGAATAGTCATATTATGAAACTTCAGCCTCAAACACACCCATGGACAACATCAGTATTTATCTACATAACATAATGACATAAATATGAAATGGCAGGAACATTTATTTGTCAATTCTTTCGCGTTCTCTCACAAATGTTTTGCGTACACAAGTACACAAAAGTGGACGGAAAGTTTCTCTGAGGAGTTCAAAACATTTGCAAGAGTATGCATAAGCATTAACATATAATTTTAATTCGCATCATGCACATGGTAAACCATTTTAAATTGTGATTTCTGGGTGTAAACATCTCAAAAGTTTATAGTAACAATACTGCATGAATATGTCTTTTGGAAATTTCTATTGACAATATTTTTAGTTACACTACAGGTCAATTTTAATGTTTTTGAAATAAGTCTATTATGCTCAAAGGCTGCATTTATTTGATTTAAAAATACAGTAACAACAGAAATATTGTGAAATATTATTACAATGTAAAATAGCACTTTTCTATTTTAAATGTAGTTTTACCATTTATCCCCGTGTTAGCAAAACTGCATTTTCAGCATCATCAGTGTCACATGATCCTTCAGAAATCATTCTAATATGCTAATTTGCTGCAACATTTCGTAAAAAAAACATTTCGTATTATTATCAATGTTGAAAACAGTTCTGCTGGTTAATATTTCTGTGGAAACCGTGACAATTTTTTCCCCCAGGATTCTTCGAACGGTCAAAAGAACAGCATTTATTTGAAATAGAAACTTTTGTAATAATATAAATGTCTTCACTGACACATCCTTGCTGAATACAAGTATTAATTTCTAAAAAAAATAAAAAAAATAAAAAAAAACAACAACATCAGCTCTAATGTATTTCCATTTACAATTTTTTAGTGTAATCTATTAAATAAATGGGAAATAATAATTAATTAATTGGAAAATTCATGCAAAATAATTTTGTTTAGTCACATATCAACAAGATATCAAATATCTATCTGTATAATACACTTTGTCTGTGAAATAATCAGTACTGTCTGTATTACTTTACACTTCATTGCACGCCAGCCTATTATTGTGGCATGTAACATTGATTTCAGATTTACCCACCCATAAACATCCATATAAAAAAACCAAATGGGTTTGGTCACTTTACAAGATGATCAGACGGCAGTTATCGGCCAGAATGAGTTACGACGTGGAAGCTAGTTGTTCAAGTAGGACTGCAGCGACCGTGACCTCTGTGACCTCGTCATGTTGAAAAGGGAAGGTTATCAGCATATGCGCTTCAGGGCCAAATCAAGACATCATTACCAAAATGATCTCCAAACAGTCCTGGGATTGAACCCTACTGCTATCCAGTATCATTTTTTATTTTATTTTTATTGAATTTTACTGTGTGAGAGGATGAGGGATAAAATATGATTGGCACCGTTTATTCCATTCCTCTTTCATGGATGGTGTTTAGAAACTGTGATAGAAAGCTCTCACTGTCCTAAAGGAGAAGACAGAGCGGAAAACAGAGTGCAAGAGAGAGAGAGAGAGAGAGAGAGAGAGAGAGAGAGAGAGAGAATGCGATAGAGAAAGACAGAGAGCAAGAATTTGGAGGAAATGGATGATGAATGTTTATTAATCTTGTGGGCCTCCCATCACACTAAAAATAACCCTCATGCATTTATCCAGCAAGGGCAATGTTATTGCACATCTTCTTGCCCAAGTGTCTGAGGGGAGCATGGGGAGAAGCATCTCGAAGATTTAGGGAGCAACTGTATGTAATAAAGCTGAAATTATTCATAATTACTGCAAGGAACTGGCTCTGTTCCAAAACCAAGTGAACTTTCTTGCTGTCTACATAGGCGCCTGTCTTCTAAGACAGCATGTTAATTGAAATGGAAGCTCATAATAGGCTGCGACTTAATAGGTCATATATACAAACAGCGTTTAAGTAGATAGGAGCTGGACTTGTACACTTGTCAACTAGAAAAGAGTTGCCAGAGGAAGGTTCTAAAGAGGGAACTCGCTTTTGGTAAAGAAACTCTAACAAGCATAAAAATAAATATCATATTTTACTCTTGAGTAATAGGTAAATAAATGTAACTTTTTAGCCATTTTTTAGTCATTCTTTTGAGCGTTTTCATATGCCATGCTTCAAAATAATCCTTACTCTCCCAATTTGAAGGCTATGTTTGTATTAAATCAATAGTAGCTAGATGAATATCTCAAAAGTGCACTAAACAAAAAGAAAAAACAATTTAAAAAAATTCTACATATTTTATTCAATACAAAAAAAAAATGTCAACCTCGACCTAGTCATGTGAAAAATGTGCATAAACAATTTAAAACTATACAGAATTGATTTGAACTGTTTACATAAATTCGTTTTTTAAGATAGGCTACACTCATTTTTACACGCAGTAAAAATGCCATGTAAAATATTCATTACATTTGTGGTCAAACAGATAACGTTTTGCTTTTGGATATTGATTGAACATTGAATTGGTTAGAATATAAAATAAATAGACCTTGTCAGAACAATTAATAATAAAATAAATATATAAAGCCGATGAGCAGACGGAGAGTTCAGCGCGTCCGTGTACTTTCGTTTAGACAACGTTGTGTGTGCGTGAATGTGCTTGTATTTGCGAGTGTATAAACGAGGAAAAAATTATAGAATGAAGCAATGGTAAAAAGACAATAACGATAAGAAGGAACATATAGCAGATGGGAGTCAAATGGGAGTCAAACGCATGACGCAGCTTTTGACGTCATAATATGCGACACGTAGTGCACAGAACGTTTTTTTTTATTTAATTTTTTTTTATTGATAACAATAACTAGTACAAACAAGAAGAACATCAATATACAATCAAGCGTTTGTACAGACAAAACCATACCAAAAACAGAAGCAAGAAAAAAACAAAAACAAAACAAATACAAAAAAAAAAAAATGGTAACAACAAAAAGAAACATACATACATACATACATAGTAAATGAAAGAGGAAAAATAATAAGGATGTTAAGAGGAATTGGGGAATAGGTCAAAATATTGAGAAACAAGTTTTCTGTTCTTCTTGTTCTTCACAAGTTCGTGTGATTTAAGAAGCAAATTAAGTTCCAAAATAAAGTGCTTAAAATATAGGGAAGACTTATTAAATTTCTGTAGAACGTGATATGTCAATGAGCCATCGGAAGACGTAACTATCAATCACAGTTCTACAGAACGTGTGCAAAGATGTGCAATGCATTTCTGTCTTTTTTTTTGGTAAACGCATATTACGCAACTTGTACAGACACATTAGAGGGTGAAAACAACGCAACATGAGCATGTTGGAGGCTTGATCTGAACATGTTACATCTCTGGTTTTGTATGCAAAGAGAATGATTGAGCTAGCCATTTGGTTTCAGTTTCTAAAGGCTCTAAAACAGACACACGCAAACCGGAGCGCTCCCGTCGGTCTTAGAGGGTTAAATAAATGGTATCTAAGTCTATAATCAACATCTCTCACACATTTTTTACACCATCTTGGATAAATCGTCACAATGCATTTTGGCATTGCTTCCTTTGACACACTGCCTTAGAATCTGTTTCATAGAAGGCAGCACACAATCATGCTTACCTTGTGGAACAGCAGGAGCGCACGCATGCTGCCTTAAATACTCAGCTTACTAGATTTTGGAAGAGAGCCATTATTTCACAAGATTGCAAATGTCTCTTTTTTTCTCTTTCAAACAAATGCTATTTCTTTGTTTCTCTCTCTCGGCCTAATGTGGTCAGAGAAGGAGAGCGGTCTCTGCCTGCCCTGCTCTTGTGGTCGTGGTCCGGTTCGGTGGCAGATGGCAGGTGGGGGTGAAGGCGAGAAATCTGCCCGTGCTCCAGCTCTCACGTTAACCCCCCGTGGCCATATGCCTGCCCTCCTGTTTCCCGTTCCCTGTTCATTGGCCCTGAACGGAGCTCCTCGCTCTCTCACACACAGGCACACATGCACTCTTTGTCCAAAAAGCATGACTGTACTGCGAGAGGCTAATTCCATTAGTGTTATGATGGCCACTGGATGATAATACCTCTCCACTGATCATTCTGTGTGAATGGACATGCTTGACAATCGTCATCGTAAATGACTCCTAAAACTCTCTTTGTTTATTCAAGGATTTTACACATTTGCCACAATAATGAAATGTCTAAAATTTTTCTCGTCAAATACTTGTGTATGAGATTCATTGTGAAATATTTGATATCATATCATAGGTAATTTGATTGACAGCTCTATTACTTTTTTTTAAATTTTATTTTTTATCCAGAAACAGTTTTAGATCCCTATTCACAACTGTTAAAAATTGATCAAAAGTAATACTAAAGACATTTAAGGGTTCACGCCAAGAACGATAAAAAAACAGCTATAATATACAGTATATTAGCATCCACGGCAACAGACAATAAAGCCGGGGATTTTGATTTGCTGTCAATATTTTTCATGTCGTTCATCAGTTGGAATTATTTTAATTGATTTTTTGAAACTGAAAATAACAATATTGTTCCTTTGTGCTGTTATCGTTACAATTATGGTGTGGACTTTATCTCTATCATTAAACGTACACTATGCCCTTTGGTGTGAAGTGGCCTTTATAATGTAAAAAAGTTTTTTTATTAATCAAAGAATCCTGAAAAATTGTATGACAGTTTCCAGAAAATTATTACGCAGCACACATGTTTTCAACATGAAGAAATATTTCTTGAGCAGCAAATCATCATATTCGAATGATTTCTGAAGGATCATGTGACACTGAAGACTGGAGTAATGATGCTGAAAATTCAGCTTTGACATCAGGAATACATTACACTTTCAAAATTATTAAAATAGAAAATTATTATTTTATACTGTAAGAATATTAGAGTTTTACTGTATTTTAGATCAAATAAATGTAGCCTGTATGAGCTTAAGAGTCTTCTTTAAAAAAAAAAAATACATTTTATTTTTAAATCTATATTGACCCCTGACTTTTGAACAGTCAAGTGTATGTCCTGTAAATTGTCTTTATTATGATTTTCCAAACTCTTTGTTTGTGAAATGAACTGAACGTAACTGAAAATAACTGAAAACTAGTGCGACATCATGAATAACCAACAACATGCTAAAGAGATAGTTCACCCCAAAATAAAAATCCTTCACTCACCCTCACGTTGTTCCTGTATGACTGTGTGACTCTCTCGCTGGTTCTGACATCAACACCATGACTTTCCATAAATATCCCTATAGAAGGAAGTTTTGCATTACATAGTGAGAGTATTATAGAGAACATAGTGCATCAAAGTCTTTTATTCCAAACAGAAAGGAAACCCTATTTTCCATAATATGTTCACTTTAAAACCATAAAACAGTTTGTATAATTGCCAAAATGCAACACCGATCTCATAGAACACGAAACCCTGTGTGAATCTGTCACTGAATTATTACCCAGAGCCTGAGATATAAATTATTTTCATCCACGCCACTCAGAGACGCAACACTAAATAAAACATCTATCAGTAATATGGCCCATTTTTCATTTGCAAACCGTATAAATACAATAAACCCATGGAATTAGGGAACAGTGTCTTCAGCCATGCTTTAATTATGAAACACTGGGGAGGGACGCAACCTTAATAAAACATCAGCATGCCTGAGAGCAGGAAGTATCGGCCTGCTGCGGTGCTCGCTGTGGGCTGCCCACGCTGAATCCCAAAGCTCCCATCAGCACCGGCACAGTGTGAGCTGACATGGTCATTCCTCTTCCAGAGGGAAGACACCTGCTCCTATTGAGACAGCAAACAGACTAACATGCATGAGACGCCGAATGCCACGATCCATGTTTGATGTACAGTACTGTAAATACTGGCATAGACAGATGATTAGCATTGCCCGTGTTCAACCAAAACCTCACACATGAGCTCATGCTCAAGTTGGTACAGTATGTGCACATATTCAACATTAAAACAGATCAAAATATTTTTGATAATGAAGACCGATGTATTAACGTAAATGCAATATATATATATATGCATACAGTATATAATAACAATACTACATTTTTTTTTTTTTTTGTTCTTTACATTCACAGAATCAAACGATTAAAATGAGCATGCACAATCAAATGTCCAATAATGACGGATAAAAATTAATGAGTGAATAAAAATGTATGTGTGAACTGACCATGATGGAGATACCAAAGTATTGTTGAAAGTACCATGGTATATAAAATGGCATTCAAACAGTATCATGCTACCTGAAACAATCACTGCGTAAAGATATAGTATTGCAGTATATGGACATGACAGAGTGTATATGATCGACTGATGTCATGGGTAAATCCATACATCATCAAAAGCGTGTGAGTCCCCCTGCTTGTCCCTTTTAGTGCTGTGGGCTGCAGTTAAGTGCCTGTAGCGGTGCCCTTTATTTGTGGTCAGCGAATAGCTGAGATCAGGCTGATTTAGGCTCTGATGGGCAATACTGTCGTGGTATTTGATCCCTGTACTGGCAAGCTCATCTTTCTGTCTGCTGACTAGACACGGCCACCTCCAGTGACACATCGACTTCTCCTCCTGCTCCAACAGGCGGCTCAGTGATCCCTGAATCCCTCACCAATGCACCAGGTGACACATGCAGAGACTACATTAGCATATTTGAGCAGTTTCTTCTGCTGTATAGACACTGTCTCGAATTATGAAGCCTTGTTTAATAGACGTGCACTTAGCTCCGTTTTGCATGAAAGTCAACATGAAATGCCATTAACAGCCCATTTCACAATATGATGCGATTCTCGAGGTAACGGCATGTTCAAATGGAGGAGAAAGGTCGGGAATTAATTGGATTGTGAAAGGTGGACCAGACAAACGTTTGAACTGTGAAGTACTTACAATAAGTATCTTAAAGTAAATATGGTTGATTTTCATTTCATGTTGACTTTAAAGTTTCTTTTCGTAGCTGTTTAGTAGTAGATTAACAATAGTGTGTCTTTAATATCAAGCATTGCTTGGTTGTGGTGTTTAATGGTGTGTTCACACTTGTATTTCAGTTCTCTTGGTTCTTTTGGTCCTGACCAAAAAAGAAAATGATACATTGCCTGATTCGCTTTAGTGTTCACACTGTCATTTTTAAGACTTAAAGAGATACTTCATCTCTGGAAAGATTAATGCCTATTTAAAATGGGTCATTTATGTAGAAGACATGTGAAATTAGTTTTCTTGACTGAGAAAATCCAGAAAATGTATTTTTGGCTTTTGTGGATGAAAGACAACAACTCCCAGAATGCACTTGCTTCGCTGCCCTAGGAGGCCACGCCTACCAGTAACAGAGCGCTGTAGTTAAACAACAAGTCTAGCGAGTCTCTGTGATGAATCTGCCCCAAAATGTGTTTCGAGATCGCCCAAAATGTCCGGGATTCGGCTTTTGCGTTCTACAGTCGCCATTTATCATGTTTACTGTGGCGAGCGGGACGAGTGAGGGCCGCGGGAGAACGGCGGGAGGCTGGTGGCGTGATTACCAATGAGCGACACCTGTGAGACGCACCGGTCTCGTATCTCTCACGGAGGAGCGGGAATTTTCTTAGCAATGTTAAAACACACATCAACCGATCACTTGTTTAGCGTTCATGTAAGCACTACATTCAGATTCACCAATCAGAATCAATTCAGTTAGATTGAAACAAAAGCTGTGCATGTAAACAATGAATGGCGACTACAGAAAGCAAAAGTTGAATCCCGAACATCAACGGCCGTACATGTCTGGGAAAAAGAGGATGGTAACCCCTACTACTCAGCTTTCTCCACAGAACAAGAGCCTGCTAGCTTAGCTTCCAAAAAAAGATGGCCGACACTATGTGTTCATTCTGTGAGTGAGATCCCACCCTCTATGGGCGGGTTGAGAACATGCGGGACAGCCTCTACTGCTGACTGTAGTCTTTAGCTTTGGCAAGAAAAATCCTCCAATGATGGAAAATGACCATTTTTGTATCATCGGAGGATTTTTCCAGACAAAAAAATACATAAATCTCTCGTCTCAGGGGGATATGAGGGTGTAAAGTATGGTAATTTTTTAATTATGGTAATTGATTGTATTAATACAAAGCTAAATGCTAAATCCTGAAGTATCCCTTTAACCTAAAGGTACAAAACAAAACACAGCTTTTTATGGCTTGCAACGGAACTTATCGAACATCCAAAACAACACTGTGTGTTGGACTAAATGCCCTCGTTGTATGTGCATACATATGATGGCATTTTTACCAGCTGAAAACTTGACGCATCGTTTTGGTTAGTTTAGATGTCTTTGGTCTGTGTTGCGTACATATTTCAGTCGCACCAGTGGAGTATACTGAGACCAACTCTTCAGAGGTTACAGAGTTGGGACGGCAATGTTCACATATTTAAAGCAAGCGCACTAACAGAGCAACTGCACCATTCATTTGAATGGAACCAAACCTGCCAAGTGTGAACACACCCATATTTAGCTTTGTGGTTGGATTTATACTAGTCAATGAAAAATATATAATAATGTATGACAATAAAATCAGTAATAGCAAAATAACAAATTTATTAAAACTGAAAAATCACTCTGAACTAAAAACTGAGCCATTTAGGATTTAGGAGCCATTTAGGAGCCATTTAGGAACGGAGCAACTTTAGGATTTTTAGAAAATTATACAACCAAAGGTAGCTAGATGTACACTACATCACCCACTTGTAATTTTTATAGGCTTTGTATTCTTTTGCATAAGTACAAGTATGTTTTCCAAAGCTAAATTAAAAATAGAGGTGTTAACAGTAGGAGGTATCTGGCCCTCTTTACTTACTCTCCCGGCTCTCAACTCAACACTGTGATTCGACTGTCCCAAGTGCTGCTTGTGACAAGCTTTCTGCCCACAATGCCAGCTGCTACCGTCTCGAGCCAGACCGACACCTCGTCTTTAACTACGACGCCATCTCTGTCTAGTCCAACACTCACAGTCGGACCCACGGCACCTGACCGGCCAGGTAAGTGAAAGTCCTGTAGATTTCACAATTTGTTGACAAGTTTGCACAAGACAATAATACATAAATAACCTTTTTTTTTTTTTTTCAAATGTCTTCCAGTGTTAAAGTTTTGATTTTTAAGGAGTAAGTCCATCAGGACTCTGTTCGGATAGATATTTTAACCTTGATATGAGCCATAATATATGCGAGCGTGTGTCTATCTATTTACATGTAGGTGAGACCTTCTTCATTTATTCTGTCTCCCTTGTGTTACTAATTAAGATGTGAAATATTCAACAGGGACCACGTTTAAAGCCATACTTTGAGTCTTGTTCTTTTGCCCTCCTGGATGTGAGAATGCATACATTATAGTTATTCTATTAGAAGGCGCTTTGAATCTTTACATGCTTTCAAAGAGCCTACTCAATACCTAAAATTGAAGATTTAGTAATTTATATATTTTTAAAAGTTGTATATTTTGAAACATATTTTTTTGTGAAAAGTAAACAAAAAAATGTTTATTTGTGTATAGGCTCATTTTATTGCATTTAACAGGGAGGTCGATTTTCCATTTGGACGTGCTAAACAGCAGGTGTTCAGTTTTGGTGACTGCGAAACATTTGTGATTTTTTTTTTTTTTGCTTTCTTTGTGCAATCAAAACAAAATGCCTCCACCTCACCTATCCCACCATTTCTGCCTCTCGCACCAGGTGTGTGCAGCGTCCGCCTTCAACGGTGCTGAAGCTGTAACTAAAAATAAATCAAATGGCAAGCCCAGCCTCAGGAGATAAATCATTAAATACTCTGTTATTGTGAAACACAATCACTTTCGAGAGCACATGGCGTGGCGGTCGGTGCTCAGCTGAAGGCCGGAGCTCAATTCTTTCAGATCTATTTCTGAATAGCGATTGAATGAACAGCTGCTAAATATTTCATGAGAGAAAAGAGACCAGGTCATGGTAAGGAAGACCAAAAAGCGGCCAATTTATTGAACTTATGGAGAGAGAGATAGATACATGAAACCATAACAGGAAAGTGCAACGAGTCCTGTCCTTGAAGAGTTGGACAGGGGCACGAGCAGGGGGAAGTGATTCTATCAGGGCTTGTGTATCTCGTTTCTGCTGAACTGGAAATGACGAAAGGTTGAATTGCTGCAATAACATCCATTATGTACAGTATGTAATGGCATCTTTACGGCTTTTGACTGAACAGTTCAGATACATGACTCTTTATGCTCTGTTTCTGCAGCACCAGATGTGGTACCCGATGTGACACCCGACACCCTCACCGCAACAACTGGCTTTGTAAATCCACTATCTGTTCTTCCCGAGGTCACTGATGTATTTGCCTCATCCTCTGACGGCATTGCAACAACACTTTATATGGTCACCAAAGCAATATCTTCTGCAACCGTGGCAACAACACCTTCTGCAACCATGGCAACCTCTGAAAAAACACCTTCAGTATCAGCTAGCACCATTCAACTGCCAGCCTCTCTGGCACCCGTTTCTGATGTTTCTTCAGAAGTGGTTGCAGCAAATACTGTGGTAAACTTGGTTACAAGTACTGTTGCATCCTCAACTGATGCACTCTCTCCAGGGGTTGATTTGATTGTCCCAACATCTGATGTTTCTGTAACTTCTGCATCTGATGTTGATGCTCCTCCTGACATGGTTGCACCAGAGATTGGTTTCATTGCCCCTACAACTGATACAGATGCTCTTACGACTGTTGCGGTGGCTCCTGCATCCGATGAGGAGTTTGCAAAAGCTACCGATGTGTCAGATGATATCAAACCAGCTCCTAAGGGTCCAGGTGATGGTACTAATGTTGCAGAAACAGTCACCACCAACATACTCCCACCTACAATCGCCACACCTCTTCTGACAGGTGACCCTCTGCAAGCTCCAGTTCTTGATGGTACTCCTCAACCTGATGTTGAGATTGACAGTAAACCTCCTTCCAAAGATGCAAAGAACAGTGAAGTTCCTCTCATTGAGACCAATGAGGAAAAAACAGCAACAAACATGGGAAATAAAGATAAAGATGCTTCTGACCGCAAACCTCCATCTGAAGTAGGAGAAAACAGTGAAGTTCCTCTCGTTGAGACCAAGGAGGAAAAAACGGCAACAAACATGGGAAAAAAAGATAAAGATGCTCTTGACAGCAAACCTCCATCTGAAGCAGGAGAAAACAGTGAGGTTCCTCTCATTGAGACCAAAGAGGAAAAAACAGCCACAAATTTGGAGAAGGAAGATAAAAATGCTCCTGCCAGTAAACCTTCATCTGAAGTAGGAGAAAACAGTAGAGTTCCTCTTGCTGAGAAAACAGAAACAAACCTAGAGAAGAAAGATAAAGATGCAGAAGCCCCAGGTACCCACAGCAATTCTGACATCTCAAGTATATTTCCCGCTACCATACACTTTTAAATGAGCTTCAAAAGGTCATTTTTGAGGCACAATCTGTTGAAGTCTGTTACACAACCCAAATTGCCTTCAGAAGAGTTAGCCAAAGGAATAATAAATGAAAATTCTGTCATCATTTACTCACCCTCATCTTGTTCAAAACTTGTATGACTTACTTTCTTTGAAACACAATAGGTGATGTTAGGCAAAATGACAGCCTCACTCACAATTCCCTTTCATTATATGGAAAAAAATCATTTTGGTGAATATTCTATAAAGAAAGAAAAAGATTCCTTTTCCAATGAAGAAAGGAAGTCATATACGAGTTCTGATTGACAAGAGGATGAGTAAATGATGATAGAACTGTATCCCTCAAAATACTTTTTAAACAAAATAGTTTTATATAGAGTAATAAAGACTGACAGTATATGTGTTTTGTCGAATACTGATCCTGTATTCAACTTTTCTATTTGGCATCATATATGCTTTTTGTCAAACTTTTGTGGTGTCTGAAACATTCAAAAGTTTGGGGTCGATAAGAATTTTTATGTTTTTAAAAAGAAATCTCTAAAGCTCACCAAGGCTGTGTTTATTTTAATGTTTTGAATACAGTAATAACAGAAATATATTGAAATTACACGTATTTTTACAATTTAAAATAACTTTTCTATTTTACTATTTTTTAAAATGTATTTAAAGGAGTAGTTCACTTTTAAAATAAAAACTTTTGCTGATAATTTACTCACCCCCATGTCATCCAAGATGTCCATGTCTTTCTTTCTTCAGTCGAAAAGAAATTAAGGTTTTTGATGAAAACATTCCAAGATTTTTCTCCATATAATGGACTTCAATGGGAACCAAACGGTTCAAGGTCCAAAAGACACTTTCAGTACAAACTGTCCAAAGGGCTTTAAACGATTCCAGATGAAGAATAAGGGTCTTATCAAGCGAAACGTTCGCTCATTTAAAAAAAAAAGGACAAAGTTTAAGTTTTATAAGCACAAATGGTCGCCTTGCTCTGTTCTGTGATGCACGTTCGTGACTCTCCTGTTCGAACTCGTTCATCAAAATGAATGAATCTTTTCCCGAGTCAGCTTGTTCATTTAGTTCGTTGAATGAACCAAATGACACGGAAAAAGGTTCGAACTCGTTCATCAAAATTAATGAATCTTTTCCCGAGTCAGCTTGTTCATTTCGTTCATTGAATGAACAAAATGACACGAAAAAAGATTCGTTCATTTTGATAAACGAACGTGCATCACAGAACAGAGCAAGGCGACCATTTGAGCTTATAAAACTTTTTTTTTTAAATGAGCGATCGTTTCGGTTGATAAGACCTCATCGTCTGGAATCGTTAAAGCCCTTTGAACAGTTTGAGGTTTGCACTGAAACTGTCTTTTGGACCTTGAACCGTTTGGTTCCCATTGAAGTCCATTATATATAGAAAATCCTGGAATGTTTTAATCAAAAACCTTAATTTCTTTTGGACATCTTGGATGACATGGGGGTGAGTAAATTATCAGCAAAAGTTTTTTTTTAAAGTGAACTACTTTAATGCATACCTGCTGAGTAAATAACTTAAAAAAAAGAAAAGAAAAAGATCTTACTTACCCCAAACCTTTTTTTAAATAATCTTTTGAAGACACCCATCAATCACACACACCAACCTTTAAATATTAAAATGCTTTGTCTTTATAAAACAAATGTATGCTTATCATATTTAAACGATGAATAAAATGAAATAGAAAACAATGATATGTGATGACTGACGAGTTCTTCTTCAAACGCTCATGATTTCTCTGGTGTAAACCGTATCTGCAGACATTAAGAGGAACAACAAGGCTGAGGAAACCGAAAAAAGCAGGGAAGCCAAAGAGAAAAAGAAAGAGAAGGAGAAAAAGAAAGAAAAAGAGTTTGAAAAGAAAGAGTATGAGAAAAAAGGTATGCATCGTTTGTAGTTACAGATACAGATACTGCACTCATCTGGCACAGCATTTAATGACTGCAGTCTGAAAATGCATTTCTGCTTGACTGCATGGTACCTATACAGGTGCTGTGGATGAGATGGAGTCTCTGTTAGTGAAGAACATTTACAGCTTGTACTGTATTGGTTTAGCAGCCATTAGATCCACAGAAAGACACTTTAAACCCTAGTTTTCTCTAGTTTTAGGCTGTTGTGTTTTCTTAGATAACAAACACTAGCATCATTTCAGTGTATCTGGTTCCACATTTCTTGAGTGATTTGTCCCAATAGTTGCAGCAGTGTTAGCCAACAAAGAGCGTATAACGTTGCTTTTATTCCAAAGTTGTTGCAAGGATTTTGATCCCCGGAGGGCCAAAAACGCAGTTGTCAAGGATAGCGTACATCCGATTTCAAGGTAAGGCGATGCTTTAAATCAAGACAGCAAAAAAAAAAAAAAAAAGACGTTGTTGTCAGGGTTTCAATGACATTTTACGTGAATGATCTATTTATATGCATTAGCGCTCCTCTAGGCAATGCTTATCAAAGGATGATTCAGTTTTGATTTCTGTTTTCTAGAATGTGGACAGACACTAATATGGAAACTGTGGAAAAATTGCTGCCTAAATGTTATTCATTTCCTCTCTTCCATGTCGCTCTTTCTTTGTGCTCACATGTTTTGTTTTTTGCTTTGTTTCATAAGGTAAGCCGCTCATGATGTATTGTGTTTGCTAGAAAACAGATAGATCTCCCCCAGGCTGTATAATCAAAAGCGTCCTCTTCTAGAAACTAGCTACTTTGCATTTTCACTCTTGGAGTGTTAGACAGCTGTCTGCTGAAGATGCAAGATCGTTTGTGAAACATCGCTCCATCCCTTCACCAATCTGGGGAGTAATTGAGCATTTATATTTAATTAGCTGCTCTTGCCCCCCATCCCACTGCTTGGCTGACTGTGACACAGCAGGACCCCACGTCGCCAGCATCTTTAAAACATCATATCAATTATTCAAAGGCCCAAGTGTTTAAACAGCAAAGAATCGAAAAAGAACAGCTTCTCAAACACTACAGCTCATTATCAATGTTTATCAGTCTGCTTAAACTATGCTAATCAAGCCTTACTGGTGGATTCATTAACTCTATAACGTCCTGTTTAGTCAGTCTGTTTGGGTCTAAACTACTGTTATGTAAAAAACACATCAAAAAATCTTTAAGATGGAATCTACCGAGAAACAAATTCAGCACAATTTGTATTTTATTTTATATATCTGAATATTGAGCCTCACCAAAAAGGTAATGGGTGATTATACAGTTAAACTAGACACTACTGTAGTTACGGTTAATAGACCCACAGAAGAAATATTTACTATTTAACTTTAAAGGAGTAGTTCACTTTAAAAAAAACTTTTGCTGATAATTTACTCATCCCCATGTCATCCAAGATGTCCATGTGTTTCTTTCTTCAGTTGAAAAGAAATTAAGGTTTTTGATGAAAACATTCCAGGATTTTCTCCATATAATGGACTTCATTGGGAACCAAATGAGTTTCAGTGCAGCTTCAAAGGGCTTTAAACGACACCAGACGATGATTAAGGATCTTATCTAGCGAAACGATCGGTCATTTCAAAAATAAATTAAAAAGTTTAAGTTTTATAAGCACGAATGCTTGCCTTGCTCTGTTCTTGCTCTCGCCTGTTCGAACTCGTTCATCAAAATGAACGAATCTTTTTTCGAGTCATTTGGTTCATTCAACAAACGAAATGAAAAATTTGAAAAAAGATTTGTGCATTTTGATGAACAAGTTCGAACGGGAGAGTCACGAACGCTCATCACAGAACAGAGCAAGGCGAGCATTTGTGCTTATAAAACTTAAAAACTTAAATTGTTTATTTTTTAAATGAGCGATCGTTTCTCTAGATAAGACCCTTATTCATCGTCGGGTGTCGTTTAAAGCGCTTTGAAGCTGCACTGAAACTCTCAATTGGACCTTGAACCATTTGGTTCCCATTGAAGTCCATTGTATGGAGAAAATCCTGGAATCTTTTCATCAAAAACCTTAATTTCTTTTTGACTGAAGACAGAAAGACATGGACATCTTGGATGACATGGGGGTGAGTAAATTATCACCAAAAGTTTTTTTTTTAAAGTGAACTAATCCTTCAACTTTAAATCACATGAAACTGGAAATGTGCCACAATATATTTTAAAACACTTATAAATTAATTGAAATCAAATACTTTAGAATACATAAATAATTACAGTTGTACATAAAATACCAAAGCATAAACAGAATTTAAAAAGTAAAAACGAGGCTATAAGGAAAGCAGTCACTGCTATGCATGTTTGATCCACAGTTGACCCTTCGCTAAGCTCCGGCCACATTAGTAGTTTACTGTTGCTGACTCGGACAAGTTTTACAGTGCGTCTCTTAGGAATGATCTGGAGATTGCCATGAACAGTTTCATTTTCAGTGTAATTAGTCTACAAAGTGGCAAACAATTATGTTATTCCTAGGTGGGGTGGAATGAATTATGGGACAGCAAAACATTTTTATTATCAGATTTAAGAAGGTTGTTAAACTACACAGTAACATAATGAAAAGCTGAGAAGAGTGAATCAGAATCAAATGCTTGTAACAGTCAAATAAATAGAGAAAAGCCTTATTCAGGAGTGATTACAAGTGATAAGATTAGCACAAGTGAACGCAATGTTTCGACATACTGTGAAACTGTCAACTCTATAAAGTATATCAATATGTCAGTTAATATCATTCAAGTAAATGCAACACGAGTTTGTTTGGGAATTTGAGTGGCACAGTTTAGTCAGCCCACACTTTTGTAAATATCTGTTAAAGGAGTAGTTCACTTTTGAAAAAAACTTTTGCTGATAATTTACTCACCCTCATGTCATCCAAGATGTCCATGTCTTGTTGTTCAGTCGAAAAGAAATAAAGGTTTTTGATGAAAACATTCCAGCATTTTTCTCCATATAATGGACTTCAATGGGAACCAAACGGTTCAAGGTCCAAAAGACACTTTCAGTGCAGCTTCAAAGGGCTTTAAACGATTCCAGATGATGAATAAGGGTCTTATCAAGCGAAATGATTGCTCATTTAAAAAATAAATAACAAAGTTTAAGTTACTGAAACTCTCTTTTGGACCTTGAACAGTTTGGTGCCCATTGAAGTCCATTATATGGAGAAAAATCCTGGAATGTTTTCATCAAAAACCTTCATTTCTTTTCGACTGAAGAAAGAAAGACATGGACATCTTGGATGCAAGAGTTTTGCAAAAGTTTTTTTAAAAAGTGAACTACTCCTTTAAATCGCGTTGTGTCACAACTATCCAAGAACATCTTCCGTAGGCTTCTCTAAGGAACAGTTGTTAGGGTCGGATTACTGTAATGTTTTAAGTAGGGCTTTGCGAAGGGTCAACTGGTTAATAGGGCTTTAATCTAATTCACATTATTTTTGAGGTTGCGTTAAATAAGTGTCAGTCTCACCAGCTAGCTGAATAGACCTTTAGTTTAAGGTCTCCTCAGCATCTACACGTCACTCATTCCCATGCCCTCTCATCCATGAGTTTCTGGTGTCCCTTTCCCTTCCTCTCCCTCGTTCCCTGATCCACGGACTAACACCTATCTACTCTCTCTCCATTAGACTGCGAGTGCAATGGTCACTCAAATCGCTGCAGTTACATTGATTTCATCAACATTGTGACTTGTGTGAGCTGCAAACACAACACTAGAGGGCAGAACTGTCAGCACTGCCGCCTCGGATACTTCCGGAATGCTTCCTCCGAGCTGGACGATGAGAATGTTTGCATAGGTCAGTCAGATATCACTCCACGCCAACCCGTTTCACTGTTCCCCAGATGCACTAACACCATGCTGCGCAGAAATTGTCCTTTCTGACCAAATGATATTATGGAAAGGTTGAGAAATCTTTCCTTATGCCCATACGGTCCCACATTTGGTCTGCCACCACCTTGCCATACATGGGACAATTTCTGACCGACTGAAGTCTAATGGAAGTATAGATTTAAATATAGTAATATCATGCAGACCACCCCTCTCATTCATCTTACAGCCTTTACTATGGATGACTTCTGACTTCATTTTACTGAAGATCTAGGGAACTAAACAACTTGCATTTTCAACCTTTCAGCTTAGAACTGTATCCATATTTGTAGACTTATGCTATAATTAAAAAAAAAAAAAGATATGATTCTGTGCATAATTTGTCTTAAAAGTCAACATGAAATGCCATTTGCAACCCATTTTACCTAAAGGAGTAGTTCACTTTTGCTGATCATTTACTCACCCCCATGTCATCCAAGATGTCCACGTCTTTCTTTCTTCAGTCGAAAAGAAATGAAGGTTTTTGATGAAAACATTCCAGAATTTTCTCCATATAATGGACTTCAATGGGAACCAAGCGGTTCAAGGTCCAAATGAGAGTTTCAGTGCAGCTTCAAAGGGGTTTAAACAACACCAGACTATGAATAAGGGTCTTATCTAGTGAAACGATCGCACATTTAAAAAAATAAATAAAAATGTTTAAGTTTTATAAGCACAAATGCTCGCCTTGCTCTGTTCTGTGATGAGCGTTTGTGACTCTCCTGTTCAAACTCATTCATCAAAATGAACAAATCTTTTTTCGAGTGATGACTCGGACCCTTATTCATCGTCTGGTGTCGCTTAAAGCCCTTTGAAGCTGCACTGAAACTCATTTGGACCTTGAACCGTTTGGTTCCCATTGAAGTCCATTATATGGAGAAAATCCTGGAATATTGTCATCAAAAAACTTAATTTCTTTTCGACTGAAGAAAGAAAGACATGGACATCTTGGATGACATGGGGGTGAGTAAATTATCAGCAAAAGTTTTTTTAAAAGTGAACTGCTCCTTTAAGTAATGCATATTTTATAAATATTTAACAAGTGAAGGATGGAAAATTGATTGGATTTTGAAAAGTGGACGTTACATTGTAAAATGAAAAGAGTGATTTTCGGTCAGATGAGAAGTAAATGCATTCGCGGGCATCAAGCAGTTATAACATTTTGACAAAAGACAGTTTTTCATTCACTATAAATCAAGGAATGCGTATTAAAAAAAATAAACAGGATGAACTTCATGTTGACTTTAAAAGGAATACAATCAGAAATTTGTCCCACATTTTTCTTTGTTTTTTTGATTAAAACTGTTCCGGCTCAAGCAATCTGTCAGAACACTCTGATAATGATACAGTGACCTCTACTGGAAAAATACAGACACATTAATCACAGTGCTATGACTGACAGGTGCCCAGAGGGACAAATTATACCCGTGTGAATACATAGAGCAAACCCTGCTTACATGACTGATGAACAACCACTGATCACATCACAACTCGCAAACATAGGAGTACATTTCTCCTGCAAAACACATTAATAAATGCCTTCAGGCTGTGCTATATTTCCTTTAGGCAAAATGCTGAAACACTGTACATACAGTACATACATTGAGAAATATTTTATATTAAAGGTACCATTTTCTCAATGTGAATAAATGTGCTATTTATGACCATTTTCCATATATTTTTGTGACCCTTAGAAGTTATTAAACAGGCAATTTTTGCTGCTGTGCTTTTAATAATTTAATATAAACACTCTCATGTAGGGCTGTGAAACGATTAAGCGTGTTTAATCGCATCCAAAATAAAAGTTTGTGTTTACATAGTATATGTGTGTTTAGTGTGTATAAATATTTTGTATATAAATACGCACACATGCATGTATATATTTAAGAAATATTTGCATGTATATACTTTATATATATTTAAATATTTGATATATTAATAACACATTTTTCTTAAATATATACATGCATATGTGTGTATTTATATATACAAAATAATTATACACAGACATATATTATGTAAACACAAACTTTTATTTTGGATGGGATTAATCGCTTCACAGCCCGACTTGTGTGAAATGAGATGTGGCACTTTTACTTAAAAAGCAGTAGGTTTGCTGTCGTGTCCAATATAGTTTTACTGCCCTATCCTGAACATTGTCAAAAATAGTTTCTAACTATCCTCCTGAAAAATATGCACTAATGTTAGTAAGTATAAAGCAAGCCATTTGTGAAGCTCTGAAAGTTACAGTACCTTTTCATAGTTCAATGAAATCTGAAAAAGAAAGGACACCTTTCAACTAAACCATAGCCTTCCGTTTCAGGGTTTCAGCACAAATAATCTACAATTGGTGAATAATGAAAATATTTTCTATCCACAGAGTGTAACTGTAATCAGCTGGGCTCCTTCCACGCCCGCTGCAATGACACCGGCTTCTGCCAGTGTCGCGAGGGCACCATGGGCCAGAAGTGTGAGGACTGCCTCCCTGGATATACCTGGAAGAATGGCTGCGTGCGTAAGTCACACTTCTTGTACTGTCACTACACAAAGGGCATTTAACAGGCTTAGTCGTGAAAGACACGTTCTGTGATGGATGATACCACTCATACAACAAATAAAGTGTTGTCAAACACAGTCAAACACATGAGCAACATTGTTGTTCCTCACAGAGGTCTTTGCTGTTGTACTACCAATAACAGCTTGCTGTTTGCAGCAGTTGTGTGGGTTAGATACTTGTGGGTGGGGTGACAGTGGCTAAAGCAGCGAGACTGGGTTGCGGTTTCTGGTTCGAGCCTTGCAAGGAATTGGATGTGAGCCGTATACATAGCATAATGAAACACGGTCAGCATAGGAATAGAAAACAGCCCAAAGTCAACGCCACTAACAATGAAATTACTGTTTACAAATATACTATACTTGTTTGTGAGACCTGGTTCTACACTTTATACAAATTGATCTGAAAATGACCAAAAAGTGTACAGTATATGGGATTGAAACTTCTCCAAGACTTCTAGAGATTTGTAAATTTCTAATTGAATATTATCTCTACTCTTTAAGACTTGCTTTGGATTAAAGGGATAGTTCACTTTGAAATAAATGTTTGTCATGTTTTATCTTACCTCAAGGGCATCCAAGATGTAGGTGTCTTTGTTTCCGCAGTAGTTTCAATTTTGATATTTTTAGGTCAAACCGTTGTTGTCTGTCAGTCATATAATGGAGGTCTATGGTCACCACCTCAAGACCATGCACAGAAAAGTCCAAATTAAACATGATTTAATGACTCGTAAATGTAAGTACACATTGATGGCCTAAGACACGGAACGAACGGTTTGTGTGAGAAAACAAACAAGTATTTATATCATTTTTACCTCTTGTAACCACAGCCACGTTCAAGTGATCTGAGGGCACGGGCGCTTCGGTCTGCGCAAGTGCTGGAAAAAGCGCCCGTAGTGATCTCTCGCACGTGTACGTCACTCATTGTTTACACAGATATTTTGGAAGTGCTACCCTTCACTGTAAAAATCTAAACATATTTAGATATACAGGAAATCGCAATGGAAGACGATATCGATATATCAACAGACAACGTTGAATTTTTTTTTGCAAACGCACGAGAGATCACTTCCGCTGCTTTCCAGCGCTTGCGCAGACCGAAACGCCCGTGCCTTCAGATCACTTGGACGTGGCTGTGGTTACAAGAAGTAAAACTATATAAATACTGTTCATTTTCTCAAACAAACCGCTCGTTTCGTGTCTTAGGCCATCAATGTGTACATTTGCGAGTCATTAAATCATGTTTAATTTGGACTTCTCTGTGCATGCTCTTAAAGGATTAGTTCACTTTTGAAAAAACTTTTGCTGATAATTTACTCACCCCCATGTCATCCAAGATGTCCGTGTCTTTCTTTCCTCAGTCGAAAAGAAATTAAGGTTTTTGATGAAAACATTCCAGGATTTTTCTCCATATAATGGACTTCAATGGGAACCGGATGGTTAAGGTCCAAAAGACAGTTAATAACTGTTTCAGATGCAGCTTCAAATGTCTTTAAACGATATCAGACGATGAATAAGGGTCTTATTATGCGAAACGATCAGTTATTTCAAAGCTTATTCCAAAAATGTAACTTTTCTAAGGACAAATGCTAGCCTTGTAATATATTGTGAGGCGCGTTTGCAACGTCACGTAATACGTAATTACGTTCAAAAGGTCACGGGCGACGTAGCCGGAAGTACAGAATCAAAATCGTCCGACATCGTTGTTTTACCTTTTAATTCCTTTTTTGTAAACGGCGTTTGAGTTAGTTTTCACGTTCAACCTATGCGTTCAACTTGTAAACACTCTGACTCTGTAGTTCCGGCTACGTCGCCCGTGACCTTTTGAACGTAATTACGTATTACGTGACGTTGCAAACGCGCCTCACAGAATGGAGAAAGGCTAGCATTTGTCCTTAGAAAAGTTACATTTTTGGAATAAGCTTTGAAATAACCGATCGTTTCGCATGATAAGACCCTTATTCATCATCTGGTGTTGTTTAAAGACATTTGAAGCTGCATCTGAAACTGTTATTAACACTGTCTTTTGGACCTTGAACCATCCGGTTCCCATTGAAGTCCATTATATGGAGAAAAATCCTGGAATGTTTTCATCAAAAACCTTAATTTCTTTTCGACTGAGGAAAGAAAGACATGGACATCTTGGATGACATGGGGGTGAGTAAATTATCAGCAAAAGTTTTTTCAAAAGTGAACTAATCCTTTAAGGTGGTGACCATAGACCTCCATTATATATGACTGACAGACAAGAACGGTTTGGCCTAAAAATATCAAAATTGAAACTACTGCGGAAACAAAGACAGTTTTGTTGAAGAGCAGAAAGTGTCTGCTATGTCTACCAACATTTAGACTGAAATATGATCTCTCTCTACAGATCTGTGAATAGTAAAGGCACGTACTGTTTCGATTATATTTAAGAGTTAACTTGATTAATGAGAATGTCCTCTGTCCTTCTACTCTCAGCTAAAGTGTGCGACGACGAGTTCCTCCTGTGTCAGAACGGCGGCACCTGCGTCCAGAACCATAAGTGCGTGTGTCCGGCCGGCTTTAAGGGTGTTTTGTGTGAGCAGCCGCGCTGCCAGGGCGAGAAAGGGTGCGACGGCGCATCGGCCTGCTACCTCAGCACCATCACGCTGCTGCTCTGCCTTCTAGCCAACAGCCTGCTTAAAGCCAGCGCCTAGAAACACATCTTAGTCCTGATATCCACCCTAGTGTACGCAGGCCAAAGAGCTGAACCCTGTGGACGGAGAGGCGGTGGCCTGAACCCCGTACGGACCCAGCCTCACGATGCTGGAATGTTTTTTTTCGGAAAGGGGCGGAGTCAACGCTGAAGTCAAAACGCCTTCATGAGACGAGCAGCTTAGCGCTTGTCTCCTAGC
The DNA here is from genome assembly GCF_016745375.1 of Pimephales promelas. The sequence continues at coordinate 11,081,889 of NW_024121099.1, read as the reverse complement.
ATCACTGATCGACTGAACTTTATACCAAAAACAGAAAAAAGAAGTTACGTTCTGTTTCAGTTCACTCAACACACAACTCAAGTGGAGAAATATATAGATGAGGTTTCATTTCCTTTGCATTTCTACTTTCTCTGTAGTTTCGACGCTCACTGGGATACAAGCACTGCACTTAGCCAGCTTGTTTTAACGGACAACAAACAGTCGATATCACGGAAGCCTACTTATGCCAAGTTATTCTTCTTCTCTTGAAGACTTGTTTTTACATTTCCTTTCATTGCTGCATTTTCCTCGCATTTTATTGCCATTGAGGTTGTAACAAGTAGATGAAACCGATGGAAAAGATGTTTAGTACTGCTAGTATGAAGAACGAATGTCTCTAGCTTGTGTTTGAGATAATGTTTCTGGAATGTAGAAAGAAGTTTTAAAATGTCACATTGAACAAATATATATATATATATATATATATATATATATATATATATCGGTCTATCTGAAAGGAAATATGAAGTATTGTATATGATGATTATTATTTCACTATTTTTTGTAGAAATTGTTATTTTTGTTCAGAGTAAATGTTACATTGTAAAGACATTGCAGCCTTTATTGCAGTGCATATGGTATTCACACCATGGTAAACTATATTTGATGATACAGCAGAGTGCATCTCTAATATATTTGGAATATTTCTTCATTCATATCATCACATTTAAATAAAGCATACAACGATTCATTACATGCACAGCTTTAGCTCAACGTAACCCGCACATCATCTTGATACTGGCATGTATTCATCTGTGCAGATATGATCATTCCAGACTGCTTATTAACACACTCCTATAATGAGACCAGTTATATAAGCACATTCCTAAAGCACAAAGTCTCTCAAACCCCAAACAGACACTAAATAATTACAAAGCACAGTAAAAATGCATCGCCAATCCCCACAATTAGAATGGCCATTCAGGTGCACAATTAAAAATGCATAATCAAAGTCAGCACATCATATATCATGCAAACAGGTTCTTTTTAAAATAGTTATTTTTCCTTCTGTCAATCTCAAAGAAATGCCAAAATCCTCAGCGGCTCATGGGCTTTTTGATGTATTTCATATTTACAAATGCTTTACACTCATGGTGAGCCAGGGTAAATAAAATACTATGAATACATATTATAAATGAATAAAACCTGACAATCAGAAAGCACAAAGTGATACGAGTGAATTGTCTTTCTTTAGTCCTTCTGAATGCATATCAAAGCTTTAACAGCATATATTTAGTGCCTGATGCAGCATTACACCAGTACAACAGTCACTATAGCTAATAAGAGTAATTCATATCAGGCCATTTTTATTTGCTTAGAAAGTTGCATAAGGTGAATCAGCTGTATTTACTGTGTGTCTACAGACCCAGATTCAAATGTGCTGAGCCCACCTGCACTGAAATAAATGTATAAACCCTTAATAACACACATCTTGAGTCAGCAGAGCTAATGCCAGGTGGAGATTTTTGCTTACTTGAAACAAAGAAATAAGGTTCTATCCAAGCACGAGTTAAACAAGCAACGGAGTTCACTGTACTAAAATGGCCCCCACAGTCACCAGATCTCATCCCAATAGCTTCGGGTCCCACAAATCTCCATCAACTGCAAGATGCTATTCTATCAATATGGGCCAACATTTCTAAAGAATGCTTTCAGCACCTTGTTGAATCAATGCCACGTAGAATGAAGGCAGTTCTGAAGGCAAAAGGGGGTCAAACACAGTATTAGTATGGTGTTCCTAATAATCCTTTAGGTGTGTGTAGGCTGCATGCTATAAATAGCATAAAACATGTTATGCAATAAGCAATGGAAATTCTACTTATTGCCCAGGTAGTTATCCAGGTATGTTATACAATTGTGTTTCTTACAATCGAATAAATTGTAATTTCTTCAACTGTAAGAAGTTCATTGTTTTAATATTGTAACCATATTTCAATTAAGTTCACCTAATTGTGACAGTATTAAAAAATAATAATGTAAATAAATATTATACACTACATTTAGAAGCGTTTGGAGTATGAAAATGTACTGCATAGTAACTAACTCCGTAACTCTAATTTTGAAACTGCTACTGCCTGTTAAAGAACTGAGCGACGTCATAGACATGCGACTAAATGAACTATGCACTTGTTCAGCACATAGCTGATGGGACTGACTCACATGAGGGCAAAATAACAGCACGCCCATATTATTTAGATTAATTCATTAACTCTATCTATTAAACGTAAACGATGCATCGTGTTTTCTGCTCGCGGTGGGTTTTATCCGGGCTGTCACTGACAGCTGGCATAGGCATCGGCGTCACCTTGACAGCAGCCAGCGCTGATCTCCGAAATAAAAGCCGGGACACGAGCCACAGCCGGGGACTGCTGGACCGCGTGCCGGTCATCCCGATACCGAGCGTCGAAGCAGCGTCAGAGATCAGCGCATACCAGCCAGGACAGGTCGCTGTAAACAAATCTACAGCTGTGATGAAATACGGTTTCCCTTCACTGTCCAACGTCAAGAGCAGAGAGTCTTACGTAACCTCATACGACCCCAGAAACAGGACAGCAGCGTGGGTCATAGAGCAGCTCAACTCGGAGACATTAACCGGGACATCGGACAGGAAGTTCTGCGATTTTAAAGAGGACGACTCTGTTCATGTTTACCATAGATCGACCAATGCGGATTACCGGGGCAGTGGGTTTGACAGGGGTCACCTGGCGGCAGCAGCCAATCACAAGTGGAGCCAGAAAGCCATGGATGACACCTTCTACCTGAGCAACGTGTCGCCACAGGTGAGTGACCACTGGAACTCTTCATAACTGATCTCACTGCAAACACCCGCTAAGGAAATACAATGCATTTAACTAATTTTATTAACATTTAATAAAATTGTAATATTTTATTTCTTAATAATTAGTTTATTATTATATATTATATAATTTACGAGTTTATATACATGTCTAATCAATTAAGATTTTTTTAGAGTAGCTATATCTAAAAATGAATATTAGGTGGTATTAATAAGCAATGTTTAAACTTCAACCAAAAAAGTATTGAACTCATTTTTGATTATTTATTAATATATATGTAAAATAAAATGTATCAGAAAATAGATGAGATCAATGTTTAAAATGGATCATTTTATTGTATTTATCAATAAATAAATAGCTTATTATTAATTATTAAAAACCTTTACTGAATTTACTTTAACTTTTTTTGAAAAACTTTACTTTACACTCCTAATCAATTAAGAAAAAATATATATTCTAAAAATATACAAGAAAATAAATAAAAAATCTTCCGTTGTGTGTTTCTTCAACTTGTCATTTCATCATACATTTTTTAACACCCCGTGAGACCAAATGAAACATTAAGCTGAAGTTCCAATAGTCTTTTCTTCCCTATTGTGACATTGATTAAAGCGTTGAAGGGCACAATAATTCACATATTTACCAATAATTGAAACGGAAGTGATTCATAAATTCAGAATTTTGCACCAGCCTGGTGTTTTTATTGTCAGGAACTGAATTCTGCAGTAACATAGCTTTACAGCAGCACCCTATGTTATACAATACATAACACCACCAGTCATTTAAAGATTTTGCTCAGTTGTTTTCTATTTGCATGGGTAATAATTATGGCTAGTAATTTGTGGATATCTTTCCCCACAGAATCCTCATTTAAACCAAAATGCATGGAATAACTTGGAGAAATATTGTCGCTCTCTCACCAAGCATTACCAGAATGTGTTTGTGTGCACTGGACCACTCTACTTGCCCCGGTAAAAGTCTGCACAATTAACCAATTATTATATTGGAAACAAAACAGATTATGCCATAGCAAAGCTCACTGCTTAAAGGGAGAGGTCATCCAAAAATAACAATTCTGCCGTCATGTACTCGCCCCCAAGTTGTTCTAAACTGTATGAGTTTCTTTCTTTTGTTGAACACAAAAGAAGATATTTTGAATAATGTTGGCAACCAGATAGTTTCTTCCATTTTAATTCTATTGAAGTCAATGGGGACCAGCACCTTTTGGTTACCCTCTTTCTACTTTTGTGTTCAACAGAATAATGACAAAAACAAAGAAAAGGTTTCAAACTATTTGGGGGTGAGTAAATGATGAGATGCATTTTCTTTTTGGGTGGACTATTTCTTTAAATCAAATGTAATATCTGGCTCCTGAGACAACCACTGATCTAGATTGTTCAAATCAGCTATATGTCTAAAATGCAAGATGTTTTAAGACTGTTTAATCAATGAAAACAACCTAATATTCTCCTCCCTGCACCTACAGACAGGAACCTGATGGGAAAATGTACGTGAAGTATCAGGTTTTGGGAAAGAATCATGTTGCCGTGCCTACTCACTTCTTTAAGGTGGTGATTCTGGAAAAGCCGAGAGGAGACGTGGAGCTGCGGTCCTATGTGATGCCCAATATGCCAGTTGATGAGAAGATCCCACTGGAACGCTTCCTGGTCCCCATTGAGAGCATCGAGAGAGCGTCCGGACTGCTGTTCGTACCGAACATCATGAAGAGGACCAGTGGTCTGAAAGCCATCACTGCAGGCCCGTGATGAGTTTACAGAGATTACTATGGACAAGGGGGAATGGAACATAATAAATCCCTCAAAATGCTTTATTAGGCCACTGTCAAATTTCATTTGTCCGGTTTCACAGACGAGGCTTAAGTTAGTCCCTCACTAAAACGCATGTTTGAGGTGCTTTCACTGAAAACAAATTGCAGACTTATCTTAAAATATGTCAGTGGGATTGTTTTGTCTCAAGATGTACATCAGTAATGTTTTTTTCTAAGGCACGTTTATAAAAACTACTTAAATGTCCTAATTTAACGGCCTAATCCTGGTTGAATCTAAGCCCTGTCTGTGAAACCAGACCAAAAAGCTACTGAGGACATTATTTAATTTTCAAGATATGAGGAAAAACTACTGAGACAGATTAGATCACTCACTGACACTCATATCATTGTCTAATGCTGTATTGGAGATCTTGTACCTGTACCTTTTTTATGTCAGACAAAAACAGGGTTTTTAAAATGAAAAATTAATCCAGCCAAAACTTTGTGTGAAGTTAGATTTTAAAGTAAACTGTGAAAAAGTTGTTAACTTCATAGTTCTAGAAAATTATTTATTTCTCCTATCGATTTACATTGATAAAAAACCTTCAGGAAGAGTTCAAAATGTAACCGACAGTGTCGACGTCATGCCAATCAATGGTCTTTCTTACATGTACCTGCATAATGAATTGTGACTGGCCATTAATTGTTTGGTTTGCATATTATTTAATATTTAAAAAGACTGTCAACTTAAACACAACTCTGTCAGAATACGCCGTTTTAAATTCAGATAATTTCACATACAATTTATGAATAAAGCAGATCACATGTACACGGTAGTAACTGTTTATTCTCCTGTGCAGTCAACAAAACCGCAGTGTCTCTGATGGGCCATTTCATTTACAGAACCAAAGCCTAAACCCTAAACTTGTCCAACTCTATTGTTTGCTACTTTCAGCCACAGCTTTTTCCTTCAAAAAACGTTGCTATGACTATAAAAAATACGGGCACTTACACTTGAAGACCACTACATGGCACTATTGTCTAAACATCACATTTAAGAGAGACTGTTGCTGAATTCGGAACAGCATACTGAATGTTACGAATTTAAAGAGATCAAGCTTTTGCCAAGAATATCGCCGTATTACACCTTATGTGAGCAAAAACATAATTCTCCATTGACGTTCATTCAAAAGTATCCATATTCTGACGAAATAATGATATATACATGACAAACATGACATTTTATTCATTACAAGTTGTACTATTGTCCAGCACTGACTGCTCATGCACTGTGAAATTAACTAACGTTACTTTCCCCCTGTCCTCAGTGTGAAGGGTCTTTGATGTCACTGTATTGCAACACTTTCCAGTGCTGTTTTATATATATATATAGGGCCTGAAATTAACACTGTCAATCTACCTGCCACATTGGCAGGTAGCCAATGAGAATTGAGTGATTCATTAGGATTTTTACATTTCAACGAAGTCCGGCATTTCGTTGGACAGCTAAAATGTGGCGGCACAGTACTGGGGTAAAAAGGCCAGCTGAAACAAACAAAAAGATGATGAGAAAAAGAAATGTAAAAGATACTTTAAAAGTGGACAATTGGCGGCAATGGCAAGGTTCATAAGCGGCTGATTTATGACAGCGACTGTTGTTTCGTAACGTTCATGCGATCAGAAAGAAGATGAGGCCCTTTTCTGACTACGATTGAATTTGCGAGTATTAAACTGTTGATGGGATGAGATAATGTAACGCTGATGTAGGCTACAGTACAATGACAGTTGCACAGATGCGTGTGCAACTGTGCATGTTGAGAGTTGGGAACCGGTGAGAAAATGTGCTTTGTTTTGCTTTCCGGTAACTTACCCGGTAACTTTAACAATAACTGAACGCTGTAACTAAAAGCTGTTAAGACCACCTGTCTACGTGACTGTGGCGGATGTTGGTGAGCCTGGGTCAGGTCAGTTTGAGTTTTTATAATAATGGAATTTGTTTACAGTAAAGAATACACAACATTATTTTGGTTTAAAAAACTTTATTTAAACTTTCGTTTGGAGTTAAGTGCGCACACTCTTTAACGTTTAGTTTAAGTTTATTCTTACCATTCTTTTTGTTTGTTTGTTTGAAACGTCTGGTCTGAGTCCCGTGAGCTGGTGCACCATCGAAAGGGGTTCACGTGGAAACATTGGATGTATATATATGGTTCCGGCTAATCGGGCCACAACCATTCCGGTTTCTTCTCCGGGGGAACTCCAAGGACTATTTTGCTTGCTTTTCTTTTGTTTGTTTATAAGAAGTATATTTATTAAGTTAAGTCATCTGATAGTATTATTTCAGGTGTTTGTTTATGTATATTGGGTTTTTTTCATAGTCGTTTATGTGTGTAATGGCCATTATATGTCTGTGTGTCCCCCTTTATGTGTTAATTGGTGCTGGCCACCAAGGTATACGTTTGTTAATTGTTTCTGTATGTGAGTCACGGCCTACCTGAGCATTGTTTCTGACCATGTCCTCCTGATGGTTATTTCCAGCAAGATAATGCACCGTCACAAAGCTCGAATCATTACAAATTGGTTTCTTGAACACTAAAATGGCCCCCACAGTCACCAGAACATCTTTGGGATGTGGTGGAATGGGAGCTTCGTGCCCTGGATGTGCATCCCACAAATCTCCATCAACTGCAAGATGCTGTCCTATCAAAATAGGCCAACATTTCTAAAGAATGCTTTCAGCACCTTGTTGAATCAATGCCACGTATAGAATTAAGGCAGCTCTGAAGGAAAAAGGGGGTCAAACACAGTATTAGTATGGTGTTCCTAATAATCCTTTAGGTGTGTAAATATATATAAATATATATTAGTTATCTAGGAATACCAAACAAGTTCGTGGAACAATAAAACAAATCAAATGCTTATTTCTGTAAAAAAAAGAACCTCAGTGATAACACTCATGGACAAATATTTAGCTTTTATTTTGAATGGCACTCATTCAAGTGCACCCATCTTGACAATGGCATTCTACATGGATATATACATTCTGTCCATAGCATTTACTTAACTTTACACAGGTGAAACAATATATATTTTTCTCAACAACATTATTATTTTTTGGACTGTACAGTAAACTAACAAATAAAGTCAGAACCTTGAAATAGCTAAATAAAACTTTAATAATTCTAGAGACAATTGTACATGAATTGCACAGAACTTTTCTTCAACACAAATGACTTCTCATATATTGGTGTCTTCTGTTCATGTATGTACATGTGGCAAAACGGTCATCGTAGCTCTGAAACATACATACAAAAGATGTAGAGGTAAAGCAGAAAATAACGTGGAGATTTTTTCTTCTTTTTGTTTTTTATATATAATCATGCCAAACAGGAAAAAGTTAAAGGTTGTCTTCCTTAAAACCAAGTGAAACTAAACAGCAGCCCTTTGACTTACACAACATATTAAGGGATGAAAAATCATTTTCTTTAGAGTTTTTTTAATGTGCTGTACTAGTCTTCAAAAGTTCATTTGACATGTTTAATTAGTTTATTTTCAATTTCTCTGTAACTAAGTTACTATAAAGGTGTGGTCACAGAGAAATTTAGGCAAAGTTCGTGGACTGTTTATTGTCAATAGCGTAGTGATAAATGAAGCAAAGCTCAAAAAAAAAAAAGTTCCTTTCAAACCAAACAGATTCCCATTGGTCAATGCAGCAAATTTGCATGATCAACCTGAACCGTTTCGAATCCTGCATGAGGAAATCGTGAAATTCCTGACCGCATGGACTCCTACTGAAATGAACAGATTTCACCCTCAAACATTTGCCAAACGGTAAATGTGACCTCATCTTAAATGTGCATCACTAGCTTCGTCAACAGCAATTGCAAAAATAATGAATGTTTTAAAACAGGTTTTCTCGAACCTCACTGGTTGAATAAACAGAAAGTCCCGCCCCCAATCACACGCCATTGGTTGATTATTTTAACATTAAAAAAAAATGACACACTTCAACTTGAAAGAAATTTTAAGTCGACATGAAATCAAAATAGCCAATTATTATTTGTTTCTGGAATATTGCAATATAGATAATTTATCCGTGTACATTATTTAAAAAATAAATCATGTGCCTTGTATTCTTTAATCAAAATAACTTCCCGTCCGAAATCGCATACTTCTCTACTTTATATTTTCTACTTTTTATATTCTCTATTTTCTGAAATCACAGTACTCATAAAAGAGTAAGCAAAAAGTACCGATGACTTACTACTTCCGGCGAGATTCTGAAGTGTGCATACAGTTGGACACTTTACTATCCCATAAGGCCATGGGAGAAGATTTGTGAATGGTGGTGACGCGACGTAACTGACGCTGGTCGGTCACATGATAATGACAACATGCCGTAAATATAAATACGTTCTATTATATAGTATCTATACAGTACGTCCAGATTATATTCATACTGCACACATTCTTACTAGAACATACTTTTTTAGCAGCCCTGAAGTAATTACCCTTTAAAAAAGAATTACCTACAATGGTAATTTCAGACGCAGCCCTCTTCTCTTCTCCGATGACGTGTTTACTAGTGTGAGGGCGGGAAAACCTGTCACTCACATGACATCACAGCAATTAGCAATCAATCCAATCAATTCCGTTGAGCTAAATCAAGCCCCGCCCTCATTCGAGAAGCTGTTCACTCGGATATACGTCACAACAGGAAAGAAAACATTATCGCGACTTCCATTTCATGTCGACTTTTTAACGTTGGACGCTGGAAAGTACTCTTCATTTTGGGGTTGTAACAACAAATACAGTTGAATAAATAAATTAGCTCAACATAATTTAAAATATAAATTAAAAATCAATTCCAAACAATTAAGAAAGAGCATTCTTTCTCTCAAGCCTGTGTGATAAATAAAAAAAAATAAAAAAATGTAGTGATAATAGAGAATCCTAAAAAATGGAGATGTTCAGTATGAGATTTATACACAAAGTGGTTCGAACCTTCCAAAATTATTGTCCCAAACAAATTGATGTTAATATTTATACATAAAGAAACACAGACAGTCTTAAAACTCCACTCCGTGAACCTGATTTGAACGAAGTTCGCCTCGTCTGATCCCGGAGCAAACGTTCAGGGTCTGCTCCGCAGGGTTGACGCAACTATTGCCGTGCTGCACCGACTCCCAGCTTGTTTGATGCAAACTGCATTTGAAGAGCAGGAAACATTACAAAAGTAAAGTACAAAAAACAGCCACGTGCCCTTCACACATCATCTCAAACCTCGGTCATCCAGTAGAAGTGCTGAATGCTATATGCCTTGTTCTTGCTGCTCTGAATAGCCTTTATAACAAGTCCACAGAAGCAGGTTTTGGTTAAAGGGTCCATTCTAATGCTATAGAAAGTGCATAGAGTGGAAGAAAGACATCATAGGGCGGCAGACACTGATTGTACTGTGACTATGATGTTGGATACGGAGTCTAATACTGGCCACGCGGACGGCAAGCAGTGCGAGGACATTTCCATCCACAGCGTTGGTTGTGATTGTAAAGAGTGTGTCGTCATCATTGCTTTATCTAGAAGTGTACAATCAGAGCATACATATAGTTTGTACTTTTTTTTCTAAATAAAGTACAGCAGACCTCAGCACGGGAAAACACACTGTACGAAAAAAAAAAGAACTCTCTTTTCTCTGAAAAGCCCATAAAAAAACTATATACATTAATGAGACGCGTCGCCTCTTATGCGCATAGAATGTGATGTTTCTCTTTCACTGTACAAATAAAAGCAAGCATTTTGTGCTACTGTAATGTAAAAAAAAAAAACATGTTTACATGAAATGTACAGATGTGTCGATCAAAACAAAGCAGAAAATAGTGTTTCGACAAATAATTACATCCTTATGATCGTTATTATCATGCTAACTATGCGTATAGAATTAGGTCGCGGCTAACTTCTGTGACCGAGTGGCTCTCGTGACAAAGGCTATAAATGAAAGATCCGTTAGACATCTTTGATCGGCTAATAATCTATTAGTCTTTATGTACTGAGTGAAACGACATTGTGCAACATCCTATCTGAATTTGTTCCCAAAGGAGTTATTTTCTTAAACCTGTATTGTTTCCGCGAGATAGCCATAGCCCTTGTCCATCAGTACTAGCCGTGTGCGTTTGCATCCACGCTAGCAGTTGCTGCTGTTCCGGAATTCTCCGTTTTCCGTGATCTGCAGCTTCGTAGGGTTGGTGGGAGAGATGCCGTTCCTCGTTTGCATGCTGTACCGATCCTTCAGCTGAGACAGAGCGCTCATTAGCCGGGCGTTGGCGGCGTCCAGGGATGCGATTCTCTTCTCCTGTGGGGAGTGACCATTCATAAAGGTCAGATAGAAGAAGGTGATTAACAGTGCATGATATTTAATGTTTAATTAAAGTCTTTCTACTCCGCAAACGGACACAAGGTGACTGGCACTCTTTGCTCTGAAACATTACAGACTAATTACACCATTAAATTAATTCATAGAGTTGAAATTAAAATTCGTGCGGCGACAGCAGTAATCTCTCCTCGCCTTTATAAAATAAAGCTATGATGTAAACAAAGTCTTTAATGATTTTGATGAGCGCTAAAGTGAATCCACAGTGGGTGGTTTTTATGCTCATCAAAATGTTTACGAGAGACGCTGATTGTCCCCGGAAGACGTGTGTGTTTATCATTAAACTTTTAACTACATTATTAATACTATTAAACCTCAGAGAGCAACTCATCACATCGTGCTGAAATCTAAACAGAACACAAGAGGGCGCTATGACCCTGCAAATGGGTAGCTGAGTGACAATTGATGCAAACGTCCAAAACCAGTGGTGAAAATGCATTTTTTTTCTTATTTAATAGAACATGATTCATTACATTATATTATCAGCATAAGAACTTGAGGGAAAAGTTAACATTGATTTCTTTTTAGTATGCAGCCCAATTGCTTTAATGACAGCAGCACTCAAGCTGACACATACTGTACTGATGATCATGTTCTACAGCCTGATTTGAGAATGATCCAAAAAGCATCTTGTGCTTTAATGGAAGCAAATCTGTTTATTTGATTAGTGACATTGAAATCTTAAATATGTCTTTAATCATTTTGTCATTTTTTTATTTTAAGTACAAGACTTTTGGACTCGTCACCAAGGCTACATTTATTTAAGTAAAATACAGTCAAATTATTATTATAATTTAAAATAACTTCTCTATTTTAATGAATTTAAAAATGTAATTTATTGTTGAGATGGCAAAGTGCTAATTTGCTGCTCAAGAAACATTTCTAATTAGTATCAATTTTGAAAACAGTTAATATTGTGGAAATATTGTGGGTTTTTTGATGAACAGAAAGTTCAAAAGAATACTTTACTGTCATTTTTGATCAATTAATGCATCCTCGCTAAATATTACTGATCTCAAACTTTTGAACGACAGTGTAAGGGAAAGTGTATATTTTAAGTCAGTTCAGTAGTTCACTTAAATAGCCCATTATCAATGAATTTTTGTATTCCTTAGTATATTCCATAAAGCTCATTAAACCAAAATGAGAAAAATGCTGTTTTAGATGGAGTGTAGTTTGTCAACCCAAATATTTTTCACTTAAATTAAGCTTCTGGATCCAAAAGCACCAGTCGAAAGACATCATGTACATTTTTTTGATTACAATAAACCTTGACTTGTCTTTAAAATGAATAAAGAAATAACACAGGTTTGAGATTTTAGATTCACCTGGGCTTCAATGATTTTCTGTTTGGAGTCTACGATGGCCTGCATGTCGGCGTGATCTTTCTTCAGCTCGTCTTCAACTGACATCAACCTAAAACATAAAATTGCCACATACATCTTTAAGCAACAGATGCTACTTGAGTGCTTAACTGAACTGTAGCATAATACTTAAAATACCTCAAAGTAAGTAAATAAGAAAATGTAATTGTAGGCATCTGGTGCAAGTGATAGAGTTGCATACCATCTGCAAACTGGTGAAAGGAAATATTGTAATGATAAATTACAACAGCTAAAGGAAGCATGTAAAGGTTAAATAATAGAGGACCCAATACTGAGCCTTGAGGAACACCACAAGTTATGACTTAACACCTGGAGGTGTAGGTACTCAGTGTAACATAGTTATCCCTGCAGCTTATAGGATCTGAACCAGTCTAAGACAGGACCTGATAGACCGTCCCAGTTCTGTAGTCTGTCGGGTAGAATCTCATGATCAACAGTGTAAGAAAAGCCACACTAAAATGTCTCATTAAGTTTATTGGCGTTGAGATATGCGTGTATGGACAATTTTTCAATTACTTTACCAAGAAATGGAAGATTAGACATTTGGTCTGTAGTTCCTGAACACAAAATACCTAATTTACCATCAGAAGTTTATCTAGGATACCTTAAGTTTCAAACAGTTAATTTTGACCCTAGTAACATCAAAATAATGTGTCATTGTTTATGAGGTTTTACAAAATTTTACTTTCTAGACTGGATCTTTGATCACAAGGCCACACCACCACCCCACATCCAAACTCTCCTGCTTCTAAAGCGGATCTTCACCTGGTGATGATGCTTTTCATCTGGAGCTCTTTGTCATCTTGCTGCTTGCGTAATCGCTCCTCCGTGTCCTCCAGCCGGGCCTGGTACTCCAGGAGCATCTTCTGGGTTTGGTCGTCCTGGCTTTTCATGCGGGATTCATACTCTTCCAGCTTCTTAGCAGAAATACGCAGCTTCTCCTGCAGGACAGCTATCTCCTGCTGATACTGAGGAAGGAAAGAGCGAATGAAGAACTCTAATAGCAGGATTATAGATCAACAAAAGCTGTGTAAAGAGGGAGTTCTCAGACGTGCACAGCTGTGGTTTGAAATGCATATTACATGAATATAGCCCTGCTAATCATCTCGTATCTGTCTGCTAAGCCTGGGAAATCCAGTAAAGCTGTATGAAATATACCTGCTACTGAATGATTAATAGATGTGTTTTGGGGCAAACCTCTAGCTCAAACTGTAAAGCTTGGTGCTAACAAAGTCAAGGTCATGGGATTAATTTGCAAGGAATGCAAGAAATGATAACAGCTATACTTTGAAATCATCAAAGTTGCTTTGTATAAAAACAACTTACAAAAATACTTTTTTTCCTGAGAATTGACTGTAGGTTGAAATAAGCTTATTTCTAAAATATATAACTCCATTGAGATTTTTTTTTTTTTATTGTTTATAGTATAAACCTTACAACAAATGTTTAATTTACTCTTGTAAATACTCTTTTCCAATGCGGTAACTGATGTTTGATGAATCTGAAGGGGGAAAAGTAACACACACAAAAAAAAAAAGTTAAAAAAAAAGTGTTAATTTCAAGTTTAAAAGAAGAAATAAAGTCATAATGTGAGATACAGTAAAAAGTCACATTTACTGGAAAAGTCAAAATTATCACTCAAAGGCAGAAGAAGAGAAATTTGCATTAAAAAAAGTCTTAATATCTTACACTATTCTGCTTTTCAAGTAAATTGATCTTGTTCACATATTTTTTAAAAAGAATTCAGAAAAACTGGTTAGGAAAATAATTTTGCTGTGTTTTTGCTTCAGGCTACTCAGAAACTAAGAAAGTGTTATGAAATGTTTTATTTATTTTATTTTATTATTAAAATTCACGGCCGATAGTCTGCTTCGTCAAGGGCTTATAGATACAGAAACTGACTGCTTTATAAATATGCAAAGACATGAAATAAAAAGCCTGTTTTTTCATTTTGTTGTTTTGCATCTCGACTAAAACGTTATTGTGGAATAAGTGCCGTTCCCTTTAGAGGATTCAACCAATCTTCACAGCATCACTTACATTAACAACTTCAAACAGCACAGATGCAGAGGGGTTTTGCTGAGGGAGAGGGTTGAGTATGTGGGTGTGCTGACTCTATGCACTCCGCCGGGTTCATTATTCATTAAAGAGCAGGGGAAAGAGACGGCAGACAAGTCTGAGCCAGGTGCGTGCTTCTTCACTTTTGCAGTGTTGTGATTTGAGCCTGTTTGCCTAAATTACAACACTAGAGAGATCAAGAGGCAACTTTATCTGAAGTGTTTTAGACTCTTCTAATAACATCAACCAGTCTGCAGTTTGACATCCACCATCTTCGTATCAGTTTAAGACAAGATGCCGTGACTAAGCAACTAGATCTGAGCTTAAAATATCCTCATGTCTTGGGGGAATACAAAATTTGGATGGTTCTGTTTTCCTTTAGTTTAGAGAGTGAAACTGGTTTAAAATATTTAAGTTAGCAATTTGAACTACAGTTCAAAAGTTTGGGGTAGATACGACTTATTAATGTTTTTTGAAAGACGTCGCTTATGCTCACTGATAAAAAAAAATACAGTAAAACAGTTGAACATTTTTACAATTTAAAATAAATATTTTAAAATGTAATTTATTGCTGTAATGGAAAACCAGATTTTTTTAGCATCATAACTCTTCAGTGTCACATGATCCTTCAGAAATCATTATGATATGTGGATTTGCAGCTCAAGAAAGATTTATTATTATTATCAATGTTGAAAACAATTGTGACCGACTTAATGTTTCCTTGCTGAATAAAAGTATTAATTGCATTCAACAACAACAAAAAACAAACAAATGCTTATATTAGCTAGTGAATATTAATTAGGTTTAGATGATTGGTCAATTCCATTCATTGGCCTAAATAATATTCATCAACATGCCGTGAAGTCACAGAAAATCCGTCACTTTCTTTCATGGTGATGGCGCAGTGGATAAGACACATGCCTTTGGTGTGAGAGACCCGGGTTCGAATCCACTGTGAGACACCAATCTGTCCCTGAGTAAGACACTTAACCCCTAGTCGCTCCAGAGGGGTGCGACCTCTGACATATATAGCAATTGTAAGTCGCTAGCGTCAGCTAAATGAATGAGGATCACCTCTTACAGCACTTCCTGACTGTGTGCCCATGGGAGACCAGTCTTGATCTCACAAACAGTGAGCCTGCTGTATTTCTGCTGTTTTTCAAGCAGCTGTACCGCAGAATAAGGTCTCATTATTACCTTTTCAGTTGGTGTGAGATCCTCCTTGTTTGGAAAGTCCTCCCGGTGTTTCGAATCTGGGTCAATTCCCTCCTGCTCCAAATATTGCACATTCATATTCAGCAGCCATGCAGCAGTGCGGTCCAACGCATTGGGATTCACAGGGGATGGAGCCTAATAAAAGTTCATTTGTACAAACACACACACACAATTGTATCATAATATGGCCATGCTAACATCCAAATGAGAAAGTTGCTATCAAATTCGTTAATTTTCACTCATCCAAAGAAACATACACACAAACAAGTGCCTAAAAACTTTTCAAGGTGACAACAGCACTTGTGCTGGCTAGAAAAAAACATTTGATCATTTTTTAATGAAGAGTCATTCAGCAGACATCAAAGGAACAGTTTGGACAATGCGAGCAGTCATTTAATCACTAGCGCAGCGCCTGCGCTCTAGCAATTAATTCTGCTTGTCTGCTCCGTTCCTTTCGCCTCTGACAGCGAGAAGGCTGCGTGTTCATCTCAACCTAAGAGCCTCGTTTGATTCTAGCGTTGCACCAAAGGGCTCATTATCCCCCGAGAGATCTGAGTGCCAAGTTGTTTTAAGGATAACAGCCGAGTGGTAGCTAATTTAGTGGTATCTAAATTAGCTATGGGAATGTTGCAACATAAAGAGACAGCTAGGGATGTGATCGGTTTTCAAATGCTATGTCTTGAAAACTAGTAACTTTGAGAAGTATAATATCTTTTCTTGATTGAGGCAACAATCACTACGATTAGGTTTATAAGACTTCTAAAAAAAGTGTGAAAAGAGTGGCGGTAGCCCTGCAAAACTTGTTGCCACAATGCTAGTTTGTTAGCATGCTGCTTGTGGTTGATGGGTTTTTCTGTTGGGTTGCTTACTGGCCCATAAATTCCCTGAGATATTTTGATCTCCAGATATGACTTAGATCTTCAATGTAAGTCCATTGTATTTTTTTTGAAATTGTATTTCAAAATATTTCTTTGTATTTTTTATGAAAAGTTTATTGTCCAGAGAAAAAACCAAGTTCATTTGCCTTAAATAACAGCAACATTTGTGATGGCATATGGAGCCTCTTAAATGATATGTGGGAAAAAAATAGACAAATTTGTTTCCAAAGATCTATTCATTCATGGCCACATTTTATTAATTAGTTCCCTTGTTTTAGTTCAATTAAGGCCACTAAATATTAATTCATGACAACGGTATCTTCTTGTTGTTGTTGTTTTTTTATTATACTTTAAGAAAAAATCTTTTCAAAATCGATTTTTGTTGAGGATATCTAGTGGTCTTTTCATCAAAAGACAAAAAAAAAAAAAAAAATTGTCGTCACAATTAACTCACTTGTTTGTGCAGGGTCCGCTGCTTGGATTCTGGACTGTCCCCTTTGGAGGACGACGACTGCTGCCTCAGTCTGGTGCCGCTGCTTGGCCAATCAGGAGAGGATGACATCATGCTTCCACTGGAGGGGCGGGGGTAGGGTGCGGTGTTGAGCATGTTGGGTGGAGTGCGGCCTCTTGTGACGGGCGGAGGTGGCTGGTCTATCCGGCGCTGTGGCCCTGCGCTGTTCTGCCGTGGCATGTTGGTCTGGTGCTGGGCCTCCGTGAGGGACAGCTGTCTGCGGGTGAACTCTCCAGAACGCCGAATGAACTCATCTCCGCTGCTGCCCCCTCCCCCACTGGCCCCTGTGCTGGACTGGCCCAGGAACGGGTGCTTTGACCCAGCAGTAGCTGCTTCCTCCGCGTTACTCTGGGAGCTGATGGAACTCTGGCATTCAGATCCCGAATCGGCCGCCGCACGGGGCGACACGGGCAATCCGGCAGCCATCTGGTACACGGGGTTCTGGAACGAGAGCGGGGCAAGCAGCTGAGACCTTCCCAGGGCGGTCTCTGTGCTCGGTGTCGTGGGGGTCTGACCTGCTCTCCTTAGTGTCGGACCGCTGGGCGTGTTGCCCTTAGCGGTGCGGGTGGTCCACACTCCCGTGCCCTGGCCGACGGAGGTCTGGCTGTCATTGAGGGGGTCGCTGAAGGAGGTGTTGGGGGCGCTCTCGAGTGAACGACTGTCCTGCAGGTCCACCATTGACAAGCTCTTGCTGCCGTTAGGGATCTGAACATCTGGCTCGTTGGCCTCCGAGTAACTGGAGCTGCGGGCCGGCGACGGCTGAATCACAGAATTCCTCGTTACAAAAAACAGATCCTTGTTTTCGGGGGTAGGCGAGGGCAGCCGAGTGAAATCCACCAACCTGTCCAAGTGGCGACAGGACAAAATTGAAGATCACAGCTGTTCTTTAATTCAAATCAAACTCATTATTTGTCAAACTAGCTCATTTGCATGGCTAATGGATGTGTGCGCCAATATGACAGATTATAGTCCAAACACTGTACTTTGACAAAATATAACAGTACACTAAGACTCATGACAAAGACTACATTAAAATAAACATGCCTTTGATTACTGAGCAAGAGGATAAACCACCCAGAAGTTTTTTGTTTTATTTTTGCACATGAAGAAAAGGAAAGTATGTCTTGTTTGGTTCTCTCCAGTCAAAACAAATCAGGATATGTCTGCTCAAGTTAACTGCATGGATTATATTACCACTTTCGACATTTTACAAGAATGCTAAACTGTTTTTAAATGATAATAATAATAAATGCTTCTTGATTAGCAAATCAGTATATTAGCCACTGAAGACTGGAGTAATGATGCTGAAAATTCAAGCTTTGCATCACAAGAATAAATTACATTTTCAAATATAAAACTATATTTAAATTTGTAATAATATTTCACAATATTGCTACTTTTATAGTCATTTCAATCAAATAAATGCAGCCTTGGTGAGCCATTTTAAAAATCTTAACCACAAACTTTTGAAAGGTTGTGTACATTTATGTATTCGGAAGATGCTTTTATTCAACATCTGACTGTCCATCCATACATTTTATTAGTGGGCCTATTTGTGTTCCCAGAGAACTGAAACCATGGCTTTGGCATTGCTAGTGCGGTGCTCTTTCAGTTGAGAAAATTAATGCATGTGTAGATCTGTAATAGATCTGAAAATAAATTATTAAAACATGTGAAGACATAATCAGATCCAATTAATCGTCTTTGAAAGCAGTGAGTGATGAATCAAGATGTAGTGCTTTATAAGAGCCCTGCTCTGTAATAGTTTCACCTTCATATTCCACAATAGAATGATATAGCTTTACTATCTAAACCAGGCTGAAATTGAAGTTTAGGCTCAACTTACCCTGTGATCTCACTGTCCATGACCATTTTCTGCAGACCAGTAGACAGGCTGCTGCTGGGTAGACTGGGGGAGCCCACGCGCTCGGTGGGAGACGACACGGGGACTCCGGTGGGGTTCGTCAAGGCTGAATTCACGTCCCGCAGGATCCGTGCTAGAGGACCCAGCTTGGTGATAGTACTCTACAATACAATGGAGAATGAAGTGTGACTGACTGGATTCAAACTTGATAAAGCACTGAACTCACTCTGGTGGGTAAAAGACAATACATCACTACAATGATTTTACTGTTCAATGGGTTCAGCGCAGAATCTTAAGGATCAATTGATGGTGTTTCTATTGAAAGTGTCATTTTAGCCAAACCGCAAGATTAATTTTAATACTAGGTTTCTAGCAACATAGTGCCTAAATATTAAAGAGGCCATATATTATGCCATTTTACAGTCGCAATTTTGTTTTTGGGGCCTGCTAGAATAGGTGTTAATAAAACACATTATTTTTCATATATTTTACATTGTTGCAGCACCTCTTTTCCCAGTCTCAATGAAGCCCATCTTTCTGAAAAGTGCAACATGCTGTGATTGATGCCGCCGACCAATCAAGTGTGTTTCTGAAATATCACACCCTTTACCATAATTAACACACTACTAACGCAACCGAGCGGCAACCTTCCAACACGGAAGTGATTTAAACTGCAATTCATCGTCTGGCTGCTAGAGACAGGGCCTAAAAGAGATACCCCCCATATTAATATGCCCCAAAAAAATATTTTTACAACATGGTTTCAAAAGTGTTTTTGGTCTATATAGCTAATTTTGCCCTTCATGACAAATGTGAGCCACTGCTGTCAGATAACCAACTCCCTTTGTACTAGACTTTATGCTTTGTAACTTTGCAGACCTTCATACTCAAACAACAACATTACACTAAAGAAACATTAAAAATGTAAAAAAAATTATATTCTCAGGTGTACATATATGCTATTTCACATTTTAGATCTTTGATTGTGGCTCTTCCAATCACATTTTAGAGCCAGTACTGTCTGTATTTTATCTTAAATGAAAATCTGTTCACTTTAGATAAACCAAACTGAGCTCTTTGTAATTCATCAGATTCTATTTTCTGATCTCAAATAATAAAGATATGTGATTTTCTGACAGAAAACTGAGAGTTATATATATTTTGCCATGAAAAATGATATTTGTTCAAACATAGGCGTTCACCTGATCGAGCTGTGAGACCGCTTCTGACAGAAGAGAATGGAGAGTGGAGAGTTCACGGCCCAGGTCAACATAACCCTCGAAGCCTGCTGTGTTTGAGATGGTCTCTGGGTTGGAGATCTCCAGCAGGAAGCGTTGCATGTTGGTCCATTCATGCTCCAAGAACTGATTCATGAAGGACATGTACTCCTCCTTACTGCCAAACCTATGACCAGACAATACACTTTGAGTTTCCTGATACAAATGTACCATTTGAAACACTTTATCAGTATGTTCACATCACTAATTGCAACCACATGAATAACATTGCTCATTTTAATACTGATTTAACCATAGTTCAGAGTATGATGCATTAAAACTCGTGATCAACATCAATTTCATTGTCATTTCAGTATGATATAGCTTTTGTTATGACACTTTTAGTAGAAAAGGTTCCATATAGTGTACTATAGAATGTTCATTTATTATCATTATTTTATATTCATTTTATATGTGTATGATTTAATTCATTTTTAGTTTTTTCATCAACTCACAGTTCCCTCAAAAACCCCAGTTTGGTAAAAAAAAAAAAAATCTTTGAGTTGCATGCATAAATTCACTCACTTGGTGAAGTTGGCAAGGTTTTGGGTCACTTTGGCAATGAGCGTGAGTGTGCGGGCGGTGCGGTCGTCGGGATATTCCTGCATGAGGCTGAAGAGTGAGGGCGACATGATAGCAGGACACAGGAAACGCAAGAAGAGAGACGCGCTGATCAGGCGTTCGCTGATGTCTGGCCGTCCTCGGCTACTGCATTCATGCCTCCAGGACGCAAACACTTCTTTGAGCTCCCGAGGAAACACGCTGGAGTGAAAAGACATTTTAATTCTGTCATTAATTATTCACCCTCATGTGATTCCAACATAGAGCCTGTAATATAACTGTCTTCAAAAGTTCATAAAAATATCCAGTATACAGGTTTGGGAAAACATGAGGGTGAATAAATGTTGACTTATATGAGTCTAGCACTGCTAAGTAACTGTTTAGTAACAAACAGACCCAAAAACAACAAAACTCCCACACAGTTCTGCATTCCCACATTGCATCACAGTCACTGTGTGCATTTAATTAAGTGTTAACAACACGGGACGACATCTTCTCCCACAACACTTTCACTGCCACCCCCTTTAACCGTTACAGCCTCCTTTCATTTTCACATCATCGCCGTAAGGACGTCCCCTGCTGCGGCCTCTAGCTCACCACAATCTGCTGTTTAAGTTGCTCTTTTTAAGACAGCAGGACACAAAAGATGGCGGTATGACATAACTGTAGCACAGTTAGACATAACCTGTGAAGATTCAGTCTAAGATAATCCTCAAAGTCAGGAAAATGACATTCCCCTGATGGAAAATCATGCACCGGGCCGTGGCAAGAGGGACTAATTTCATTTCTCAGCATGGTTTTTCAGAAACGTAGGTGATGATTGAGGAATAGCACAGTCTCTACGAGGACAGATGGAGACCTCTCACTTCTTATTAGTCTTACCATGCCAGGCTTCGTGGGCCTTTTGGAGAAATGACAAAATTCCTTATTCAGGATCTGCCTCGACGATAGCAGACGATAACCCTTCGTAAGTCTAAAAATGTTTTTATTCAGCATTTGAATCTATTCGGTATGCTTATTATTCAAAGTGACTTACATTGCAATCAATTTATATTAGTGCTGTCAAATATGTTAAAGCAAAAGTTTGTTTATATGTAAACAAACATGTGTATATGTGTTTATATTTGTATACTACACACACATACATATTATATATGTGCTGTCAAATTGATTCATCGTGATAATATATGATATATTATTACGATTAATCAATTTGACAACACTACTATTTATATAAATTAAATAGCCTACCTTTAATAAAAAATTATATATATATATATAATTTCCTTAATACATATCTTGAAATGTAGTAATATTTATATGAACACCTTTATATTTGTGAATAAATTAAACCTAATTTTAATATATTTCATAAAATGACATTTACAGTTACTATAATCACTTTACTATATGAATACATTTATAATTGTATCTAAAATTAATACTACATAATTTAAATATACAGTATTTAATATATATATATATATATATATATATATAAAATATTTTAATGTAATATTTTCTGACATTTAAATTATTTAATATAATCACTATGATTACTATAATCATTTGACTATGAGAACGTTTACGTAAATTTATGTACACTACCACTCATCCAAGAAAGGAAGTAAAGTAAATCGATCATATAAGTGTAATATATGACCACTGCATAAATGGTGAATTAAGTTTAGCATAATTACAACTTCATATTGACCAATCAGCATTCAATAGCAGAACTACCCATTTTAAATCAATTAATGAAGCATGTTTCCAAATGAGTTGTGAGCAGGCGAATTTGATCTCATTACCAGTAAGAGTTAATGATCTTGCAGAAAGCCAGCTCACAGCACATCTTGAGGTTGCTCTGGTGCTCGTGTAGGTCGCTGGAGGAGCACTTAGATGAATCCACCTCACAGTTCTCGTCTGACTCATAGAGAGCTTTGATGAACTCTCCTGGAACAAACAAAGTACACAATGCGCAAAACCTCATTTAACAGTGCTGTGATGCAGGTCAAATGTTAAAACTACAGCTAATGCTAAAGTAACAAAACTTTATCATTAGAAATGAACAGTTGCCTACTATTAAAGATGTTTAAAATAATGTACTTGAATAAACTGGAAATGAATCATTGACTCGTTTTGTAATAAGACAAATGAATCTAACAAAGACTTGGTTTAAAGGTGCAATACGTAGGTGATTCTCCACAGAAACATGTTTTTATTATGCTGGTTGAAAGTCTCTTCACATACTGAGAGCACTCACTATGTTAAGCAGTCTAAATGTATTTATATACATATATATAATCTGTCGAAGGGGTAGGACCATAAAATGTTCCTTCAATCATTGCATTCGGTCAGTCAACGCGTGTTTGCATACCCCAGCGCAGCCTGTTCACGTAGACATGCAGATACTGCGAGAATAGCAGGCAAACAGTTGTTTACGTTCATTATTGTAGTACTTTGACTCACTGTAGTGTAATGTTTTCTCACCAGTGATTGACACATGATCTAATACAATAACGTTGTCTCTGATCGTCTGGCTTCTGGTTTGTGCGCGCTCATGTGTTTTAGGGGGAGGCGTGGCTTTGGACGGCGATTTGAAGGGAGAGTGGGATTGTATGCTAGCAGGCTAAAGTTAGCATTTCCCAGATCACCTATTGCACCTTTAATTCCGTAATGCTCAAACATTAACCAAATAATAATTGAAACTAAGCTGTTGTAAGCTTCAACCCTTTCTCACAGACTATACTTTTAAAAGTAGTTTCTCAGCGTCAAACAAGCGCTTCTGAGGGAAACCGAACCTAAAGCATTCCCTCCGCACTCGATTGTGTGCTCATATTCGACTTGATATCTTAAATAATTGAACAGAACTTCAAAAACACAGACTACACACAAAAAAGCAGTAAATTATTGATTCTTGATTCTCCCAAGCCTATTTGATGGACTAAAATCCCAACGGGAATTGTGAGGAAAGCATCGGACTGCTTTCATTTCAATGACAATTAAATACACATTTCACAGAGACATGTACACAAAGTCAGTGTTTTTACCTAAAGCGTCTTGAAGGTACTTCTGTCCCACTAGTTTCAGGTACTCCTCTATGGCTTTAGTGGCCAGTGTGTTCTCCCGGAATATGAGATGCTCATTGTCTCCGCAACGATCCACCTCAGACATCATCAGATCTGTCAGAAAGTCCTGAGGGGACAAAACATTCAAATGTCTTTATTATGTTCAGCTTTTGTTGTCAAACTGTTTGAAATGGACCCCCCCACTGAAACCTTGGGTTTTCCTGGACACTCCCCAGGATGCTTTATAGAGATTTCATACTTTATCAACATTACTTATAGTTGTCTGTGTATATAAAACTGATAAGAGACTTTTTATACAAGCAATGAAACTCAAAAAGTTGTATTCGTGTCTGCTGTGCTACTGGTCTATTGCTTGCTTTTCTCCCTTATCCCCCCATCTTTGATCAAAATCCCAAGTTTGATTTTGAACCATCCAGAACCGGGTGTCTGACTGGATGACCTGGAAAACAGCAAACTCATCTAATAGGCCAGACTAAGGGCTTTTTATTTGGAGTCTAGGAGTGCCACTTATTGACTGAAGGTCCAGACACAGCAGGTCCAGTCCAAATGTGTAACAGATTGAGAGGGTTATGGATATCCAGCTGGGGAGATGACTCATACTCAGTGATAGCGTATCGATTGTGGGATAATGGACATTGTATGGTTCAATGAAATTTACCCTGGGTCTCATTGCAATATTCTTTCCCTAACTTCCTGTTTTTCCTCTCTCATGATGCGTATCTCATGTCTCAGCTCCGCCTTCACTGCCTCTCTAATCAGTTTCAGCCTCCCAAGCCTACGAGTAAACATGCTAATGATTTGCACTCATGCGTGAGAGGTTTTTTAGACTCTGTCGGCTGTTTTTAGAGGAAACTCAGTGCCCCAAAAATGACAAAAAAGCATCATTAAAACCATTAAGAAGACTCTTGCACACTACACTTCAGGTCTTATAAAGCCATACAATATTTTGTAATAATTTTAATTAGTCCTCTGCTGTAATTGCCATTGATGTCAAACATGTCAATTGTTTTGTACTCACCAAGTCTAAATAAGATTTTAAGAGCTATGCCAGAAGGGAAGATCTTAAGTGAATAACAATGGCATCTGTGCACTTTTTCTTTTGTACACGCACATAGTTTGGAATTTACAGTAATGACAGGAAGTGAATTGCAATCCTAAGAAATCGTTAGGTAATGGCATTCAATCATAATCACCTTTACCCATAAATCTGTCCGTCTGTAAAAACTATAATCCTTCAATCCTTATCAAATGTTCCCTGTTATGAGCCCTAGTGAAATAAACCTATACCAAAATGTATTTAAAATACATTTATTTCATCCCAAGTATCCTACAAATCCTTAATTTCCTTTCTCCTTTAATTCTCCTTTAAAATGCCTTAAAATGCATTTAATATCACTATTAGTATAAGGAGCGTGTCTCTGTTTATATTTATTGTTTTACTTAAAATTAATTTTATCTCCAATTCCTTTGAATTTTTTAGCACTCAAATTCAATTCAAACGTACAAAGTTAAAAAGCATTTGATTAATTTTAGAATGATGCTGAAAATCTAAAAAAAAGAAGAAGCTAAAATTAAAATTGAAAATGAAAAGTTATAATGTTCTATTTATAACATTAATTACCATGAATAATATAAGGGGTGAAAAGGGAATTTTTGTTCTCTTTTTTTGTCCCCCAAAAATGTCCAATGAATGATTATTAACCCTAAAACTGTATTCTGGACAAATGTGGGCAAAATAGTTTTGATTTATTTAAAAAAAAATACTTCCCTTGATCTGAGCAGTACAAGACTTGGCTAATTTTCCAAAGTTTGCCTCCTGAAAACGAATTTTTTTTGACTCAATTCTACAATGTTAAATCGGTGAAAAAAAAAACTACTTAATCTTGTATTAGGGTCAAAAATGGGCACCCATAGAAATGAATGGGAAAAACTGTAATTTAGCTCATTCTAAAATAAGCCAAAATAAGACACCAGATCTTTAGGTTTTAGCTCTAAGAACTTATTGGAATAAAAATAAAACATAAAAATAAGCATAATTTACATAGGAAATATGGTACTTTTTGAAGTAAATAAATTAAAAAATACCCCCAAAATAAAAAACAAACACCATAAATGGATAGACAAAACTTTATCGAAGACAGTGATATAACATAAAAAAAATTAGGATCACACCTGAGTCCTCTGTGCCCACATTTGTCCACAATTACACAATTAAGGGCTATAAATTGAATAGGTTTGGGGTCTACATATGATTAGGTAGTACTAAACTGATGTTGGTTTGTGGACCAGCACAGTCTGGCTCTTTACCAGATTCCACCACAATCAAAAACACAATCTGGTGACTATGAAAAGAGACGAAGGATCCACGTGGGTGGTGCTGTGCTGCTGCTGTCAACAGAATCTCCGTAAAGGACATGGACGTGTGTGTTTACAGCTGACTGTGACTTCTGCTGATTTCAGCTCTGGCGTGCGATCAATGATCTGCAGCAGATGTATGTCTGTGTTTTGAGAGATAGTGTCTGAGTCATTATTGTACGTCTCCACAAGCACCCTTCGGAGGATTTTGTCTCCTAAGCAGGTGTCCATAACAATCGAAACAGTTGCTGACACATTACACCTTATATAAACAAGAACAAGACT
Organism: Pimephales promelas; assembly: GCF_016745375.1. The sequence goes on along the minus strand of NW_024121099.1, from coordinate 11,055,382 downwards.
GTGCCGCACAAAGCTCTCCATAACCATCACCGGCGGTGGGATCAGGTGATAAGGGCACATCTGAGCGGTTCTCTTCCCAGTCAGGCAGAGCTACATTGTGGTTCTGACACTGAGAGGTTTAAATGAGAGACCCAGTTTCTGGAAAAGCTCTGCGTCTTTGGCAGCAGTCACAGCACTCGGTATTCAATTAGGACACGAGATCTTAACACAGAGACGCCCGCTCACTGATGAAACTTATCCGTAGTCTCACTACTAATCAGACACTATCGAGTGCAGTGCATCTTCCTCGGCTCGCCTGTCACATCCCATCATGCCTGTCTACAGCTTAGCACCACAATCAGCAAAAAATCTAGGGTTTTGTGAAATATTTTTAAAGCAAACAATGGATTTGAAACAGTATCCAGCTATAAATGCTCAAGGTAGTATTGTTGTCACTTGGTCTGATAAGGTTGCATGAGTGGTGCCCAGTTAAAGGTGGGGTAAGCGATAGCCAATCAACATAAGGGGGCGTATGACGATGGAGGAGAGAGAACGAGCAAGAGGGAGATTTGAAGAAAGACCCACATAACCCATTGTGGTTTCGCTCTTCTTTCTAAGGAAACATGCAATTTTTGCTTGGTGAACAAATCAACAACAACAACAACAAAAAAAAAAACAGGCCTATGCCGCAACTCAATTCACCTACTTATACTATGCCCTAAAAGTATGTACTCTTTATGTGAAGAAAAAGTGCACACTTTTGAGTGTGTAGCAGTAGAGTAGACAAGCTAGCTTTGGGACATTCATACTACAATTGCGTCTCCTCAGTCGCATTCTTCTGTCACAGTAAACTGGCCTGTCAATCATCTTGTCACAGTCAAAATCCTCCACATTTCATTTCCTACCATGTCGGATACCGTATCTGCAATCGCGGGTCTTTCATGTCACTCTCCTCATATTCATGCATAATGATGCATTTAAAAGGTTGATGGCCAAACGGATCTTTATAAAAGTCCACATTGTTATTACAGTTGAAATATAACACTGATGACATTAAATAAATATTTTTTCTATCAAGTTTAACTCTGATAAGTCGCTCAAACCATTATCTAAACCTCTCAACGACGGCCGCACATATCCGGCATGTTTTGTCGTTTTATTACACTTTTTACTCTTGTGTATTTCCTCCTCAAAAGCGCAATGGGTTGTGGGTAATATTCACTTCGAAAATCCACCAGAAACAGTAGACCATTCGGAGACTTCTGGCATACTCTTTTCTACATACTATTCTTTGGGACACACTTATTTTAATCTCACACACTGTTTAGAATGGATAGTATAGGCATTGAGACGCAGGGCTACAGACTTTATTTAAGGGACCAGAATATCACAGACATTTGAGGGTGGGGTCTTTTAATTTGGTACACTAAGCAAACACTTAGTAACCACCCTGAACACCCTAGCAACAACATAGCTACACAATAAAATTCACTCGGAATGAAACGACTACGTAGCAACACCCCTGGCAACCACTCAAAACACCTCCGCATCACCGTGGCAACTTGTACAAAACCACTAAAAAATAATTATGCTATAATTTGGCAATTTTTTTTTGTCATTTTAAAAACAGACAGGTACATACTCACAGTGTGTGTTAAACTAGAGCAAAACAATAAATAAAAATAAGTTCATCTAAAATGAAATGATGTAAAATGAAATGATGTAGTTCACCCAAAAATGAAAATTCTGTCAGTATTTACTCACCCTCATGTTGTTCCAACCCCGTAAGACTTTCGTTCATCTTCGGAACATAAATGAAGATATTTTTGATGAAATCTGAGAGCTGGATCACTCCTCCATACTAGCCCATAGACTTCTTGAGGAATTGAAACTTGCCGTCCTCGAAAAGTTATTAAAGACACCGGTAAAATAGTCCAAGTGACTTCAGTGGCTCAATCTTAACTTTATCAAACAACGAGAACACTTTTTGTGCGCAAAAAACAACAAAAATAACGACTTTATTTCCAATATTTGTTTACTTCTCTCTCTGCCTCGAGTCAGGTTACTAGTTTAATTGCGTAAGCTTCTGTTATTGTACGTCACACGCACACACATGACCAGCGTCGGCCAATAGTGAGCCTACGTGTGACGTAGCTCTACGCTATCACACTACGTTAACTGACTAGAGGCGCATAGAGATGGAAGTGAATAGTTGAAATAAAGTCGTTATTTTGGCGCTCAAGAAGTATTCTTGTCGCTTAATAAACGTAAGATTGAGCCACTGAAGTCACTTGGACTATTTTAACGATGTCTTTAATAACTTTTCGGGGCCGGCAAGTTTCAATCCCTTAGAAGCCTATGGAGGAGTGATTTCATCAAAAAATATCTTAATTAATGTTCCGAAGATGAACGAAGGTCTTACAGGGTTGGAACAACATGAGGGTGAGTAAAAACTGACAGAATGTTCATTTTTGGGTGACCTGAATCAATCAATTTGTTTTTGTGCATGTTTATTATTATGTTTTCATTATACACAACCAATAAAACTGAAATCTGTGGCCATCTAAAAATGCTGTGCATTCAAATAGGCCATACTTATGTATGTATATGATCCATGTTTTACACATTTCCTGCTGAGGAAGGATTGTTAGCATTCTTCACGCTTAGAGCGGTTTGAGGCAGGCATGAATATGTAAGCAGTGACTTGTTAAAATGGCAGTGTGTGCTCTTCACTCTCAGAGGTGATCCAGTAATGACCCCTGTCCCACAAGCCCCGCCTCCCTAGTGCACAGCCCTGCTGATAAATAATCTTTCAGACTTGCACATTACAGCTCAATTCTTCACTGTGCGTGATCACATGAACCTGTTTGGCCCTTAAACCAAAGGCTGAATTAATAAAAGCTGATTAGCATGAGGCCTGACACTTGGAATTTCCCTTGGGACAAACCCTGAGCGGACACATTGGCTCTTTATCTGGGGTTAGAATCGTGAATCTCCCCCATCACAGTTTTAACACTGTTTAACCCTTAACACTGTTACACCGTTTTGTATGCATTTTATACTAAATACATACTGTATATGAAGAGTTCAGATGCAAAAGCCTCTAAGTGCCATTGGAAATTTTCTTCTAAAATGATCATTTTTATCAAGCTTATATATTCAAGTTCAGTAATTTCACTTAAATGACAATTAATAGGTAATCCTCATTGGAATTTACGTGAAATTACTGAACTTAAATATACAAGCTTGATAAAAATGATCATTCTAGAAGAAAACTTCAAATGGCACTTAGAGGCTTTTGCATCTGAACTCTTCATATGGACATTTAAATATTTACCATTTAGAGATGGAGTTAAGAGCATCAAAATATGTTTGATACATTAACAAAGTAAAACTGAAATGCATTGGCTTTTCAAAACTACTAACTGCTTATTAGATCAATAAAGGTAAATATCTTATTATGTCACTACACATTATGAAGAGCTCATTATTCTACAGTTCAATTTTACAAAGAGATGCCCCATACAGCTAGATATTATTTCAATCATCTGCTATCAGTACATAATCAAGCTAATTAGCATTCATCATTGAATTCATGCAGACCTGCAGACAAAGACAGGAAGCTGTGGAATCTAGGAAGTAAATCAATGCACTTCATTTACAGTAACCAGGCTTCAGCTACTAAAAGACAATGCACTGGCTGACCAGCTCTGGCCTTGTATAATGAGAGACAATGCAGTCCCTGACCAATCAACAGCTTTTTAATGAAAGACTGAGGCCTTATTGACTTTCAAATCTGCTGTAATGACAGACCAGTCCAGAAAAATGACATAATACGTTTTCTGCAAAAACTGGCACTAAAGAGGTTGAATTGTGCGTTTTGATGAAAATATGTTGAATAAGTAATAGATTAGGCCTGCTGAAAAGGACAGTTCAATTTTTCATTCAACACAACCTGGAACATACTGTAAACACCAACTTCTCATCCAGCACATCTAAACACAGGACACATTGTGCTTAGGGGTTGTATTATTACATTGCACAGACTCAAATCCCAAATAAGCTCAGCAATAATGCGATCACATATTCTAGAGAACTGGACGGCACATTGTTGTGCGGGGTCCATTATGATGCAACAATGCCTCGGATTGGCGTCAGAGTTCTGCAGCAAAAAAGCAATCACAAAACAACTCTTTTCTCACAGATCAATAATGACAGATGAGCGACAAAGCGTCAGACGGTGGGCTTTTGTGTGCGATGTCAGCTGATTCATGGCGAGTATCAGAGCTGTTCGTGCTCAAGTTAATGAGGGCAATCATAGCGCTCAGCACTCCTGTGATTAAATGAAGGAAAACGGGCCACGTCTCTATTATTCTTCTCCGTCAATGACGCTTTTCGCAGTTGGACATTTGGAGGCGTTTAGAGAGTAAGGGCTAGAACGTTCAGTGCTGTTTTATTTTAGTAACACTCACAGCTGTTCAAATGATTCGGTTTAAGAAAAATAATAATAATTCTTTCAAGACACATCTAAGACAACATCCAAAATAACATACAACTATTGAACTCAATATAGCGCTTGATCTCGATGTCGACCTTGCCAGCAAACAGCATCCGTGTGAGACTATAATTAAATAATCTTCCTAGAATACAATCAATCAACACGTTTACGTTTGAAGTCAACATGAAAGCGTGTAGCGTTAGTTCTGGCAGGTCACGTCAGTCAAGCTTGCATCAGATGACTCTCAGCAGATCCACGTCTATAGGAGAATACGACACCTATCACAGCATCCCTATATATAGGCTAAAGCCCATTCAGTATTATCCGCAGCTTTATCACGTTGCTCAGGAGCTAATTTCCCTACTCCATCCCCAGCTCCTCCACTCATATTTGATATTCCTCTACAATGTTGATATTCCTCTACAATTCTACAATGTTAAGTGGGTGAAAAAAAGCTCCTTAATCTTGTATTTGGGTCAAAAATGGGCACCCATAGAAATGAATGGAAAAAACTGTAATTTAGAGCATTCTAAAATAAGCCAAAATAAGACACCAGGTGACAGCAAAGTCACTTCATCTTTAGTTTTTAGCTCTAAGAACTTATTGGAATGATATTTTAAGTGTAGTTAAAATAAAACATAAAAATAAGCATAATTTACATAGAAAATATGGCACTTTTTGACGTAAATAAATTCAAAAATACCCCCATAAATCGATAGACAAAACTTTATCGAAGACAGTGATATAACATTTATGATAAATCAAAATTAGGATCACACCTGAGTCCTCTGTGCCCACATTTGTCCACAATTACAGGAGTAAGGGCTATAAAGTGAATACGGTTTGAGGGCTACATATAAAGTGTGTAAATTAAACTTACATAAAATTTCATAACCTACATACGTGTTTCACAGTCTGTTTTTGTAAAGTAAACATCAATACAACTTCTGAAAGTGAACAGCAGTGTTTTAGTGTAGTGTAAATCAGTGTAAACCACAGGGTTTAGGGTTTCAGGTAGGCCTACATTAGGTTTATTTAACAACAGAAACTGAATAATCAAATGTAAAAATAAAACACTTAATTTTTACTATATGAATTAAATATACTGATTCATATTAAAGCTACAAAAGTTATTTAGCCAAGTGAGTGATTTTCCCTTTGTCTTTTTTTTCATAACCCCTGTTATTGCAAGCTGTTGCGATATGCATATCGATTTACATTTGCGATATTTCTATATATTGTGCAGCCTTGAACCAAACAAATTCAAACTGTATGAATTGTCAATCCTCTTTGATGATAGTGGTCTTGACAGAATCAGTTTTCTTTGAAATAATGTGCACCAATAAGAGCAGGAATGTGCATTCATAAAGTAAATGGGGTTAATTTTGATTTCAAGTTGACTTGAAAGAAACATAGAAGCATACAACGCAATTGTCTTACCTTGGCCTTGCCTGTGCTTTGTAAGATATGGACGAGTGCACAAGCCATCTCTTCTTTGTTCTTCACACTTAAAGCTGGCTCCAGCACTGAGCACATCAACATATAATTGTTAGTAATATACTCTGCAAACTCCTTGTACAGCTCCATGGGAAGGATGCTCATGCTCTGATATCGGGATTTCATTCGGACCATAGGTCCCGGACTCTTTCCTTTGTTGGGATTCGGCGTGCTCACGGAATACCATTTCTCCACAAACTGTCGCCCGGTGACCGCCGCCATGGGGATATTGACCAGGCCCACGTAATTATTTTTGTCCTTCTTTTTCTTTTTGTCCGTTTCCTTGTAAAGATGCACGGTGATACTCTTGACTGAGGGCAGGTTGTTGAACTCAAAGTGTTCGCCCCAGAAAACATTGTCCGTTTTGAGTTTGCAGGTAGTCCGTGCATATAATGTGTCATCCAGACAAAGTTCGCAGAAGTATTTTTTCTTTGCCGGCAAGTCCTTGGCTTCGATAATCCAACATTTCAGCATGTTTTCCACCCGACGGGTGTTATCCTGTGGAATATGAAAAAAGAAAACACTGCCTGTTACATCGACCTCTGCGAGCTGAAGAAAGATAACCCCCGCGTGTACTTTAAAAAGTTAAGCCGGGTTAATGCAGAGAAGTCGATCAGAAACAGTCAATATGCGAGACAGGATATATGAAAAAGTAACATGCTGACTGGCTTAAACCTCATCTCGGCTAGAATTACACAGGATTCGGATGAATCATCCAGTTTACCTTGTTGGGATGCACAGCACGTCTCAAATTCTCCATCCATTTGTCTCTCTCGGCAGCCGATCGACATGAGAAGCATTTGCTTCCTGTTGAAGTAGTTACCTGCAATTACAGATTACAATTGTTACAATTTGCAGATAAGTGCACAAAGTGAGCTAGAAAGGAATGTAATGCAGATCAGGAAGATGGTGGACATGAGCAGAGAAATCTACAGCACTCAATCAATGAAGCGTTTCCCAGGGGTGGAGAACAATTACATTTGAAGAAAGAATAAAACTATCAAATAGCCTAATCAGACTCAGAATGCACTTCAATCAAAATGTATAATCAGGATCACATGTGATATCAGAGAAAAGTGATACAAAAGCAAATATTCTTTTTCAAAATTCAATCTGAAAAGACCATCTGTTGACAGTCGCACCATCCAGGTGACTACAAAAGTATGTTTGAATTCACTAAACAGCATGTTGTATTGCAGCCAAACATTGCTATGATCATTGAAAACTCGTCCAGTTTAACCAGGTGCTATCTGCGTCTGACTCCTATTTAAATATGCATTTACATTTTATTTGAAAAAAATGTTTAAAATAAGTAATTACAAAAAAAGTAAATAAAATTAATTTATATTAAAAAGGGTAATATTTTAGTAATATATTCATTTAAATTATACTAGAAAGAAGAGGTAATTGTTGAATATAATAATAAAAAAAATGAATCAATTGTGAAATAAAGTAATATGAATTATATTTGAAAGACATATTTTAAAAAGTAATAGCAAAATGTAATACAATTAAAATTATTATTAAAATAATATGGGCAAAATTAAGGTGTATCTATATTATATTTTTAAATGAGTAATCGCAAACCTACAAAAATAAATGTAAATAAAAAAAATAAGTAATTGAAATATTCAAATAAAGTAACTGCTAAAATCAGCTTTTATGTAAACAGGTTTGCTGCACATTTCATTTTAAATCAAACGTAAGACTTTTTAAGACTTTTTTTTTTACCTCTTTGAGACAATGCACAACAGATTTTAGGAAAGTATTCTAAAAATCTAAATAGTTCTAAATGAATTAGCCTTCATTCCCATAGTACCTAATTAACGTTTTGCAGCATAAATTGCTTGGCTTCATCGCTGTCATTAATTGTGACGTAGCCTACATCAAAATATATGTAACAAAGTCAAGTTGTTAAGCGAACTGTAGGCTACTACCAAAGACTTGGTGCTACACATAAACGCACATGTTTTTCGATCAGATTTAAGACCTCATCTTAAAATGTTATGTCTAGTAGAAAAATACTAGCATTTGAGACTTTTTGTGATATATTAAATTGTAGTCCAATTCAATTGATAATTTTGACAGTTATAATTGTAGTTTGAATGACTGAATAAACAGAGAAAACAGCAACATCCATAATGGACCTCTGGCTGGCCCCTGCAAAACTCCTACTAACTGTCTCACTCTTTCCAGCTGGCGTCTGGTGCAGTGTAACACTCATCAGCTCCATGTGAACTGGCCTCTCGAAACTCAGAGAGAGAATGAGAGGAGATGTTCAGACAGATGGGACAGGCTCTTTCGAACCCTATCGGGCAGGGGATGCAAAGAGACAGGAATGCCCTTCTGATCTTAAGATGTGCATGCAGATGCCTGGTTCAAGTTTACTGTCACCAGGGATGTGAAAAAATCCACCGAAGTGAGGGGGACAGAAATATCAAGTGTAATGCCAGTTGTTGTTTTTTTGGACTTTTGTCAAACTGACTTGTTTTTAATTGGCTAAGAAATCAAATACAGTGCTGAAAAATAACCAATAATTAGTAGTATATAGTTTAAAAAAAAAAAATTCTAGCACCAACTAGGCCAGCAGCAGTAACTGATCCTGCGTCCAGTTGGGCTTTCTTTTCCATTTTGGCGAGTTCATAATCCACCGTCATTCAACATTACATTACTTCAATAGGAGCAACATGTCCTTGCTTTAAATAGTCTAGTTAGGCTGAAAGAATGTCAATTAACCAAGCGTTAATGCAAGTGTCGTTTTTCTTTATTAGGCAAGTGAAGGTTTTGATTAGGGTATTAGGCACCATTCACATATAGCGCCGCCTTCTCCCGGTGGTTGTGGTCTGGTTGGTTCTCGTCACGTGACCTACGGTGCGCTCCATATGGACGCGCTTGGGAAAAACGTGCGCACATATCCCGCGCCTACATTTAAAATAACGAACTTGAGCGTGCAAAACACGAGATAAGTGAACACTGCAGGCCCTTAGGCTACCTTGAATAATTTCATTCATGACTTTTCTCTCTCTGCCTTTTTAGAATTACACTTTACTGTGGTCTGCACAAACATGTCATTATGTAGCCTATGCATTTCGATGACATTACTTTTTTTTCTTATTATTTTTTTGTGTAGGACACAGACATATTTAGATGTCGTAATTCCATGATTTGTTGTGTCTGTGTAATGTTCCGCATGATGGCCCTGTCATCTAACAACCAATCACCGTGATCATTGCGAGGAAGCTCGTGCATGAAAACTGACGTCATCCATAGCAACGAAGACTCACTCTTAGTTTAGGAGTTGTCATTTTTCCATTTTTCCGTAGGTCTGAAAGGCGTTGTGAATAACTTTTAAGAGAAAACTCCTAGCTAAAATATTTTAGTGCGATTTAGGAGTACTCCTAGTGGTTAGATAAACATTTTTGTAAATACGGCCCCAGGTCATGCAGAGACTAAGTTGTCTCTTTGAATTTAAATCTACATTTATTTACATTGGCTCCGAAAAATGTGCAAAGTGCAAAACATATTGCTCCTTAAGAAATTTTAAGGTACAGTATTTAGCTATTTTTAATCTAAAACAGTAGCATGACTGCTTAAAATTATGATTAGCTTCACTGTAAAAAATGATTTTTTGGTTAAGTAAATACTAGTGAAAAAACCCAATGTAATTTACTTGAAAAAGTTAGTTCAGGCAAGAATTTAAAAAACTAAGTAAATTCCATATCAGTACTTATTTCAAGCGAGTATAAATGAAAGTGTAATATCAACTCAATAAAATTAAGTAAAAATTACTCAACCTTTTCTGATACTGGGGTTCCCATCATGCACTGGACCTTGAATAATTAATGAGGTTCATTTTTCACTGGTTTCCAGCTGTATTTACACTGTTTTATCATTGATTTTTGTTTTCAGTATTAGTAAATTGCCATTTTGTGACATTTCGAGTAAATTTTTTGCTTAAAAACGACACATTCAAACACAAAAACGATCCATCAAATGTTACCACCATTGTGTATTGTCTACCAAGTATTGAGGTGTTTGCATTCACATAAGGCTTAACGTCTGACATGATGTATATATAAATTACTTAGATGATCTAAGTAAAGAACATACTATAAATGACTAATAAAATTCAAGATAATTGTTTTAGTGAAGTGTAATACAAAGGCAAAGGAAATCGGTATTAATCAACCTTTTACAAGCCGAGTTAAAATTACTTATTTTTTGTAAAGTTTACTTAATTCCACATTCCAAGTAAATTTAACTTAAAGATTTCTAATTAAAGCTACTGATAAATATTTTTAGGTTTTTACTTGGCAAACCTTTGTAAATTTACTAGAATTTTCTGAGTGAGATCGTTTAGCAAGGTTTTTTCAAGTAAATCCTACTCCAAATTTTTTACAGTGTTGTTTTGTTTTTCAAAGTAGCTGTTACAAAGTAGCTTTAAAGGTATTTTTGTGTGCTTTTTAAAGCATGACAGACTGCGTAAAAGCATGAAGATTCTTTCAAAATCCCTCCTTTTGTATTCCACAGAAGAAAACTATACAGGGTTGGAAGTGCACGAGGGTGGGTAACTATTACAAATCTAAAATATATTATAAAATATTATAAAAATGTACATTTTATTTTTTTATTTTCAACATTTTAAATATTACATAAAAAAAGAAAAAAATATATAAACACACATTTATTTTGAGGTGAGTAACTATTCTGCATGCAGACACCAGATCATGGTTTTCTTTGTCTGCACCCTTTGACCTTGTAATTATAAGCATCTGGTTTAAGTGAGGCTTCCCTGTAGCACACGTGAAAATCATCCAGTAACTTGACCCGTGGCCCCTCAATGATTTAACTGTGGAGGAGCTAGATAGCGCTGCTATTTTCAGCGAACTATTTGATCTCAGCTAATGGCCTTGATGAAGTTTTAATGGGCCTTTACTGGGTGCTATTTTGAGACTTGTCGGACATTAAAAGTCATTTTCGCAATTAATACAGAGTTGTGGGTTCAACAGGGCAGTAAGTTCAGCTGACTCACCTCAAAGCAGAAATCCTGTCCCAGGATGCTGCTGTGCACAGGTTTGATGAGCACTTCCTCCTCCATACTAAGATCTAAAGCTTCTACTGCACTGCTGGGGCTGAGCAACGACTCGTGAGACCGCGATTCCTTCAGCCTCGGCATCAGATGGGATCTACTGGAGCGAAACAGGAAGAGAAAAACACATGCATCAAGGTTAGGTTTCTTACAATGCATTCAATAGAGTCAAACAGGTATTAGAAGTGAGATGCAATGTGAACTGAAACTAGTGAGCACAGCAGGAGCTGCTGATTTCTGCTCAGCGGTTCTGCTGCATCGCACACAAAAGCCAAAGCTTCCAGGCCTCGTCATGGGATACAGTTTCTGACGAAGATCCAAGGGGCGGCAGCCTGGGAAATGATGAGGCCATGAGCCGTTTTCAGCAAGCTGTAATGAGCCATCAAAAAGTAGTGTCGCTTAATTGGAAGTGAGGTGTCTCTCACATAGGAAATGGAAAACAAAGTTTGCCCTCCAGGTGGTTGACCTTCACTCGGACTGTTTGAACGAAACCACCGAGGGCATGATGAGTTGACTAACACTGGCACAAAAATCAAAAAGGAAGTAGCACACATACACAAACTAAAAGGTGAAAGGGAAGTGTTTACTGGAAGTGTGACTTGTCTTCTTCATGTTTCCTTAGGAAAGAAAATGTCTTAATTATTTCTTTTAGACAATAATGAGATTAGGAGAGAGAGCAAATGAAGTCTGCTGTCTGTGAGAGACTCACACCTAATCCTTCATTTCTAATTTTCTTTTCTTCTTGGCCTGTTTTTGGATGTGTTTTTATGTCCATTGGTCACACCTTCATTTTTACATTTCTAGTATTAGTATCTAGTTAAGCATTCATTTCTTCTCATGAGCATTTAATAGTTTTTGACTTTTCGGTGCGAGTTAAATCTCTTTTTTGGCCAATTTTACCTGTGAAAGAAAACCTGCTTAATAATTATATGCACACCTGAATATGAGGCGTTTTTCACTTCCAGCCTTCCTTAACAATTATATATCATGTATAAATGATTTAATACAAAATTAATAGTAGTTATTAAGATTGAAGTGGTTGAAAATTGGTCAAATGTGCTTTTATTCTGCCAGTCCTGCCTGCTCATCCTGCCAATTACAGTTTAGTGCAGCCCAGAAAGGAGGAAAATGTGCAACCGAATAGATTTTTTCTCTCTCAAATAAGTACTTAGATAATGAGTTGAGATAGCAGATGATGGAATTACACAGCCACAGAGACACTGCTGCTAACAGAAAACAAAGATGGCAGATGAAATTGTAAAAACTCCCTTGGAGTTTTTCTCAAAAAAGGCCCATTTTGCCATCATGGTCCCTGACAGTCAGAATAGGGTCTACAATAACAAGAAATAAGATATATTTTTTTCTGAGGAATGTACAGAGCAGTCAAGGACTGTATAAAAATACTCATCTCAGTCAAATTTCACAGAAGGATGACCAGATTATCTTCCTGTTCCTCTGCTAATTTCCTATGTGCTTTCAAAGGTTTGATGAATGACACACTGCGGACTGTAGGCTGATATTAAAACTCATGTAACGTCCCTCTAGCGACTCTGCCGGTGGTGTCAGCAAATCCACAAATGACCCGAGGCAAACATATGTTTGCTACAAACATCGACTAAAATGAAAATGACAAGGAAACCTACTTTATGCATTGACAGAATGACCGATAAGTGCAACAATGCTGGAAAATATGTGTTTCTTTCTATAGACCCTATCATTTACACATACACTCACCTAGGATTATTGGGAACACCTGTTTAATTTCTCATTAATGCAATTAAACAATTACATGGCAGTTGCTTCAATGCATTTAGGGGTGTGGTCCTGGTCAAAACAATCTCCTGAACACCAAACTAAATGTCAGAATGGGAAAGAAAGGTGAAGGTTAAGCAATTTTGAGCGTGGCAAGATTGTTGGTGCCAGACGGGCCGGTCTGAGTATTTCACAATCTGCTCAGTTACTGGGATTTTCACACAAAACCATTTCTAGGGTTTACAAAGAATGGTGTGGAAAGGGAAAAACATCCAGTATGCGGCAGTCCTGTGGGCGAAAATGCCTTGTTGATGCTAGAGGTCAGAGGAGAATGGGCCGACTGATTCGAGCTGATAGAAGAGCAACTTTGACTGAAATAACCACTCGTTACAACCGAGGTATGCAGCAAAGCATTTGTGAAGCCACAACACACACAGCCTTGAGGTGGATGGGCTACAACAGCAGAAGACCCCACCGGGTACCACTCATCTCCACTACAAATAGGAAAAAGAGGCTACAATTAGCAAGAGCTCCCCAAAATTGGACAGTTGAAGACTGGATAAATGTTGCCTGGTCTGATGAGTCTCGATTTCTGTTGAGACATTCAGATGGTAGAGTCAGAATTTGGTACAAACTGAATGAGAACATGGATCCATCATGCCTTGTTACCACTGTGCAGGCTAGTAGTGGTGGTGGTGTAATGGTGTGGGGGATGTTTTCTTGGCACACTTTAGACCCCTTAGTGCCAATTGGGCATCGTTTAAATGCCACGGCCTACCTGAGCATTGTTTCTGACCATGTCCATCCCTTTATGGCCACCATGTGCGCATCCTCTGATGGCTACTTCCAGCAGGATAATGCACCATGTCACAAAGCTCGAATCATTTAAAATTGGTTTCTTGAACATGACAATGAGTCCACTGTACTAAAATGGCCCCCAGAGTCACCAGATTTCAATAGAGCATCTTTGGGATGTGGTGGAACGGGAGCTTCGGGTCCCACAAATCTCCATCAACTGCAAGATGCTATCCTATCAATATGGGCCAACATTTCTAAAGAATGCTTTCAGCACCTTGTTTAATCAATGTGACGTAGAATTTAGGCAGTTCTGAAGTTGAAAGGGTGTCAAACACAGTATTAGTATGTGTTCCTAGTATGTATTTTATATATATTTAAAGCGACTATAGCACAGGAATTAATGGACGGTCACGGACAGATTACTAAATGTTGCAAGCCTAAATGACCAGCACACTCCAATGAATGCACTTGTGTAAACTGCTAAGCCACAGGCAGCTCCAAACAAGAAAGTAGAATTGTTATCAAAATTTTCTTTCCGGAACATTAATCACTGAAAATCACCTATTAGTAGACAATCACACCATTAAATAATGGAAAGGTCAAGTAGACAGCTGCATGGGCACAAACTTGTTCTATTTGACCATGCATGGGCTCTTCTAATCAGAGAGAGCTAGTGATGACTCAGTGATTCACACAGGTCAAGTTTGAAATAAGAAATTCCTTCATTATAACCAAAAAAAATCTTTGTATTCTTATCAGCTTAACCTGCAAAGAAAGAACAAGTGTACAATGACAGAAAATCTCTTCTTGGGTTTTTTGTACGTACTTATTACTGTTTGCACAATGAAAATCTTGGATTTAAACCAGGAAATAACTAAGCCTAACCCTACACACAACCCTCACAGAAAACATTCTGCATTTTTACATTTTCAAAAAAACATCAATGGGACGTTTTCCTCATGGAGACCAAAAAAATGCCCCACAAAGTAGGAAATACTTAAACCACACAAACACACATATATACAGTCGAACCTCATATTTAGACCACACTGAATATGGAATTTATTTTTGGAACTGATACTGTATTGCTTTATATCTACATCATGATCAAAAAACAAAATAACCACAATTTTTTTTTTTTTTTTTTTTTTACAAAATGCCCTTTACAATATAAAGAAAACAATTTGGCAGGGCATGAAAATGAAACGACAAACTCTACATTGCAGGTTACAGTCCAACATTCCAGCTAATCGGTTATTCCCAGCAAACCCAGTGTTAAAAACAATCATTTTCACTAGAACCGCAGCCATCAAGATTATACAAACAGGAAGAAGAAACATTTCCCAAACTTACTTTTTACTATTCTGATTCAGCATGGTCCCAGAGCAAAACAAAACAAGTCCAGAGGCTGCAAGAGAAGCGAGCCAGTGCAGTGATTATCCTTGATTTTTCTGCAAGATATCAGACGCCAAGGCTTAGAAAACGTGTTCACTATACAGCCTTCTGCCTAAAAAATTCAGAGAGAGGGAGTGCCTTGGTCTCCAAGCACCCTGGGGAACAATCTGTTGCATCTTGAACACACCCAAATCCATTTTCAAGGAGCTCTATTTAAAAACAAATATTGCTCTCGGTTTCAGAGCAGGGATTTATGGATCGTTGCTGCAGTTCTTGTTGAGTTTGAAGTAATAAGCTTTAAAAAGATATAAAGAATCATATTTATCTTATGAATTACAAAATTAAAGGTTATAAGCAATCAGCAATTCAAAGTCTCCACTGTCTCACTGCACTAAAAATCCTCATAATAATGATGACACAAAACAGCCAACTATTAAAAAAGCACTTCCAAATAGGTTTCTTTTTAAGTATGTCTTCATGAGCTAATAAAGGAAGGAAAGAAGGATAGACAGCAGCAGATTGTGGACTCCGCAGACCTCGCATGCCGTAATTAAATTCATGTTGTGGAGTGCAGCCTGCCGTCTGGTCTAAGATTGTGTCCTATATCTGTGGTTGACTGTGTACCGTGTACTCCGCCTCCAAAGGTTCCCACACTCCCCAACAGGAAGCAGTCCTCCCTCGAGATCTCTGCTCCAAATAGGAAATGACTGCCAAGGAAACCAGCAATACAAGCAAGATTTTTTAGGAGAAGGACAATGGCTCAGTGAACCTGGCATACAGTGCTGTTTAACGGAAACTTTCCATACTTACAATATCATTTATACCCCCACACAAAATGCACTACTTTTCAAACGTTTAGGGTCAATAAGGTTTATACTTTGAAAGAAATGAATACCTTTATTCAGTAAAGATGCTTAAAATTGGGAAAGACATTTATAATATTAAAAATATTTCCATTTCAAATAAATGTGTGTATCATTTGATGTTTACAATACCCTTATTTGCCAAGATGGCGGCCAAGTGGCACGACTTGCCTAAAAGGACTTGATGATTATAACATTCCTTCCTCGAAATGTATATCCTTTCTGATTCGGAAAGGTAATTTATTATACAATTTCTTAATTTAAATGACTATTATTATTAAAGTAACTAAAGTGCATGGTGGTGTCATCTGCCAATAATTTTAAACGTTTAACCGCTTGCGAAGTGATCTCGCCGGTGATTTATGATCTCGTAGCCCTCCGTTTGGAGTGTGCCTCTGCCTTTGCCCTTTGCCCTACCCCCTCGATCTCAACAAGAATCGGGACTCCCAACCCCTAGACGGGAACGCACAAAAACAGAGGGGTAGGGCCAAGGTTACACTGGGTGAATTGGGATTGAGCCTTAGTGTGAACTAGATCAGTCAGCTCATGCTAACAACAACAAAAAAATCCTACTAAACCACTCATTTTATAGTCAGAAAAACATTTGGGAGCTCAATGATTAAAGTAATTATTCAGCATCCCATAATACCCTGGTACATATCTTATTACTGCATTTCAACAGCTGTGTTTGTGTTCACAGACGAAGAGTTGCATAAATCTCAACACTATCGATGGGGTCACTCCTAAAACCCACAAAGCCTCTTTTCAAAGAAGCTTATTCGGGTGAATTTTGGGGCATGGAATGTTTTAGGTTTTTATGGGAGAAAGTTGGAGATAAACAAAACAAGTGTCCTGGACGTTTATTTTAAAACATATAGTTTCTCAATAGTATTTTTGTTATAGTTGTGGTGTAAACTCTGCTATTCATTTATATTTAGAACTATATATTTTTCTCCATCATCCTTGATGCCAAATAACAAGTTAACACCAATAATTTAGCCCATAAAAATGCATGTATACAAATATAAAATAATTACACCAACTTAAATAGTTTGGGATAAAATATATCATATCACACCGCTGTCACATGTCACCAGTGTTGACTGTAATGCATTACTATTTAATTACAGTAATTTAGTTTTCTCTTGTAAAAGTAGAGTAATTGATCAGTTTTAAATTTAATTTTTGATGTAACCGTACTAAATACTTATAGACTATAGAACAAAACAATAGTGGATTTAACATTAATAAAATGTATGTTTTTGTAATTGTCTTTGGTCAGTTCAAGAATAATGTTTGCATTTTATATGATTTATTTGAAAATTAAAAGAGCCGTATCATGTATATCCTTTTATGGTTCAGCTGGACGAGGTTGATATGGTATTTATAAAGTAATTAGTAATGGGTAATAACTAATGCAATACTTTTTGGAGAGAGTAATTATTACAGTAATCTAATTATTACATCATTGAAGATGTAGTTATTAAGTAGTAATTAATAGCTTTTTTAGAGTAACACTGCCTGTCACTGCTTGACATTTACGCTACTACATTTCTATCCAATTTTACCAACCCAACCAGCAAGGTTTTTGATCAAGCAGAAATTACTGAAGCTCTAAAATGGTTGTGTAGAGGGAGGCAATTAAAAAGGAATGGTATTTCTGCACTAACCTTGTTGAGAATTAATCTGCTATGTGACAAGGTTTTTGAAATAGTCATGAATTTTGAGGGTCCTTAAAAATCCTTTACACAACTTCTGATAATGGCTTTGATTTCATGCAAAGTGCCAAACTTAGCTCCAAACGAAGCCATTAACAGATATCTACAAAGGAGAGAATAGAACATGAATATGTATGTTGTCCTCAGCATTGCACATTCACACTTCCTGATGTGAATCAATGTGAATCACACGTTTTTAAAGTGAATAATCTGGGTATACACACCAAAAGTGTAACTTAAAAAATGTTGTACATTTGATTACGGGATGTCGTACAGGAAATCGTAAAATGTATTTATAGTTTAGACTCTTATTTGGATGAGCCATTATAAAATGCAGACAAATACAAATTTGTGAGCTCACATTCTACATGTATATTAATGCACACAATTTACATTTATAGTGCCTTTGTGGTTTAGATCAGGAAATGCATCATGCAACAACTGCGGTGGTACAGTAAAAGGCGATTCTGCATGGGTAAAATAATCTATATCAAATTACATTATTTGCAAAAGTTTAATAAATAAACTACTTAATGAGAAAAAATACTGTTTTTATCATTGTTATCATTTATCATTCTTTTGCTAAAAAAGAGCTATACAAGATGTTATACAGTTTAGTGGTCATTACACAAAATGATTTACCTTTAGAATGCAGTCAAATTCTGCAATTGACCAATCAGAATCAAGAATTCCAGGTTGTGATACATATACAGTCCTTACACCATAAATACGGTTGCAATGCTTTTTAACTTTTCAAACAACTTTAAGTTAATTTGCGATCACAAACACATCTAATACAGTTTCATGAAATAAATGAGACAGAATGTTTAATGCCAAATTCCTAAGTATAAATATACAGTTATTTACATTTAGTCACTTAGCAGACACTTTTATCCAAAACGACATCAAGTCATCGTAAACAACATAAGAAGTGCTCAAAATATAAAGCTCAAATTGCTCAGAGTAGCATAAACCAGGCAAATGAGGATTTAAAGATTTATTCTTTTTATTTATTTTTAAATATTTTACATATCTAACGAGAAAAATGATGACGTATGATGTGTCCAGCAGTATGTGTACAGACAACATGTTCATAAACTGAATTAATTCATTTGTTTGCCAATAAACGTTAGGATTAATCACTGTAGTAATATAAAACAATACTCTCATTATGTACAATAAATACTACTACGCTCTCGTAAATACACACCAACACTAAATCAAATATACAGATGAAAGTATAAACTGCAAATATCTATATTCTGCCACAGCATCTCGACATACATACATCATCAGATTTGCCCCATCCAACATAGAGAATGATGGGATGTCAAGCAGCACGTGTCGCCACCCAGTAACAGGGTGGAATGACGGACCTCATTATATCAATACACAACCTGACAGTGCCATTAAATAAAAAAATAAAAAAATAAATAAAAAAAACGTTACCAAAAGCACCTCTACAGCCACCTGACCTGACCGCAGGGTATGGCGTGTATTCCTCACCCAGCAGCATGTGTTTTTCAACATCTGCTCCCAAACAACAAAGGACAGAACGAGAGATCCGTTCATAGGGACCGAACACCTCAGTTACCGGCCACAATCCCAGCTGACCGCAGCAGTGCGCTGTTTACCATCGATTACAGCCCTGATAATGCCGACAAAGGCTGAGGGAGCTCTGTGACTCGTCCCTCGCCTCTCTCTCTCTCGCCCTCTTTCATTCTTTCAGCATGGAAGCTCTGTAATGAGATGCCATTCAAGCATAATGCAGCGCTCCCGTAACACACTCCCATCCACCAAGATCTGGATCTACAGCGTGCCTGTCAGAACCACAGGGACTCTAGCATGGACTACTCACCGGACATGCCGTCAAGATCCCCGGTCCCCTGGCGACGAAGACAAGGATGAGGAAGGCTGCTCACAGCTCCATTTTGCTACCTCTGCTGCGGCTCGGAGCCACTGGGAACAGCGGACACACACAGCCGGCTCACACACACACACAATCTCACAACCCCGCCTCTCTGCTCTCGCTCTGGCCTCCTTGATTTAACTGTCACACTCTCATAGAGGAGCTGCTGTAAACCCCCCACTCATTTTTAAAGTGGGCCACAGATCCTTTGACAGACTGTGGGCTGTGCCGATCCCTCTCTCGTTGTGTCGGCTGGACTGCTGCTGTGTGCAACGGAAGCAGGCTGAACAGTGTGAGCTGGCCCTGCCCCCTTCCCTCTGTGAGTGTGTGTGTGTGTGTGTGTGTGTGGCCTTTGTCCTCTGGCTTTTGTGATATACTGGCTTCTTCCCTGAACTGGGAAAATCCACATCCAGTAGTAAAGACAATATTTCCATGCAGAATGCATGTTTGCTGGAAGTTAATGGCTGTTTGGGAACGTGGGTGGGTGTATGTACGCTCAGTACGCATTTGCTTAAAACAATTATAGCCGCAGTATTGCTCATTCTTAGGGTTAGGGCAGGGGTAAGTTAGTTGTTTTTTTGTTTTTTTTGGTTCAAGTCATTTCTTAGGTTTTAAAAACTGTGGTGACCCCACTCCCACACATCAGAATCAAACTACTCATTTCATTTTATAGGCAAATTATGCACATATGCTGGGACGTAGCAACCGGGGGACACGTCCCCCGCACTTTAAGAAACAGGTGATTCTGTCCCCCACATTTTTTTTTTGACCCAGCGCCACTATTTCCGCCCGTGTTCTCTGATTTGTTACTCACACTCTAAAAAGGCTGGGTTGTTTTAATCCAATTTTGGGTCAAATATGGACAAAGCCAAATGTTGGATTAAAAAAATGCAATTTATACATTTAACCCAACAGATGGGTTTGTCCATATTTGACCCAAAATTGGGTTAAAACAACCCAGGATTTGACTTGAGTGAACTAACATTCAGCCAATCACAGCGCAAATCATCACTTTGGTAATTTTTTGGGAGTAATGCTAATGGTCTTGTGCACTTCAATGATGTATGCTAAGCTATGCTAAAAGTGGGACCGCCAGAACCGGAGATCGGCTGAATGGATTCAAAAACGGTAAAACTCAACAGTTTAACTCTGGGGGAGTTGTAAAATTAGCCTATTTCCAAAAAAAAGGGAGTATCCCTTTAAAGCGACATATTGTGATTAAAATCTACATACAGAAATAGATAAAATGCCATAAAATAAAAATAAAAGTGTATTTTGATGTTTTCTTCTCACTTCCCACACACATGTAAGTCACGTGGCCATAAGTTTTTTGCCTGTAGTGTCTTGCATTGATTTTAAAATGTTTTGTTTAAAACATGCTACAATTTGAAATTAATCCGTGCAGTAGTTGTGAACATGATTTGATCAATTATGAGATAATTTTATCAGGCTTAGAGTTCAACCCACACAATTTTTGTGATTAATAAGAAAATGTAGTTTAAGCCATAATTTGATGAACAACAAGAGGAGGAAGAGGGCTGACACACCACAGCCTACAGCACGTTACTTAAAACTATTAGTGTCATGAGCTTACAATGGTGATTAAATTAGGCATTGCTGATCCAAACAAAAAGGTAAAAGAAGATTAATTTGCAATATACAGTGAAGAATGAGGCCACATTGAAAATTTGCAGTTCAAATTTATTTTATACCTGGCAATAAACAAAAGATGTTTAAGGATTTTGAAATATTTAAGTAAACCAAGTTTAGTATGTATATGTATATATACATATATAGTATATATATATGTATATATGTCATTTAGTATATATTTTTATATAGTATATATGTCATTTAGTATATATATATATATATATATATAATTTTTTTTGTGTGTGTGTGTGTGTGTGTGTGTTGTAAATATAATTTATTCTGAAGCAATATTCTTATTCTCATCAGTGTTCAAACAGCTTTTATATAATTAAATCTGCAGATTGTAATATCTGGACCTTTAAAGGGCATCCCCCTACTCGCAATCTTATTAAATGTATGCTTCATCTTTCAGCTTCATTCTTAAATTGAATCATTAAATTCAATTATTTAAAATAATAAGACACTAGGGCTGATCAACTTAAATCAATTGCACTGAAAAGATAAAACTGCATTAACTAATGTTATGAGATTGTTTTAAATATACAAATAAGGAACGTTGGAAAGAATGACACGTTTAAACATAACACTAAAGCACCAGGAGGTTTATAAATGCAAGTTAATCAATGCATTATATTATAGCGACTTAAGATCCACTCTTTAGCTGAACATCTCGAGCTTAAAGGGGTCATGAACTGAGAAATCAAATTTTCCTTGAGCTCTTGACATCTAAGAGGTCATCATATTATGAACACGGCCGGTTTAGCCCCGCCCACCGATTCGCGCATTACACACATAGCTAAATAACATAGGCCTACCGGATCGAGCTATCGAGCAATACAAAATATTGTGCAGCGCCTGGTTGTGGAAGAAGACAGTCGCTGCATAAGCTTCCTCTGGACTCCAATAGGACTGCATGGATCAACTTTATTTTTAATGACGTTCCAGCTGCTGAGGTAAAACATTGTCCATCTATTCGCTTCATTTCACTGAGGATTGTTTTGTAAACAAGATTGGATTTGCAGACCGATTAAGAGATGAGAACGGTGCTGTGCCGTCTATATTGGATCTGACAGGAATTGTGCAACACACAGACTCTGGGTCGAACATGTATGGGCGAATCATTCCGGTTGCCATTTTACAACATCAGACGTTTTCAAAACAATTTCCCCCAAGTGCACTGACGAGTGAGTTGAAACTCATTATAATATGCAAAACTGTTATCCACTCACAGCAGTGGGCGTTTACATCCAAGTCTTCAGTGCGAGACGCCCATAAAAACCGAGCGTTTTTGAGATAGGCTAAAAACTAGGGTAGAAAATAGCCCATTACTTATTCATTTTGATGTTTTTGAATGCAAAAACCAAGGGAACATCATAAGTTGACCTCAGACAACAATATAATAAAATTTAAAAAGCCAGTTCATGACCCCTTTAAGCACACTAAGGCATTTAAAAAGCTTTTCTTGGTAGAGAAACCAAAGTGGGTTCCATGTCCTTCAGACCTGAAACAATGAGGCCATGTCTTTGTTGCACAGAAGTGTGATGTGACAGTATCCGTGCCTAGTGGGTGCAGGTCGCAGACTATAGACACATTCAGGAATACATTCATCAGGCGACACAATGGTCATGCAATAAAACAGAGGAGAAGGGAGAGAGGAGACGGCTCTCCTCAAACTCAACCTTTAACATAATGTATTGAATGTGCACGAGTCACCCGGCAGACAAATTAATGACATATGTTCTCGCCATTCTCCACCACGCCTAGCTTTCCCCTACAGCAAGCCTGTGATTCATTTTCCAGTGTCATGTGGATGTAGGTGTATGTGAGCCAGCTAAGAGCAATTACCTGTCATCTTACAGCCTCACCTAATGGTCCCGCAC
Organism: Pimephales promelas; assembly: GCF_016745375.1. The sequence goes on along the minus strand of NW_024121099.1, from coordinate 11,032,351 downwards.
CTGTCTTATGGAGTTGTGGAAGTCTTTTAATATTAATTTGTATTCCTCAGAAAGGATTCCTCAAATGTAAGCTCCCTGGAGCATTTAAGCAGAATGAAGATTGCAATAACAGGGCCTGACTTCCCCACTGGCCTCTTGGATTGTCAACAGACTGAAAATAATCACGAATGCAATGATGCAGATGTGGCTAGCTGTAGCCGCTCTATTAGCTATCATTATAAACGGTAAAGGAGATCTGGTGAATGCATGTTATGCGAATAGATATTGGTCACGACTAGTGTTGTCACGGTACCAAAATTTCAGTATTCGGTACCGATACCAGTTAAAATTCACGGTTCTCGGTACCAATTTCGGTACCAAAGCTTAGTTTAAATTTACATATATTTAAATGTTTATCACGGTTACAAGTATGGAAACTGTACATTTGTATTATAAACACTTTAGAAAAAGATTAGATAAAATGACCTAAAATAAACAATAGTATACACTAACACATTTTTAAAGTTGTTTGTAAAGTTTTAATCCATTATTTATTTAATGCACAATGAATTAAGTGAACAAACATGAACAATCAGGTGTTTGTAATAAATAACATTTTCAAACATTAATTAATGTTGTAAAAATATATTGTTCACTCAATGTGTTGATAACTAAGTAATGTTTATGAATGGTATCTTTGTAGCATTACCATAAAACATGTTTTATTTGACTTGACTGTCCTTTTATTAATCTAAAACTGCATTCATATTTAATTTTAAAAAGGCTTTTTAAACCTGCTGAGTTATAAAGGCAAGAATACGCCTAGAACTGGCATTGACATTAAATGACAATACTAATACCAGTAGTACTCTGGTGTCGGGTGGATACTACTGTGCTCATGTACTCGTAAAACTACCCCGAAAGCACTTTAGAGGCCGTTCACATGTCGCGCGTGTTTTTTAATTATATTTTTGCGCGTGCTTATTCTTTCCAAAGCGCTTGCTCTCACGCGGCGTCTGTCGTTGCTATGCAACGCCAACGAGTTTTTATTAGGAGCGCGCTTGAATCGCGCCTATATTTGAAATTGCGAATTTGCATGTAATCGGCCTCTTATGGCAACGTGACATTAGCCTAATCCAAAATATTTCCATATGTGGCTCTTTCCTCCTTTCGTTTCAACAAGTGGATTCAGAGAGAGAGAGCCATATCAGCGTTATGAAGAGGACGCAACTGTGCACGTTTCAGACATCGCGTCTAGAACAGAACTGGATTAACCTGGTACTCGGTACCTAGAAAAGCTGGTACCGTAACATTTTTTTTTTTTTAGTACCGACTTGGTACCGAAGTACCGAGTTTTTTGACAACACTAGTCACGACGGTTCAAAACTCACACAATTTAAAGTAAAAATGATGATTGTATTATGATTGACTCATCCTCATGTCATTCCAAAACCAATGACTTTCTTTCTTCCATGCAGCACAAATGGAGAAATGTTCTCCAAAAGAGCTCCAACATGACAAAAAAAAAAAACACAATAAAAGTAGTCCAAGACATATCTTCCAAAGGCGACGTGTTGCATCTAAAGGCACCATATTTGAAAGGATGCAGACAGTTTGTAGTGAAAAGGGACTTGATAGCAACCAATTTTAGATCTTTTTGTAAAAAAAATAAATAAATAAATCTTTAGAAGACTTGAAAACAGCGACAGAGTACGGACTACTTTTATACATTGTTATTTTGGAGCCCATTCATTTTCAATAGGGCTGCACTATATGGGGGGAAATTAAAATCTTATTTATGCTTTTAAAAAGCTCCAGGTTTGCTGTTCTTGTTTTGTATGGCTGTACAATTATGCCAAATATTTTAAAATTATAAATCAATATGACTATGAAAAGTAACTAGGGCTGTCAAACGATTAATCGCGATTAAACGCATCCAAAATAAAAGTTTGTGTTTACATAATATATGTGGGTTGAATTGTGTATATATATATATATATATATATATATATAAATACACACACATGCATGTATATTTAAGAAAAAAAATATTATTTGTATATAAAATATTTATATAAAAATTATAAATAAATCTATATACAGAATATACATGAAATATTTCTTAAATATATACATGCATGTGTGTTTATTTATTTTTATAAATTAATTATACACAGTGCACCCACATACAGTATATTATGTAAACACAAACTTTTATTTTGGATGCGATTAATCACGAATAATCGTTTGACAGCCCTAAAAGTAACCTTTCTTCACTCTAAAAAATGATGGGTTAAAAATAACCCAACTTGGTTTGTTGTATAACCCAACTGCTGGATCAATATTGCACCAGCCCAGCAGTAGTTAATTTGACCCAGCAAGATGGGTCGGTCATTTTTAACCCAACAGATGAGTTGTTCATTTCTACTCAAATGCTGGGTCAAATTAAATCAAATTTTGGGTTGATTTAACTACAAATTTGTTATATAGCATACCCAAATGCTGGGTCAAATTAATTACAATTCTGGGTTGATTCAACTACATATTTGTTATATAGTGTACCCAAATGCTGGGTCAAATTAACCCATATGCCAGACTAATTCTAGCACATTACAGTACAATTAAAGAAAAAAAAGGCAATAGACTACTCATAGCTATAAAACTGTTACACTACAAACCTAGAACAGAATACATAGATGTATGAATAGATTATGCAATAAACACTTAAACAATACAAAAACAAAACAACAATGGAATCTTTGAAAAATTATTTTATTACTTTAATATCAACAATATTAGTGGAACTGCAGTTAATATCACTGAAGTAGGAAAACATTCAATTATGAATGAACTGGCTGAACATTTAACAGGCCAACAGTCAACGGGAGCCATTAGCTCTACTTGCAAGCAAGTATTCTGGTATCTTCCCAAAGAAACTATTAAAGGGATAGTTCACTTTGAATTAATTTTGGATATGTTTTTATCTTACCTCAAGTGCATCCAAGATGTAGGTGTCTTTGTTTCCACAGTATTTTCAATTTTGATATCTTTCGGTCAAACCATTGTTGTCAATCAGTCATATAATGGAGGTTTAGGGGGTCCTCCCCCGGTTAATGTCAAAGAGCATGCACAGAGAAGTCCAAATTAAACATGATTGAATGACTCGTAAATCTAAGTACACAGTGAAGTCCTAAGGCACGAAACGAGCGGTTTGTGTGAGAAAACGAACAGTATTTATATTGTTTTTACCTCGTGTAACTCAGCCATTGGCAACTGATCTGACGGCAGGGGCGCTTCAGTCTGTGCATGCGCCAGAAGTGATCGCTTGCGCGTATACGTCACTCATTGTTTACAGAGAGATTTCGGGAGTTTAACCTTTCACTAAACATTTAGATATATCGAAATCTTCTTCCATTGCGATTTCCTGTATATATAAATATGTTTAGATCTTCACAGTGAAAGGTAAAACTTCCAAAACTCTGTGTAAACAATGAGTGACGTACAGACGCAAGTGATCACTTCCGGCGCATACACAGACTGAAACGCCTCTGCCGTCAGATCAGTTGCCAATGGCTGAGTTACACGAAGTAAAAAACTATATAAATACTGTTCGTTTTTTCACACAAACCGCTCGTTTATTGTCTTAGGCCATCGATGTGTACTTACATTTACGAGTCATTAAATCATGTTTAATTTTGACTTCTCTGTGCATGCTCTTTGAGGTGAACCGAGGGAGGACCCCCTAAACCTCCAGTGTATGACTGATAGACAACAACGGTTTAACCGAAAAAACAAAACAAAATTGAAAATACTGTGGAAACAAAGACACCTACATCTACATGCCCTTGAGCTAAAACATATCGAAAATTAATTTCAAAGTAAACTATTCCTTTTAATATTTAGAAATAATAACTGTGTGTGCCTCTAATGTTGATCTTACAAGTCCTCTAATTTTTTGAAGAACTTCAGCCCAGGGCCAGCTCTTGGGATCAACTGTTGATGGTAGCCTCTTCTAAAAGAAGAAAACTCTCCTCATCAGTCCCCTCCTCTAAAAGACAAAAAAATACAAAACACAAAGAAATCTGTTTTTACAACTGAGGAGTACAAAACTAAAATATATAGGTAATTAAATGGAAGATAAACATGCATATTCCATCATTTGTTATTACAAAATAGAATAAATCACTGAAAGTCTACAAAAGACATGTGCCCTATTCATCTATTGGAGTCACTTTGACACATTACATGGAAGCTATTGAAAAAAAAAGAGAAAATTATATTTCATAAGAATTAATGTCTGAAAAGGGCTTGAGTAGCAATGCAGACTTGATGCTGTGGATGTGAAAACAAATATTTCTTACCTTGAAATCTTTCAACAAGGTCTGTCAGCTGCCACTCTGTTGTGTCAATGATAAAGCTGACCTGATCTGAAACAAACACAAAATGAGGTTAAGGAAATATACAATTACTATTGTATTAACTATTCAGATGTCACCATGCAAATGCAATGCAGACTAGCAGCAGAATGTAATCCAATGTGAAGATAACAGCCAAAATAGAGAGACCCTCTCTCCCTATACAATTCAAATTACATGTATTTTACATTCAGACATTTTATGTTACTTCAATGTTTTTACACACTTTAATAAGTCTAACACTGTGTTATCTATCGCGGGTCACCATATTACTTAAATAAATGCACATGCATGCATTTAGTCTGGCATATCAGGTTATCTCACTGTTTTTACATACTTTAATAAGTCTTACACTGTGTTATACCTTCGCATTTCACATTAAAAGATTTGAGGGCAAAAAGCGCGCTCATTTATATCCAGTTAACTTAAAAGAATGTAAGTTAGCCTGCTAGCCAGGCCGCCATTTTATATAAGAAATGTTTTCTTATCTATCGCGGGTTACCATATTACTTAAATAAATGCACATACATGCATTTAGTCTGGCATATCAGGTTATCTCACTGTTTATACATACTTTAATCAGTCTAACACTGTGTTCACATTAAATGCTCCAGGGAAAAATTAGCGCGCTCAAAATAGCCAGTGCTTCAATGATAATGGCTAACGCTAGCCAAACAAACCAACCAACTAGCCTCGACAATATAAAGATATTACTTTAGAAAGCTAACGTTAAAGTAGACTCACTGTATTCCGGACACTAGACCGTTTACCGCAATTTCTATAAATAAACACTTCACGGCCATTGCATCAATACGTGTCATCTTTGCCTCACCCTCTTCCGACCAACCCAGCTTATAACTTAGTTGTTAAAATATATGTCTTATATATTAGAAATGACATGTAGAGTACTCTACCTTAGTTTATTTCCCTCGCTCGATGAAAAGTGAAGTTCTCTTTGAAGATCGCTCGGTGTGTGGTGGATCCGGTATGGTGGACTCTTCTTGTGATGATGTGATGACGTTCGAAGCACAAACAACCCACGTGCTGGGTCAACGGTGTATGTTGGGTAGATGGGTTATTTTTTCCAACTCATGTGTTGAGTCAAAATCCATATAAATAACCCATAATGGGTCAAACATTTCATAACCCAGCGGTTGGGTTGATTAAATAACCCAGCATTTTTTAGAGTGTTATTTTGTTTTGTTTTGTTTGTAATTATGATAATAATAATTATAAAATATTATAGTCAATTATTAGTAGTAGTATTCAATAAAATATTAAACAAAAGAAAAAAAATATTATTGTAATATTTCAATATATAATAAATACAGTATTTGAGAAAAATGTGCACTATACATGACCCAAACTCAGGGATGAATTCATGTGAAGCAGCATTAGAAAACACGAGCTGCTTTAGCGTAAAAACAAAAACAGTGCCGGGCCTCACTATGAAATATGCAGCGCACATATTTATGTAATTAAACTGCAGCATGTGCAGTCTGATAATCATTCTAAGCCACATCGCAATTTCAGTTTCCATGCAGGTCTATTTTAACATATGGAAAAGTAGGTAATACTTTATTTTGGGTTCCCCAGAAGTATCAAAAAGTCGAACAAATTTGTTACTATTTTTCTAAACTATTCCACTAACAAACCACAGACTGTAGCAGAACGCAGGAAGTCCTTTTACTCGGTTAGCTCAGTCTGCGACCTCTAACATTCCCCTCAGTGTTGTTAACATTCTCCTCCTGTCTCTTCCGGCTCCATTAGCTACAACTACAGACCACTGAACACATGCAGAACCATAAATCCGCCCCCATATTTCCCTTTTTTATTATTTGTTGCCTTACAGGCTGAAATTGTGACGCATCATATTGACCTAGTTTTCCAGTAACTATGCTAACATCCCGCTAGGAAAACATAACTAATTACGGAGGTGCGGGTTGACATTGTTAATGGTGTAATGCAGTTGCAACAAAGCCTATACTCTCGCAAAAGGGTCACACGGTATCCGTCGATTGGAAACGCTTCACTTGCGGTAACAGCCCACAAAAGATGCACACATCGCAGTTAGCGATGATCTGCATTCATTAATGTGCATGTAAAGCGAGGTTGATATTGTACTTAATATTTATCTTTGTTACTATGGCAACTCTAGAGGGTAAGATTTGCTTTTATACCCAGCGACTGACTGCTTTCATAACCGGAGCAATTCCGCCTGCAAGTTGTTGACACAAATTACCTCGTCATTAAAGGATGATGATTGCTTAGATGTTTTGGGGGACAACAACACACAATTGCATATACAGTCTACATCATGGTGCACATCTCAATAAGACCAGATAATAACAAAGTGTCACAAATGAAAGCCTAGCTCACAAGGGTATAAGATACTGCTTCAAATGCAAAAGAAGGCTGTGACAAAGGAGACAAAAAAAACCTGTCTGAGAGTCTCAACAAGAGTGAACCGCACTAAACCCTGTGAAGAAATGCCAATTTTGTGTGTCTCAGTGTGTGTGGTCTTTTAAAAAAACCTGTAGTGGAAGATAAAAACCACTGCAGTGGCCAAGCAGAACTGCTGGTTGAAAGATTACTGCGTATATAGCAAAGGCTTATCTGATAAATTGATTTGTCATTGATCCCTGAACTCGAGTGAATCTGCCAGACACAGTTACACACTTAGGCCTGTTTCACACAGATATAGTATGAAGCACAACTGCAAATGCAAGTTCACGTTGTGCTTTGTGCTTCTTTTAACATTATAATGTGTCATTATAATATAATAAATTATTTTTAAATATAACATTGAGTAAGCTATTAAAAATTATTACAATCTTATAAAGAGATATCCTTTACATGAAAAGAAATGCATAGGATGATTATTTTGATATCTTAATGAAAACTTTTCTAAAGATTTTAAAATATACCTTCAATAAAGAAACAAATTAGTGAAATAGGTCTGAACTGCACATGTAGCTCGGCATATGCCATATTATACATTTTATTAAAATCTGTAGCTCTTTCCCCTCCGGTGTTAATTATTTATTTATTTATGCCAGCCAGCTCTAGGTTAAAAAAAAAAAAAATCACATAAATTTCATGACACCCAGGATATTTAAATGTATGACTATCTGAACATACAATATATCAAAAGAAAAAAAAAATATTCTAGCTTCACGCACTTGTATGTGGGTTCGCTTTTTTTTTAAAGCATTGAACATTTTGAACAAAAAGCTGAGAAAATTGTATTTTTGGCAAAGACTACATCCAGACTGAATTCATAACGATGATCAAAACATCAATGGAGTAGATCGAGTCCATCAACACCCCAAATCTGCCTGTGTTCGACACTTCGTTTGGTTACGTTAGGCAGTTTTGATTTATATGCTTTTTAATGATCGCTTTAGTTTACATATGCGTAAGCAATGCTTCTATCTTCGCCTGTGTTTTAATCCAGAAATTCTGTACTCTTTCAGAAAATGCTACATAGCGCCCCCTATCATATAAAAGTGAAAAAATGGATTGCCTGAAAAGTCCGTCTATGGCAGGGAAGCGTTGTGTCACAAATGATGGAAAATGAAAGTGTTAATATGGGTGCTAAAAAATGCCTTAGTTTGAATTAACTACAACTTATGCAAATGATGCCAAAATGAGTAGACATATTTTAACCACCTATTCGCTCTGAATTTCTATTAAAACAACAACACCAACTTGACTGACAATTTCTGCCTCCTATTTGCTTGTTTGTTGTTTTTATATCTGACATACCTCATGTAAAATATTCTTGACAATTATGAAGCAAGACTGATCTGCATGGTACAGGCAGTTGGAAAATTCCAGACGATGATGGGCTGTCGGGGCGGGATCTGTGGGATGCTGACAGGCGTTCGTGCTGTGTCTGAAGCCTCATCTCAACCACTGCACAATACACAGAAAGAATCAGCTGCGTTCAAGACGCCCCTCTCTCTGCTATCCTCTCGGATTTGAGTGTGAATTAGAAAGACATTTCTTCTTAGGAGCAAATCGGTTTGCTCAGGTCACGGTCAAGAGCCTTTCCTGCTAAACAGCCTTCTCTGCTGAGCTCTTTTAAGATGTAAACTGCAAATCTATTCAGTTTTATCCTCAATTGCACCATCACACTTGAGCAAACTGTTTTGTTTGAAGAAGTACATGAAAATAACACAAAATCTGAAGGTTACCACATTATTCTGTAATACCTAATTTAATTTACTTTATTGGCTCAACCCAAAAATCCAAAAAGTTACACAATCATTTTAATAACTAAAGGAACATTCCAGGTTCAAGTTATAAGATTTATTGAAAGCATAATGTCAATTACCACTTAGAATATTTTTTATATAATTAAAGTCTAGGAAGCAAGACTGACTTTAAAATCAGAAATAATGAAGCTCATATTTTTCTTAAAGAACCCTTATTAAATCTTACATGCAAAAGTATGTGTTGAGTTGTTAAGTTTCTAAATTATCTTCTGGGTACCAAAAAAAAAAGCAAGAAATTCACAGACAAAGACCATTCATTTGTCATTTGTGATTCGAACTATACTTGATTTGCATGCGTTTTATTCACTAAACAGATTTGGTTCATAAAAGTCATTAATTTGGAGATATAACTGTGATCTATATTATTTACAGTCCTGTGTCTATATGATTCACTAAAAATGGCTCATAAGAGTTATTTATTGGGGAATATCACTGGTCACGATATATATGAAGAGTTGAGATGCAAAAGCCTCTAAGTGCCATTTGAAATTTTCTTCTAGAATGATCATTTTTATCAAGCTTGTATATTTAAGTTCAGTGATTTCACTTAAATGGCGATGATGATTACCTATTGTTATTTAAGTGAAATTACTGAACTTAAATATACAAGTTTGATAAAAATCATCATTAAAGAAGAAAATTTCAAATGGCATTTAGAGGCTTTTGCATCTGAACTCTTCATATTTGTTGCAGAAATGATAGATATTGCGCACTGCAGGATTGTATTTTAGTACAGTATTTCATCTGCATTGGTGGAGAAATGCACATGTGAGAATCGTTATCAGAATCGAGCCCCATTTGATTCAAGTATTCTGGAACAATATATACCCACTTTCCAATGTTTATCCTTGTGCAATATCAGTGGCACATCAACATTATTTCCTGAGTTAATCATCAGCATGTCACGGAGCTGTCAATGCAGCTCAACTTTTATTGACCCAAGAAAATTCCTTTAACAATACTTCCTGCTATACTGTGTTGAATTTAAATTCAGAAGTCATTCAGCTGGAAGCTGTTTTATCAAGAAGGTTACTCTGTCCTTTGAAGCACTACTTTACAACATAACAGTGAGATTTGGTGATTCCTCAGAATAAAGATTTGTGGGATAGAGAGGTCATCGTCCTTGCCCGTGAAGATGTCAAACACAGCCCTACTTACAAAAATTGCATTACTACATCATCCGCAGGCCCGATCTATATAATATACCATGTCAAGCATTCAAAATGAGAGAGAAATGAAGACAAGGAGGGAAATGCTGACAGTGTCATTGAACTGCTGGGTCAAAGAGAAAGCGGAATTGATGGTCATGTTTTGTATCAAGAAATAATGGTCAAAAATATTCAATGAATACATGGACAATTTAAATTATACATTTCACAGGCATTTAAATTAAACAAAAATCTAAAATTTAGAATTGTAGGGATTATAAATGTACAATATTTGGAAAAAGGATATTAATTTTGTGATTTGCTAAAAAAAAAAAAATAACTTAAATGATTAGCATTTTTAAATATCAACTTCTTATTTATTAGTGAGTGAAAATTAAGGCAAATGGGATCTAAATGTAAAAACGGGTCACAAATACTGACCAAAACAATATATTTAAGAAGAATCACCACACTTTACAATAAGTCAATGCATTAACTAACATCAATTTACAATGAGGAAAACATTTTTTTTTTATTGAATAGAATACAGTATTTATTAGTTTTTGTTAATATTATTTCATAAAAATATTTTTTTTTAAGTATTTTTTTCAACAAAAAAAAGTATTTTTTCATTGTTAGTTCATGCAATGTCATTAACTAATGTTAACAAATGAAAGCTTATTGTAAAGTGTTTCAATAAAAAAACTAAAATAACCGATATGGAACTAATATTGTGCATCCCTTGATGAAAAAAAAAAAGAAAGAAAGAAAGAAAGAAAAAAAGAAAGAAAGAAAGAAAGAAAGAAAGAATTTTAGAATTTAGAGAGATCAAATAAAAGCTCCATGTAGGTGAGCATAACAAGCTTGAGAAAGCAATGCGGCTGTTAAGATTATACCATCAACAAACATGCACATTCGGCTTCAGATTTTGTAAAAGGTTTAATGACCACACTAAAGCTAAATGAAGCGCTGAGCATCTATTTCTATAGGATTACCATGGTAAATAAGCTGGAAAGCTTGCTCAGTTTGCTATTAAATGCAGACCTTGAGAGATAAAACCTTCATCTCATGTGGAAAAAAAATACATAATCAACTCAATAACCATTAAATGTCCTAGGCCAGTCATAGAAATGCTCTGAATGTGCACGACAATCCTATTCATAGCTGATACTTGAGGTTGTTGGAGGGTCAAAAGCAGAAATATGGTGCAGGTTTTAGTAGGATAGAGACAGTAGAAACCAATAAAAACAGAGGTGGGGGGATAGAAACGAAAGCCTGTCAGATAGATGGAGTACCGTGGGGGAAGACAGGCTGAGACAGAGACAAAATGAGAGGGACAGACAGACTGAAGGAAGAGAGGATGTGCAGCTCTGCCGTGGGTGTTTTTCTGTGTGGAATGCAGGTTTGAATTTAATGAGGCTAATCCATTATGGGCAGACTGCCACAGCCCTCACATCACACATGTCTTTAAACCAAACCCAACCACCATCCCGAACCCTTCCCCCATCTCCTGGGACGCCACACACTGAGGGACAGTGGCTTCCAGTGTGCCTTTAATCAATACGAGTCAATAGTGACAACTTGCTCATGTATTATTAAAGAGGTTGGCTTTTCATAAAGAGGTCGCCATGTTCTGGTAAAATGAACTAAAAGATTCATATCATAGCTGTTGGTAAAGGCTATTTATTTGAATTAACAGTCGATAGTACACTCTAAAAAATGCTGGGTTGTTTTAACCCAATTTTGGGTAAAATACTGTAGGGACAAACCCAGCCATTGGGGTAAAAATGTAATTTAAAATGGAACCCAATGGCTGGGTTTGTCCATATTTTACCCAAAATTGGGTTAAAACAACCCAGCATTTTTTAGAGTGTAATTTTGTAATTTTATAAAATTATTAATTCATTACCTGTAGTCCAAATTCCAAAACAGAAATTTAAAATGTTTGTACATTACAATTTACAGTTTTGCAGTTCATACATAATTGTTTTTCAGTAAAGAAAAGCGTCAGCTAAATGAATAAATTAATAAATTCAACATTAACATTCTATAATATACTAATATAATATAATATAATATAATGGGCCGGCACGTCTTAAAGGAACAGTATCTTTTTTCTGCAGTGGACAACAGTAAAATTACTAGACTTTATGTTTATACTAGACTAATATACGGTAGAGGACTTTAGGTTTGTCACTACTATTCTCAGAAATATTCAGTGGGGTGAAAAGTGTGACAACTAGCCCCAATCACCCTCTATTGGAATACATACAGTAACATGACAGCTATTTTAGTTTTCTGCTGATTAAAAAAACACATCAATCTATTCAAAGGTTTCATGTGCAATTTTTTTTTCAAAATGACTTTCTGCAGATGTTTTTCTGACATTTTTAATCTCAAATCCTTTTTTAAATGTTTATCAGATGTTTATGCACAAATATAGCTACTTAAAATACTGAGCTTTCCAAATGATGCGCTTTCACAGATATCGTGGGGAAGTATGTATGCTTACTGGGGTATCACATACACATCTTTTTGTGACCATGATACGATCTGCGGTGGAATTCACAGGTCACTAATTACACAAAATAACATAACAGCTTCTGATTCCTCCAATGGTCTACAGAAGAAAGACAAAGACCCCCACGCCCCGGCCCGCCCCACACACACAGCCACAAAGACAGAGAGAAATGAAGACAGTAATCTGTGGAGTAGGGTGCACACTAAAACATTGGCACGCCCTGGGCGCTCATGTCTCTTGGTGTTAGTGGAGTGCAGTAAGGCCATGCATTCTCTCTATTACAAGACTCCCAGGCCTGTAATTAAGTGGGACATGGCAAAACAGCCGTCAGCGAGAAGGGAGGCTGACCTGGAAACCACGCTCTGTCCAAACAGATGATGCAAGAGACCCGTAAAAAAAGAATGAACATGATGCTTCAGTAATTGGTTTCAAACAGCATGTCTTTAGATTGAAAATAAAGCAATTTGCATCAATACCTCTAAATAAATGTACAGAAGTGTGAGCCAGAGGTGAGGAAGATGGCTTTTGCCAAACAAAAACATGCTTTGAATAGCGCTATCCATCACACTGCTGTGAGGATACCGCCTCCTTTATTTCTCGTTCAATTACATGAGGATGAAGAGATCTCACTGCTGTTATTGTTCAGATAATGGTTGATGGGAAACAACAAAAAAATCAATAGGTAAAGCCCAAAGTACTTTTCAAAGGCTGTAATGGAAAGAGATCTCCTAAGGCTGAATGGCATGTGTTTTGTCTTTAAGTGTCAGTTTGATGTCTACACTTGGACATGTAAGTGAATATTAAACAATTGTTAAATAATATTATATTATATAATAACATTATGCACTGAAATGGTTAGAAATGTCAAACCTGAATTAATATATTTTCATAATTTAATATCTATCAAGTATTACTTGATACCAATCAAAAGTTTGGGGTCAGTAAGATGTTTTGGAAAAAAAATGTCTATTTTGCTCACCAAGGCTATATATCTTTAATCAACAATACAGTAGAAATAATAATTTTGTAAAATATTATTCTATTGGAATACATTTTAAAATGTAATTTATTCCTCTGATGGCAATGTTGAAATTCTCAGTATCATTACTCCAGTCTTCATTGTCACATGATCCTTTAAATTTCAGGATACTTTGATTAATAGAAAGTTAAAAAAACAAAACAATTTATTTAGAATAGAATTTATTTTTGTAACATTTAGTGCATCCTTTGTTGATTAAAATTTAAATTAAAAAACATATTGACCCCAAACTTTTAAACGGTAGTCTGTATTTTTTTTTTTAAATATATATATATATAATTTAATTTTTTAACTTTAATTTAATTAAAATTATTTTTTTTTTTGAATTTTTACAAAATTTAAAAAAAAAATGTAATTTAATTTTTCCACATCATCTTACTACTTTCCTACAGCATACGTCATATACATGACATACTGGCACATAACTTCAATTATTGGAAGTTATTATAAAGTGCTCCAAAGTACACAAAATTAGCATTTCCCCCTTCCGCTATATAATAAAAAATCAACTTCCCTTTCATATCACTTCCATTTTATGTCAAAAAAATCTTTTGGAGTGGCCACCAGTTGAGAGCTTAAAAGCCGATTCTTATCTTCAGCCAAAAGGACATCAGATATCTAAATGGAAGCTTTTATAGAGTTAAAAGGTAAAAAGGTAAAATGAGCACTATAATAGAGTTCATAATGAATGAAACCGCAGATTCCACATATACTGATGCTAGCCATCAGAGCAGAACAAAACAACACAGTTAGAACCAATGTGCTCTACAAGAAGAATGAGCCTAAAAATCAAATGCAATAATTCAGTCCAAAGTCGTGCATTTTTAAAGGGATAGTTCACCAAAAAATGATGTTGATCACCTCATGTTGATCCAACCCCGTAAGACCTGGGTTCATCTTTGGAAGACAAATTAAGATATTTTTTGATGAAATCTGAGAGCTAAATCACTCCTCCATACTAGTCCATAGGCTTTATTGAGGGATTGAAACTAAATAAAAGTATTCTCATCACTTGATAAAGTTAAGATTGAGCCACTGTAGTCTTGGACTATTTTAACAATGTCTTTAGTAACTTTTCGAGGCCAGCAAGTTTCAATACTGACAGAATGTTAATTTTTGGGTGAACTATCCCTTTAACAACTTAAATTTATGATTGTAAAAAGCTAAATGTGTGAAAAGAGATCATTAAGCAGATACAATCAGTAATTTATGCAGCACTATGGACACCAAAAATGGAAAAACTCCGCCCTTCTCTGTCATTGGCCAGACCAAAAGATTGTTCCTCCTCAAACTCACTCCATTGGTTTACAAGTTAAATAAAGAGAGCAATGACAGCTGTTTATAATCAACCAATAGAATGCGTACTTAAAGCACATTAAACATAATAAAGTATTATATCAATGGAAAATGATGCACAAGATAAACAACTCAGTCATATACATATTTCCAAAAAGACAAAAAGAAAAGCGAACTGACTGGGTCTTGAAGAATAGGGAGGGATTTCAAAGATGAATTAAGACAAAAATGGGCCCAAATTTATTTGAAATAATGCAGATGAATTGTGCACATAAAGACCAGAAGAGCAAAGAATAATAAACAGACAAAATTTCACTAAATATTAGACTGTGTGATGCTGCAAAATACTGCGGGGGTGATAGACCCTATCTGAACGACACAACATCGACTTGAGCTTTGCAACAGTCAGGTCCAAGGCAGGCTGAACAGACACATCGGGGTGAAATGACCCTTAACTTACTGTGACTGGCAGAACCCAGTCAGGTATGAAGTCTGGCACAGCATCCGAAAAGCAGTATGTGCATGTCATATCCAGCTCACACACCTTGGTGCCATGAAGCTGATGGTCTCCCTCCCAGGATAATATGCTGCTTTAATGAGGCATAAAATCTCTGGACAAGCAAGGCCATTTTTCCTTGCTAACACCACAGCAACACAGAAGCAAGGTTGACGGTGAGCTGTGGAGAAATCTTTGGCGCGGTTGCTATGATATCCACAGGACTGTATAGACTAGAGTGACTCAACAAATTCCCATGTAAAAGATTGTGCTCTTGAGATTCTCTTTCGGGTAAATGAGAATACTTTCCCACACTAGCATACACACATCTAGTATGAAGAAAAAAGGAAGCCAAAGTGCATTTTTGTAGTAAACTGATGAATATCAGACTCAAAACATCATTACTCACTCTCATATCATTTCAAACTGGCATGAGTTTTTCTTTTTCTTTTAAAAAAACTCACATTCTTGCATTATATCCCACTCTTTTCAATCTAATCAAAGTTAATGGAACCACAAAAGCACCATAAAAGTACCACAAAAGTGTCTCGTAACTAATGGCACCAGATTTGATTGGAGAGACCAACTGAGTGGAAAATTATTAAGAAAGAGTGGCTTAAATTTCACAGAGCTATTGTGTTGCTTCAGAAGACTTGGAATATAGCTGTGTGAGTCATATGGACTTTTTAATGAAACTTTTATGGTGTTTTTTTGTAATTTTTGGAGCTTGATATGCCCATTACCCATTTGCTTTTTATTAAATGAAAAAGAGTAGCCAGCACAGCATATTCACCATACGGTTTGGAATGAGATGAGGAGGAGTAAAAAATAAAATACATTTTCAACACATTTGTTGAAAGGTACAACTTGGTGATGACAGGAAATAATCGGGTCAACAAGCATAAGCCAGATTTAAACTCATATTGCTTAACTATGAAAATTGTATAGCTCAGAGGATGTCTGATATGCTTTATTTGAGTATCAAATGTTCTACTAAAGTTTCCTATAGGAGAAATAATAATAGAATGAGAACAATTGGTGACGTACAATAAGAGCAATAAACGTGGCTGGATTAGATACTTTGGTTTTAAAAGAATTTGGGAAATATTTAAGTTTGCAAAAAGATCTCAGACTTTTGGAATCTGTAAATATGAACACATAATTTCAGATGATATCTCAAACTGGGGGGAAACATGCAAGAAAAAGCAGGAAAATAACCTCAGCAAGCCTCTATTTGTTTTTCATTCAATCTCATTGCATAAGGTGGAAAGAAAATGGGTTAGTAAAGAAGTGAGGTTGCGAGATATCGCTTTCAACAGTGGCAAAGTTATTGTCCAGTCCTCCATCTGAATAACACCCAGTATATACTCAAACGCAATTGCAATATCATCTAAACTCTTTGACTTTACCATTTTCCATGAACTCATGAACTCTTGTATACAAGAAACACACACTGAGGCTGAGAATCTGCTGTGTGTAGGTTACTGTGTTGAAGTCACATCAAAACAACATATGGACCCAGCATCCCGGAGCCTGATATTTCTTCTCCTGACAAGCTAAACAACACACAAGGAGCCGAATATTTCACAAGCATCTCTCACAAATTAGACTGTGGCTGGACCATTTATCCTGTGAGTAATCCAATTCATTTCTCTGATCCCTATTCATGGGGGAGAAAGATGACTCAGACATTTTAGCACTGCAATAAGTGACTCTAAACAATCCTAATAGAGATGAATAGAGAGGCTAAACGTTCGGAGAATAACGTGATGAATGCTGTAGGAGATACGACGAGCTGCAATTCGAGACGTTACGCTTAGACAAGACAAGAGGAGATCTGTTCATCAACTTGTTGGCACAAAATCATAAAATGAATGCTAATTCTAATCACGGAGTGATTAAAAAACGTGTAAACGGCACATAAAAAAGGACATATCAACAGCTTCATGGTGTTAGATGAATAAAACAATGACATAGCAACAACAGGAAGGCAAAAAAAGATTCTAAATCGACGGCTCCACCTTACCTGTCATTTTCGGCGCTCTTGAAGCCCGGTAAGATGTTCCTGAAGCTGCTGTGCCGGTCGAGCTTCGGTTGACTTTTGGTGCGTTTAATGGAACCCTTCAGTCTGCGGCTGAGAAAGCCCTGGATAGGAAGTCAGAGGAAAGGACTGTATTACACTTACAGATTCATTAACCTCTGGAGCAGCTGCATGTGAAAACTGGCGCTTGGCTTTTCTCCTTCTACTTGTTCTTTCCTCTCATCCGTAGAGTTTGGTTGAGCCGTGCATAGCTGCGCGATTGGTGCGGCGCACACATCTGCTCGCAGCGCTGGGCTGAAGGAGCTTCACTGATGTGATACTCCCCTTAAAGCTGCTGTTACCATGGAAACTGTTGGCTGGCATGGAGAGGGGGAAAAATACTGGTGTACTGCAAGTTCATAGGAGGAGAGCTGAGCTGGTGCTTTTCAGAGGATGTATAGATTAGGACAAGATTTAACGGACTCAAGTTATTCTTGATTGACCAAAGTCTATCTGAGTGAGAAGCTTTGAGAAGGAAAGGAAAGGAAAAAAGTGCATCTCAGGCATATAGATGCAATTAATTAGTGGGAAATCTGAATTAAGGCCTCATGCATGAAGTGAATGAATGGCTAATTGATCTTAATAAAGCACTCAGCGCCCGTTGTTGCTCAACAACCGATTAAGGGGGAGAAACAAAGAGAGTCACATTTTAAATGCAATTTAAAAGAAAAAAAAAAAAGCCAGAAAAATATATTTATATAAATTATATAATTTTTTTAATAAAATATAATCTATTTGTCTGTCTATGTGTCTGTCTATCAATCAATCAATCTATCTATTGTAAATGATGCATGAAATGCTGTGGCAGAAATCAGATTATTTGCTTGAAACTGAAAAATCTGCCACACTACCTATATGACCCTTTACCATAACTTAATCACATTTGCTAATTAATATTGTGGTCCTCATCATATTTCTAGGCTATTGAGTTACAACTGAGGCAACAAAATAGATCTGGGGCAATGGTTAGTCCCATGTGGCTTCTTATACTCAAGGAAAACTATCCCAAATCACATTGTGTTACTATTCAGATTGGGATTTGCCATGGGAACTGATTTATTCAAAGGCCAGCATTGATGCTGAAATGCAGATCCTATATAATGCCACATTTATAATAAAAATTCTAAATGATATCTTATAACTATGATATTTAAATGCATCATGTAGATCATTGAAACATTACATAAAACTCTTTAGTGAGTGGGTCAAACTCACTTATTACTCAAAACTGACAATTTCATATCAGTCGATATAGACGTATTGTAAGTAAATATTTCTGTTTTTAAGAGATGTCATGACTTGACTGTTCTCAATGGGTCATCTTTTAGACATCTTACATCAAAACTTCTTCAAAGAATATGTCTAAATTTTCCAGCTCTTTGTTTTTTCGGGAGATGAAATTTTTTTCACATGAAATTTGCCAATATTAGCTGAACTTCTCAATAGAATTATTCATGGAGCCAGTCAGGGTGAAGGAAGAACTGTGTTTGATGATGCTGTTGTTTGGAGCAGACGTGTAACTGGGGGCTGCAGCCGCAGTCTGGATCAATGACAACACAGTCTGCAGAGCTCCACTCCTGACACACACTCAAGCCGGGTAGATATTCTGCATCTTTCAAAATTAAACAATACGCCCGAGATGCGTCTATAGCCAAGTCTATCTTTATCACATGCATTTCCTTACAAATGAATGTTTCTCACAACATGATGAGTGCTTTACCACAAAATACATTTTATGTGTGAAACTCCACATTTGTCACAAACAGTGAGACAATGAGACAATTATCTATCAGAAAATGGTTGTTTTGTGAAAACTGGGAGTTACACACCAGAAAGGAGCTAAGCTACGGAATAGCCTACCCTCAAATATCAGATCTGACCAAACTCTGACACTTTTTAAAACTTCTCTGAAAACGCACCTCTTTACATTCGCTTTTAATATACCTTGATGTGTCCGTTTTTCTTGGTTTCGTACATGTATTTTGTACTTTTTTATTGCTTTGTAAGCACTTTGGTCAATGTCAGTTGTTTGTGCTATAGCTACAAATAAAATGTTATTGTATTGTAAGGTAACTGCAAATGTGCTAAAGAAATGCCTAACTAGCAATGTAGCTTTTGGTTAACATTATCCAATAGTGTGAAAGGCCATGATATCTGCAGAAAAACATCATGAAGATTTTTTTTTTTTTTTTTTTTTGCAATTACAAGTACAGACAAATAATTCATAATCAAACCAGAAACAAGAATTTGGAAAGTAACATAATATATTTAAAAGGTTAACGCTTTTGTCAAATCATGAACGCCAATCGGCATTACACACTATTCTAGGCCTAACATATGCGGTTATGTTGGCATCATGGCTCAGTAATAAGCTCTGTCAGCTGTCAAAAGGCTGAAGGTTTGCAGATTCCTTTACGTCTATTGTGTGCATGTACTGAATTCCTGTAATGGTTTGCTGCTGAGCCTGCACTTCTAACCTCCTCTCATCTCCCCCACTCCTGTAATCTTAATGCTTGGCCTCTCTCTGCCCTCTTGTGTCCATGCTTGTGAGTTTGTGTCTGACAGCTTTAATTGTGTGGCTGTCAGTTTGCAGACACGCCGTGAAACATTTTGAGGCTGATAAAACATTGATTTTAAGGCCCTGTTAAGATTTGTATAACCTGGTTCTTACTTTGTAAGACAGCAGAAGGCTAAGCTCTGTCCTGACCCCCAAACGGCACTGTTAGGCTGTTAGTCACACCAGAAAACATCTGGGGCTCTTTTCCAAAACCTCTTGAGACAGCATGAAGATTTTTCCAAATCATTTAAACTACTTTTGCAATGTTACAACTGTAGCCTTTAATGGGTTAAATACCTATTCCTCACTTGAAATTGTGTTTCGACAAGTAAGAAGCCAGTCCTGTTACAACCAGTTGAACTAAGATATCTCTCACCCTTATTGTGCCAATGCACCAAGGTTACAAGATAAACATTCCTGAAAGACATCTAATTTAAGATGAAATATTTCAAGAAGCGTCTCCTTATGCCAGGCGCACACTACAAGACTGAGGATAACAGTTCAATTGAAAACTCACAGTTTGGCAAATGGTTTTCTTGTTCAAAGTGGGTATTTTGCTTGAAACAAACATTTTCCCAATGGGTTGAGAGACAAATAAACTTAATTCAAGCTACACTCTGAAAACAAGACTTAATATCTTATTTTATAGGTTACACGTTACAATAAGGTTTCATTAGTTAACATGAATTAGGAATGAACAAGACTTCTACAGCATTTATTAATCTGAATTAAAGTTAATTTCAACATTTACTAATACGTTTTGATTGAAATCAAAAGTTGTGTTTGTTAACATTATAATGCGCTGTGATAATGCATCAATAAAGATTATTAAATACTGAGCGATTTGAACTTGTTTTACACTTGAAACAACATTCTCATGAAACATTACCAACAGGTAAAATGGTCTTCATTTAAAGGGATAGTTCACTTTGAAATTATTTTTTGGTATGTTTTAGCTTACCTCAAGGGCATCCAAGATGTAGGTGTCTTTGTTTTTAAGTCAAACCGTTGTTGTCTGTCAGTCATGTAATGCAGGTCTATGGTCACCACCTCAAACAGCATGCACAGAGAAGTCCAAATTAAGCATGATTTAATGACTCGTAAATGTAAGTACACATTGATGGCCTAAGACACGAAACGAGCGGTTTGTGTGAGAAAACGAACAGTATTTATATTGTTTTACCTCTTGTAACCACAGCCACGTCCAAGTGATCTGAGGGCGCGGGCACTTTGTGGCTGTGGTAACCAGAGGTAAAAACGATAAAAATACTGTTCGTTTTCTCACACAAACCGCTCGTTTCGTGTCTTAGGCCATCAATGTGTACTTACATTTACGAGTCATTAAATAATGTTTAATTTGGACTTCTCTGTGCATGCTCTTTGAGGTGGTGACCATAGACCTCCATTATATGACTGACAGACAAGAACGGTTTGACCTAAAAATATAAAAATTGAAACTACTGCGGAAACAAAGACACCTACATCTTGGATGCCTTTGAGGTAAGCTAAAACATACCAAAAATTAATTTTAAAGTGAACTATCCCTTTAAGATACATATTTTTGCAGTGTTCACCCCTTGTGCAGCACAGAAAAGCCACATGACAATAATAGTTTGTGATATAATGAGCAAAATCACCTCTTCTTTTTTTTACAGTGTAAAAACAAGTTCTTTGTGTTCAGTCTTCCATGAAGGCACTTAGCACGACGGCCGTTATCAAACACACTCTTAGTTAACAACTAAACAAGGCTCCCGAGTCGACTGCAGTGATCCTCTGCTAAGATCCTGAATGTGTCTGACCATCTGCTGAAACAATACATCTATAATGTCATTATCTGTTGTTCGCAGCCAGACAGTCTACTCTGAGCCTTAATGCAGGAGTCCACAGCCTGAAGCCGCCCGCTCCGCATGAGAACCAGGGCCTGTGGGGAAATCCGTAACCCTGGGTTCCTAACGATCGTGTCTGCATACATCACCAGAGCCAGGTATTGGATTTCTCCCAGGGTTCTCAAAGTGGTCCACACAGCATGGGGGCGCACTTTTGCCCTTTCTCCTCCTGTTCCGACAAGTCTGGGATCCTGATCAATTAGCGCGGATCCGGTTCGGCGTACTCGCACGAAAGGCTCTGTGTCGCCTGAGACAGCGGGATTCTCTTGTGACCCCACAGGAGCCAAACACACAACTCATCGGCATGCACGAGGGGCGTTCACGTTCAAGCATGCTTACAAACACAGTGCTCATTCTGTCTTGCGTCAGTTAATAGATCCTGTCATTAGTTTAGCTCTGTAATTAAGCAAAATGGGTGAGCTGAAAGCTGTGGAATAACTGTTTGTCTTAGTTTTCCGGTAGGGGGTAAACAGTTGCGGCAGACTGATGCCAATATTTGAATGCAACAAATACCACTGGAAAATAAATACACAGCCTTAAAGAGATTTACTGAAGTGCAAATATATGAGTGTTTCTTCAACGTTAGGCACAATTATGTCCAATGACAATTTATTTTTTTATTCAAACTAACAGATTTCTCAATAAATGATCACAATCAAACTATAATGGAATTTTTTTACAATTACAGTCTTCATTTACTTTTACTACTTTTCAATTGCCTTTAATATACGTACACTACCATTTAAAAGTTTGGGTGCAGTTAGATTTTTCCATGTTTTTAAAACACTGTTATTTTGTGGAAACCATGATTTAAAAGAGAAAGAGAGAGAAAAAGAATTACATTTCTTTGAAATAGAAATATTTTGCAACAATGTTAATGTTTTTTTTTTACACTCTTAATTAATTGAATGCATCCATTCTATTTTTTTTTTTTACTTACTGACTGACATATTTAATTAGTACATATTTCATTGTTTTACTCTTGTCCTATCTTACAGTACACATTTAATTGTTTTACTCTTGTCCTATCTTAAAATACAAAAATCCATCAAAAATATGAATTGTTACTATGGGCATTCCTATTGTCCCACCGTCCAGTCTCCCTGATTCCACCATTCCTCAGCCATGAGCGCCCCCTCCCGAATTCTAGTGATTTGCATACTTTCTCCTTAGTATGCATTATTGGCTCTCTGATTTCCCTCACCTGTTCTGAATTATATCTCATTGCCCAGCCTTTATCTGCCTCGTTCACGGAGCGTTCTTTGCAATTTTGTCAAATTGTACTGTAATTTTGTCAAATTATGAAAACCCTGAATATTTTCAAAACATATGGAAATATTATTTAATTGTGTGTATTTAGGACATGGAATGGAAATGACTGGTGGAAATTTGTATTACTTTCAGATAAAAAGACTTATTCAATTATATATATTTACGTACTGTTCGATGTTAATGACGGCCAAAAAAAAAAAAAAAAACTAGTGAGAGTGTAAAAAGTGTTTTAAGAAAGGGCCAAACATGGCTATTGTTAAAGAAATCCATGTGCTTAATCAAGTAAACTATTGCTAATGCTAAAACTGACTTGACTAAATTACGACAGACTGCAAGTTATATTGAAGTGAAAGTCGCCATGATAACCTGTTCCTATAGCAGTACAGAGGAACAGGAAGGATAAGTTTTTACACAACACCTCATCAACTAATTCACTGTGAGGAACACGAGGGGGTAATATTGCCCTTCTCGAGAGGACATGCAACAAGCACAGGAAAGCGTGGGTACTGGTGCTGACAGCTGTGGCTTTACCACCTTGCAGCTAAATGCAGCAAGTTTCGCTTCCCAGCTGTCTCATTTAAAGCATGCATCAACCAGGACTGATTGCATCTCCTCCAAGCACTGTTCCCCATTAGACGCCCATTGAGGTCTATAAACCGATGGCTTAACTCTATCAGTGTGCCTAATCCTTCTCTCCTCTCAGGCTGACCCGCGGTTTCAGAGCCAGCTGTGGCCTTATCTGCGAAGAGAGTCATTAGGACCGGTGCTTCTCGCCCTAGGCAGGAAGTGCAAAACATGCTGTCTCTCCTCAGGTGCGTGATGCGTGAGGACACCTGCTCTGATGACACCTGCGTGACCAAACCTGCTTTATCCGACGAGCAACAACTGCTGGGATTAACCTTGTAACGGTGTTCAATGAAGCGCAGTCACGAGTTAATCGACAAGTGCAATCCAGTGCCCTTTGCTCCACTAATCTCAACAAACAGAACCTACCATAAAAGCCAGTAAAGATGTGTGTGCCACACTACGACTGTAATCCACAGTAAACACTTATATGCTGTAAAAGGCAGTGTGGCCTAGTGGCTAAAAACTATGGCTGCATCCGAAATCGAAATTTTCATGATTAGTAATCACAACATTTTTTCTTTTGTCAAATCAACTTAATTTATTTAGTTCAGATAACATATAATTGTGAGTTTGTGATGATTAAATCATTCTCCTTCATTGAATTAACTAACTTTTTCCATTTCAATGAACTTAAAAATTCAAGGCAACCAGGCTATTTATTTTTTTAAGTTAAACCAACAATATTTTTTTACAGTGTGACAAAATGTCCGAATTCACAGTACTCATAAAAAGAGTAGGCAAAAATTACCTGAAGTGAGCAATAAGGACATGAGGGTTTATGAATGGCGAGGCTGGTCACATGATAATGACAATGTTGAATGTAGTATTCGAGAATGTATTTCTATTTTGGACCAATGTCGATTTAGTCCAATTATATTTGAGCTTAGAAGCAGCTATCGGTATTCAAAATGAACCCAAACAAACACACCCTTCCCTTTATTGCTCCGCCTCAAAATACACAAACACTCAATGCAAAAATGGATCACCGCACCCTCATTGTAGCATTTTTTCTAAATATAACCTGCAGGTTACCACTGTGTAGCAGTGCTGTTTATGTAACTATTTCAAAGTTATATGATGGGCACATTTGTCTGAATAATTTGTCTAATATGTGCAGGTTTTATGTATTTTATTATAATTACTTAGACACATACTGTATGTTTGATCATACTTGTCACTCAAGATCATTTTATTGAATAATTCTTTCTGCAAATGGTCTTCTAGCAAAATTCAAGAAATTATGAGTTTGAAATGAGGTGGACCAAGAAATGGACCAATAAAATACTACTTCAAGCATCCTCTGATTGCAAAAGTATCTCCAAAAATTGGAAAAGAAGAGTTTAGCCTCATGTCACAAAAAAAGAAAGTTTGTTCACAAATTTATTGAGTAGATTATTGCAGGAAAAACACAGTGGTGTAAAGCTGAGTTTACATGACAGATATGCAAAATACTTCACATACTTTCCACCTTCATTTGTAGCAACAAATAGTGTGTTATACAAAACCACAATCATCACACCATCAGCTCTAGTGCAGAATTTCATCAACTTTCCCAGCTAAAAGGAACACTCAAAAAACGTTTTAAATTTTGCCTTTCTTCGATACAGAGGAAAAAGGCCATTGACTGTATGCTCTTTATTAACACACACCAATGTTAATAGAGATGGTTCTTGCATTATCAGTAGTTGAAAGTTCTTCAACGAGCACTGAATGCATTGCATGCAATACTAAATTCCAGAACCTAATGACATTTGGTTCTTTAACGGATCTCACACATTCATTCCTCAACCAATGAGGACAGAAGTACTCTCACAGCAATACTTCATCGCATCCGCACCACCAGTGACACCAATGTAGTTCAATTACAGAATGGATGACTCATGCAGTTGTTTTCAGTGTGTGGGGTGCGAGAGTATCCACACAACACAGGACTACTTAAAGTTATTGACATGTTTGAGCAATAGCGAAACATTTGCAGTGGACGACGAAGTACACAAATCAAGTACTTGAAAACAAGTACAAAAGTATGATCTAAAATGAGTTGCACTTGAGGGATCAGATACACACACTTATGTGTCAAAATGCCTGTCTTGGTGTGCAAACACAGTGGGTTATGTCTTAAGTGAACGAAAACAGTTGGAAAAGAAATCTGATGTGTATGGATATATTGGATTTGTGCAATAGGTCTTAAAGTGACAGCAGCCTAATTTACCTGCTGCTGTCTGTCATTTATGTTGATCAAACAACAAAAGAAAAAGAGATGAGATGCTCTTATTTAAATAACATTTGTAACATCAATTCATTCAGTGAATACTATGCAGTTTTTTATTTTACATTAATGACTTTATTCAGTATCTATAGTTGAATATTAGGCTAGCTCAATATATACCTCTAAAAAACTGTATTTAATTTGTGTTTATTTGTTCTATTGATTGTAATTTGCTTCTTTCTTATTACTGATTGTTTACTTCAATAATTGCTTAGGAATTGCTGTTCGCAGTCAGTCAAAACCATCCAGCCAGTGCAGTGAGATTTCCAGAAAAAAAATTGTGTAATGAGTGAAGAAACACAACGAACTAACCAGCTACTGACTATGTGACGGCGTGTAGTTTCAGATACACATTTTGTCCATAGTATTTTATAAATATTTATAAAATGTAATATGTTAACACATTTTTTATTGTTGTTTAATAAATATACATAAGGCCAGTTATTGGATTGCATTAGTAGTTTGGTTGCATTAGTAGTTTGAGAGTTGCACACAGCTTTGGGCAGGGGTGTGAACTGGCACTGTTTTTGAGAGATGAGGAGATATCTGGTGTAGGACTCTGTTTCACAATGGATTCAACAGGATAATTTCTGAATCTGCACTGCACAATGTCATATCTATCAATTTATGAAAGTGTTTAAAGAAGGGTGCTTTAGAACAAAAAATGCTATTACTTCTTGCTTTCCTGTATTGTGCTTCAGCTCTCTTTCAGTTGCTAAATGTGTGAGTGTACGTTAGATTAGTCTAAGCGTTTAATCAAGTTAATAAAGTCATTTTACACGTAAAGTTGTTTGTGGTTCATATACTGGAGTCCCTAATCTTGCAGTTTTAGATGATTAGGATATAGTTTATGTAAACAGTACAATAACATTTATGAGGAATATCACACATGCAGTGTGCAGGAAGATGACAAAAAAAGTTATAGTGATAGTACTCGGAGTGATAGTACATAGGCTATGACATGTTGAGGGTGTTCTCACATCTACTTGTCTGTGGTTTCTGGTTGAAGACAAATGTGTATTTAACAGAGTGGACCTAAATCATCCGCAGCAAACCAAATAAATCAACAGAGGTTTTTCAGTCTCGTCGTGCTAAGACTTTTCAAATAAGATGTTCAGACGTATCCTTCTGGCCACCCTGCTGATATGCTCAGGTAAAATTAGCACTGGTCAATTGGTCATTATCTTAATCGCGTTAAGATGGACAATGCTGCATGTAAATTCCAACCAGGATATGTATTTCATTTAAAAAGTTAAAATAGTTTCTTTTTATTGTTTAAACCAGGTTACATTCACATACATATTTTCTCACGGTTTAACTGAACTCATATGTTAAATGTTCATAGTAGGGAAGTTTTCTCTTGGCAACTGGGATTAGTATGTGCTATATTTTTCCTCACAGTTTGTGCTCTTGATCTGGAATTGCACAGAGGAGACTTTCCTGGAGATGAACTTGAACGCTTGGTGAGTTGTCGTCAATGTGGTTTATCATGGATAGCTTAATGACGCTAAGACATATAAGTAGTGGTCAAACATGTTTGTTTGATGCTGATACCAATTGCCAAAACTATAAGAGGTTAAAACTTTGCCATAATGCTGAAACTACAATTGAATGCCAGATGCAGAGAAGCTTGACAATGCTTTTCAAACAACTAGTCATGTCCAGTTTGAACTGCTAATTAGGTTAAAACTGTCTGCTTAAACTACTTAATATAATATGCCATGTCTGTTGTCTTGTAAGGGCAAGCTGGCACAAAGCGAACAACTCCCTGGATTGTGCTGGGCTTGCAAGTGGGCCATGGGGAAGTTGAAACGCCTAGTCTCCACTAAATCAACTCAGGTGTGCTATAGGCTACTCTTGTATCTGACTTTAAAAAATGTGTTTTTCAAATAACAAAAAAAAATATATATATTACAGAATGCATAGAAACAAGTGGAGTAAGGTTAATTCTGATTCTTTCTTTTCCTACAGGGCGAAATAAGAACAATGCTGTCGCACGTCTGTGATGAGATCGGGTTCCTTAAATACCTGTGTAGGACATTTGTGGCAAGGTATATAAACACTCTGGTCGAAGAACTTTCAACTACTGATAATGCAAGAACCATCTGTGTTAACATCGGTGTTTGCTAAAACGCTTTGTATCGAAGAAATGCAAAATGTCATTTTTTTTCTATGTTTTTCAAGTGCACTCTTTAGCTGGAAAAAAATGGATGACATTCTGCACTTTAGAGCTAATGGTGTGATTATTGTGGTTTTGTATTTCACACTATCTGTCGCTGCAACTGAAGGTGGAAATGACGAAGTTATTTGCATATGTTTCACGTATCCTCAGCTTTACGCCACTGTATTTTCCTGCTATTAACTGCAAAATAAATGTGTGAACAACAAACTTTCATTTTTTGTGACATGATTCTAAACTCTTTTTTTTTCGATTCTTGGAGATACTTTTACAATCAGAGGACGCTTGAACTGGTATTTTATTGGTCCATTTCTTGGTCCACCTCATGATCATTTCAGACTCTTGAATTTTGCAAATTACTCGGCAAAGAAGACCGTTTGCAGAACGAATTATATTGAGTGACATGTGTGATAAGTATAACTGCACACTTTTAGACAATTAGACATTTTATACAGACAAGTGGGTTCAAATGGGTCCATTACAACTTTGTAATCACAGCGTAAACAATACATTGCATGCAGTGGTCCTGCTACACAGGTAACCTGCAGGTTATAATATAATATAATACAATATAATATAATATAATTTAGGCTGAGGTGATGCTTAGCATGCATTTGGAAAGCTTATATAAATCCTATCTTCAATTCCTATGCTATATGCAAATTTAATGGAGTTCACGTCAACGAAAGCAACAGATATGACCTGTATTTTATTTATCATCAGCTAATTTCAAGATCAAAGACCACAATAGAACAAAGAGCGGCATCAGCACTGGTAAGACCATTAAGTCTCACTACTTTTAATGAAGGTGATTATAAGCATCTGCGACACACTTTCAGTTTCATTTGAGGCAGTTTGCACGTCGGCTTGCTGAAGTGAAGCGTGTTGCATGTCATATAACAGGCTCTCACATGTCTATTTTTTTACATTTTGGGAGGAGTAAAATTTACATGTGGTTTTAACAACCAGATGCATTTTCACTTGTCCAGTTTCATCTGGAATGGATCTCAGACCCCCTCCTGAAGTAGTATGAGTGATTGGATTTGAATCAGTCTCGAATCTGTCACTTATATACTTACATTTATTATAAGGTTGATAGATGCATTGAATGTTAATATAACTTTTATTCATCTTTGTTTTTGTTATTACTTTCCCCTGTGTAAGTTCATATTTACTTGGTTGTCATAGCGTTGTCCCCGTTTGTCTCCATGGCTTCTGATTAGTTAATTGATTAGTTTAACCTGTTTCTAGTTTAGTGCCTCAATTTGTCTTGCGTCTTCATATTCTTTGTTCACTTTTTTTTGGTATTGTCTGAATGGTTGGTGTATAGTGCTCCTGGGGTTTTTTCTGGGCCTTCCTGTGCCAGAGATTTTGGTTTTGTTTTATTTTGAGTTGAATAATAAGTCAATAGCGTCAGTTCTGGCAGGTCACGTTAGTCAAGCTCGCAGAGTCAGCTGATCCATGTCTACCAATAGGAACACAACGCCTATTACTGTAAACATATGATATGTTGATCATATGATCAATACCGCTCCTTGAGTATTATCAGCAGCTATCGCATTTCTCTGAAGCTAATTACCCTCCTCCATCCCCAGCTCCTCCTCTCGTCAGTCAGGATATGGCATTGAATTATGTTGTACTTATGATATTTATGAAGTGTACCAGGACCTATAGTCGAACTGAAACACATTTTGAGATATAACACCAAGCCCAGAGAGATGTTATGGTTGTTAATGCACTATTTTTTGTATCTGTGGTGCAGTCATAAATGTGTACCGTGACTTTAAAAGGTGTTGACGTGTCTGCATCCATAGCGACCACCGTTTTGTCCACCGTACTGCCTGGCATGCTGCGCCGCCGGCCCACCCTGTCAGTGAGTGACTCTGAGAAGAGATAGAGAGAGAGTGTTGATTCTAGGATCAGATTTACCCAGAATAAGTGAACCCACCAAATGAACACAGTTTAGAAACCATCAAAAATCGATAACAGTACTGGAAAATCAAAACCAGCTCATTGTTCATAACCATTTCTTTTTGATTTAAAGAGATGAAAAAGTGTTAATGGGCACAGCTAGCTTAAGGCTTCCTATTAAACACCTATTATAAACACCTTATTCAACATCGTATTCCGAAACTCCAACGAGGAGATATATGCAAATGCTCCGTCTGCAAGGAACTGTGGGAATTGTATGATTGCTAATTGGCATTGTTTGGTTTCCATTGGATTATGCTGGAACACTATTTTTGATCAGGATAGTGCTGCTCATTTCTTGTGGGTAGCTACCAGTGCATTGTTGCCAAGGTGCTAAGTTGCTAAGGTGTTCTTTGTGTATTTAGCATGTTACTATGCAGTTGCTATAAGGGGTTCTTGGTGCTCACTAGGATCTAAATAAGTTGCTAGTATGTTTTGAATGGTTGCCAGGGTGATGCTGTGCAGTTGTCAAGATGTTTTGAGTGCATTTAATGCATTGCTATGTGGTCTTCTGGGTGGTATTGTTGCAATGTGAGTGCGTTAGCAGTTTGCTTATTGGCTCAAGTCATAAGGCCCACCCAGTCTCTATGATATGCTGCTTCTGTGGTAGCATCACTATGTCAGTCACATGTTTCGGTCATGCACGGCCAGATGGCTGAATCTCAGCCTGAACCAGCCTGTCAGACGCTTGGCATTCATCACACGCCTGCATCTCTGTCTGCAAGATTGATGGAAGGAAGGAGGGAACAAGTGTTTGTGCAGAAAACAAATGAGAGAGTGAACACAGCCAACCTGAAAGACAAAATCTATGAAATTCATCCTACTGTCTGAATCATTTCAAACTCCAAACAAAGTGAAGGAACGGCTTCTTTGCCTCGCTGGTTTTGTACTTGGAAAGATGCGTCACTAACAAGATCTGGAAGTCTTTTTTCTATTTCTGACAGCACTTTTCCTCTGCCTGAATTGTTTATTATAATAAGAAAGCCTCATAGAAAACTACACTGTAAAAATATCCTGTTACATTTACAGTAAAATAATCTGCCAGCTGTGGTTACCTGAAATAAATACTTGCGGTATTACAGGATATATTTTACAGTTTATAACTGTATATTTCATTAAGTGGTATATTGTTAATATATCTACTTGAACTACCAGCTTTTTACCATAATAATACAATAGAAAGTCACACAATGATTTTATATCCACATGACATTTAAATAATTCAATTAAACTGCAAAAAATGTAACAGTCTAATGATAGCAAAAACTACAAGAAACAAAATTATTTATAAAAAAATACAATCATGTGAAGTGTTAAATGTTAAAACATTTACAGTTTTTCACCAAATATGGTAAGCCAACAGTTAATCAATTAACAGGTTTTTATTGAAATTTTCTTACAGTGTGCAAAGAGTATTAAATTCACTTTCTGTGCATTGTACCTTGAAACAAACCAATGATACGAATTACTAAAATTAAACAATTATGTGCTATTAAATATTTGCACAATTTAATATAAACAAGGATCTGTATTTCCACCTCAGTCATCATTTAGTATTGGCTGAGCAAAACTAGACATGATCTAACAACATGGAGGAAGAGTGATTAACAGCCCTGCGTAGGTATCGACATATGAAGATTCCATCTGTCTGTGTGTGTGTGTGTGTGTGTGTGTGTTAGTAATTTTATTGGAGAGATGAACAGATTGGAATGCATGAGAGAGAAATCTCAATGCCGCCTCTTGCTTATGTTGACATCACAACATCCTGATCCATATGTTAATACGTTAATCATAAAAGCAAGACCATATGATCTTTGACTTCAATGTTTGAAACACTTAAGATTCACTGGGTTTATGGGAAACTTTTTATTATAAAATCTATTAGTGAGCCACAATATTTGTGTAAAAATGTATGAATAAAAATTAACTATTTAAATATATATTAATTGAGCACAATTTCTGGTGCTTGACAGACTTCTTAAATTTTCTTCTGTTGTGCTGCACGGAATACAGAGTCATACAAGAGTAAATTGACCTTTTTTTTCTTTTCTTTCAATTAAGCTATAATAGCCTATTATTATTTTCAACAGTTCATACAACATAAAAGCTCCTTCGTGGCAAAGTTACTATAGCCTGGCTCCGCCCTCCTACATACTTCCGCTCAATTTCAGTAGCACCTCATTGCAGTACACAAGATCCAGGGGGCGGAGTTGGATCCAGGTCTAAGGGGTGGAGATGGGTAGGATTAGGGATCAGGGGGTGGAGATGGGTAGGTTTAGGTATATGTAATTTTAAATGCATTTTAAAATTGGATTTCATGTTATGCAGTGAGGACCATCTCTTCAATTTTCATTTTCCTTCAGTACTATGTCTGGGATTGTGGTGTCTTCGGGACCAAAAATGATGAAAACATTTTTTTCTTAAAATTCACAGATGAATTGCACGCCATAAGTCCAGGAATATTTATTAAGAAAATAAACAGGTTCAAATTGGACTTTATGTTGTCAAGTCAAAGGCACCGTGAATAACAACTACAACAAAAACATTCAGCAGCTCTCCATCAGCTGTGGTAAAAAAAAAAAAACTCTGAAAGCACTCTTTGCCCTGAATGATGAATACAATGCCATTACCAACCTTCAAACTGGTAATTGGTTCAGCTATTCTTTCATCATGAAGCTGCTTGATCACGATGGATAAAATGCAGCGCAAATGGAAAAACATTAAGCAGCAATTAAGAGATGGCTCCAACATTCCTCCACTCAGAGCCAAGTGTTTATGAAGAGTGGAGACAGTAAAATGCTTTCATTTTGAGAGCACAACACAAGGGCCTCAAAGATAAGCCTCCTCTGGCACGGACCTGCGAGCAGGGGGTCTGAACTCTGACTGTTCTGTGCATATTTGTCCAGAGCAAACATGCTGACAAGACAACAATAGTTATCTGTATGAGTTTCTGTGGACATACTTTCCATTTCAGAGTGGACAAAAATGTAATAAACAGAATGTTGTTGTTGGGACAAACTTTTATGTTGGCTTGAAAAAGCCTTGTCTGAAAGATTTATAAGCTTCCCAAGCATGTTTCATGTTGTTAGCATGTCTTAACATTCTACTAGCTTATTATCAGTTATAGCACATTGCGCAATCATGAATTAACATGGTGTTGACATGAATTAGCATGTTTTAACACATTGTTAGCATGAAATAGAATGTTGCTAACATGTTTTAACACATTGCTAACATGTTTTAGCAGGTTGCTAACATGAATTAGCATGTAGTTAAAATGATTAAAAATGTTGTAGCATGATTAAAATGCTTTAAAATGTTTTAGCATGATTAAAATGCTTTTAACGTGATTAACATATTGCTAGCACTAATTAGCATGTTGATAACGTGCTTTAGCATGTTGTCCTATGATAGTCATTAAGCTCTATAGAGATAAATACAGCTTCAATACTTCAATAAGTCTTGTTGTAGTTAGTCTTGAGACCATCAGTGAAAGTCGATGGGACTTTTCATAGTTTTGATCGTCCGTTTAACGAAAACCGTGGCCCCAGTAACTTTCTTGAAATAATAAATTAATCTCTACTGAAAAAAAGCAACAATATAACAACAATTCCACATAAGTTAATCAGTTCAGCCCCCGATCTTGGGCCATTTACCAGAGAATTACAGCAGAAATGCATGGTGCTAACGGCCCTATTAATCTGCACTGAACAAGATGCATGGCCCAGCTGTATAAGAGACGTCTTCACGGGGTGCCATCGTCCTCCATCTGATCTCACAAAGGACTTTGTCATTCCAGGAAATTATATAGAAGTGCTAGGGTCTCATTTAGCATTCAAGCAGGCTATAACTCACAGACTTGTCTCATTTACTCTTAATCTAAATGCACGTTCCTTTCTTCAGGTCTGGCTCGACTTATCGCTGGAAGAGATGAGTCTTTGCAGGGTCCTTCAGTTTGGTAAGATGAAGGCCAGGGGCACAATGTTTTTGTACTTATTTAGCAGCGACGCTCTTCTCAAGAAGTAAAAGCAAAGACGATAACATAAAAAGCTACATAACTTATGCTGATATTTGGTCAGTATTTGGGTAACGTAAGGTGACTGGCAGGTGTCAAAGGAATAGACAACACAGACAATTGATTTTGATACCGAGACAATAGAGGATATCCGCGTGACGTCACCGTCGGCCGGAGTGCCTGCAGTTACTCACAGTGAGTGGCAAAAAGACTGGGCGGCTGTATTTGTTTTCAGCGTGAATGCCGCGAAACACAAACACAACACGTATAAAGTGGGAAAGAGCTTTGCGATTGACTGTACAAATAGTTTTGACGGAAAAATCGGAGGTAAATTTTTATAGACAGCTATAGAAAGAGGAGCAAATGGATCGCTGCAATTCACAGACACAACTGGACTCCAGTCAGCGAAAGGTGGATTTGCAGTTATCATTTTGTGTCAATATGCTGAATTTAGGTGTAAAACCATACCCATACAGTACATATTTTGTATTCAATTAAATTCAATTAAATTAAATATTTATCATTGCATATTCTGCATTATTGGATGTTTTTTAATAAACACTGACCAAAAAAAAAATTTATAAAGTTTTAGGGCTGGACGATATGATGATATATATAGGCTATATAACACTGATATAAGTAATCACCCAGATTTAGACCTACCTATTTCGTATTTATATAAAGCGTTCACAGGCAAATTTGCTTTATCTTTAGGTCTATATTGCTTTTATTTCCCCGGTGTGGAAATCAGGCAAACATAAATGTCAGGCAACACGATTACTGGCTACATGTCAATATCCATGTATCACTGGATCTTTAGTAAGTTGTAAGGAACACTGTATTGAGTCCAACATTTCGTTTAAATTGATAAAATTGTTCGTTTTAGTCGCATTTTCACAGTTTCCCCTATTAAATCCAGTCACACAGCAGATCTTTTGCCACTCAGTCAGGCTGAGGGTGGTTGTTACCACGGGAAAGTGACGTCAATGCATTCCCTCTGTTTAGCAGAATGTGATTTCATTGAAATTATAGCCTACTTATAGCCAATTAAAGTTTTTACAAGCAATGTTTCGTTCAAACGCACTTAATGCAAACAAGACTTCTTTAAAAGACATGAAAAAATTATTCTGGCCCACCCACACTTTTAGAGGCCCACCAATCCTCCACTCTCTGCATCCGCAACTGGCTCACAGTGATGTAATGTGCTGTAGTCGAAGAAGAGTGTGGAAAGGGCGATACAAAACAACCCACTGTTCCAAGAACAGTAAGCAAAGCAGCATATCAACAGCCCTATATATGTGTTTTGTATTTTGTTCTAAACTTTGCATGCAATGGTGGATCCGCTACCGAGCGCATCTCCTATAAATGACATGACTAATTGCTGCCCTTTGACATCTTGTAGAGTATAGAAAAGTGCATGTGTCGAACACAACTGTGCACTGCGGTTGAGTATACTTTGAAAGTTCTGTGGACACACAAGTGCGCAAGACTGTGGAACAGGGAAAATTAAGTATACCCAGGCCTTGAATGCCTTGACATGTACAGAATCGCATAGAATGGATGGTAAATGCTGCATTGACGTTTATGTTGTGTCAATCACTTAGCAGTTCTTGGAAACCAACATAGAGGCAAACTCTCGACTGCACCTGTCTCTCGAGTCTCTAGATATGTCAAGTCAAAGAATTTCTTTCTTAAATAGAGAACTGCAGCTTAAGGCCTGACAGATTGTAGATCGTTCACGTCAGCCATCAGCTCACATTCACCAACTCCACAGATCCTTTCATCACAGCAGGCCTTTATCAATCTCATCAACTGTCCAAACTTACACCACCACAAAAGTTTGAGCAAAGTTTGAACATTGCAGTGTTTCTACCATCACTTTGTAAAAACAAGAATACACAAGATATTGAAGGTACTTTTGGGGGGAGATTTTTACATACTTGAAAAATAGTAAAATACTGAGTGCACTCGTAACTCTTTGAAAAGAAAGAAGAGAAACTTAACGGGTGCTCTCTTTAAAACAAAAGTTGCAAGTGTATGGGTGGTTACCAGGATTGTGAGAAATTGCAAATTGTAGAATTTGATCACATTTCATTCAAGAATGTGCATTTAAATTGAGTTGGCCACATCCCACAGGAAGCTGAAATAGAATTAGGAATGGAATGACAAAAATAGAAATTTACTGAACAGTAGATCAACAGAAATTCAGCACATATTCAACCACTGATTTAATAATGTGCTTAATCAGTATTTTGTCAGGATATAAAAAATCCATATATATATATATATTTACATAAAAACTTATTTAAAACATATTTAAACCCTATTGTTTTCCAGGGCACTTGCTATGTGGGTTTCTAAGGTTCTCTGGGTGGTTACTACAGTAGGTGGTGGTCCAAGCCAAAAAAGCCCACCTTCAAGTCTCTATGACACCTTGATTTGGGTTACTTCTTTGGTATGAGTCAATGGGGTTGGTTAGAAATGTAATATCACACCTCTCCTCAACAAACTGCAGACCTACGGTATATCACAAGTGGGTGAAGTTAAGCACCAAAGTTTAATATTTATCAAACACTAAGGAATGGATTGTATAGGAGAGAGGAGAAACTGGGAATAAAAATATTTTATGGAAACAGTGCTATGTTGAAGTCTGGAGGTGGCAGTTTCCTCAGTATTCTTTGAACCTCTTGCATGCACACACACACGTTTCTCTGTGCTCTAATCAGTGCAGAAAGAAGAAAAGGCCCCTGGAGGCTGTATATTTGGGAAGTTTCGATTCACTATTAGAAAAAAGGAAAAACACTTGTTTATGAACTCAGTCGAAGCCGTGAAATACTGCTGTAGGGTTACAGCACCGACGGATAGACATTCTTACAGCAGCAGAACTTTAAAAAAACATTATTCCTGATTCAGGTTAACTCATAGTGAAGTGATTTAAAAGTAATACTTTTGCTCCAAGTCTCAACATTTTCACTCCGACTTGCCCAGAAAAAGCAAACAAGTTGTGGAAAATCAAGATAAATAAAAGCGCAACTTAAAATACAACACCTTGAAATACCATATCTGTGTACTTTCTTCACTGAGTTGAATATCTCCAGACCGGATCTCTATTTGTCGGATGACAGTTGACAGATGTGAACGCGATAACACACCGCGCAGCCGTGCACAGAAGACCAATGGCCAAGGTCAGGATTTTTTGTTAAATAATACATTAAATTTCGTTTTGTTTTTCACTAAAACCTATTGTATAGAACACTTGGAATAATATATAGCATGTGTAACATTGAACCATTTTTGTGATAATTTTGGGTTTTTTTTTTTTAAAAGCAGGAGCGGGACATTTTTTTTTTTAATTCTCTTTTTATGACCCGAAAAAGAAAGAGGGGGATACGGTATTAAAACAACAGCAGGGTGAGTAAATGATTACTTAATTTTCATTTTAGGGTGAATCAACTCAAAGCAAGTAACACAGTCTCATCCCAAGACGTCATATAACTGACGTCTTGCATGGGACGTCTTTTGACCATACGTCAACATCTGCCGTTTTAGGGTACCCTTTGTCACAGCCCCGGCAAGTTTAAAAGGCTGCACTGCAAATTCTCGTCGCCAGAAAAATAGATCGGAAAAGGAGCACAATTTGTTTGAATGCAAAATACATTTTTTTACCACTAGATGGGGAAATTCCCACACATTGTCCCTTTAACGGTTGCTAAACTAAAATATATAATCCAACAACACAATGTCCCATCAGTGTAGACCAGATTAAATTTATAATCCCTTCTGTTCTTTCTGGAGACCAATTCTTGTAGTCTTATCTATAATATCTTCTACATATGATTGCTTTCAATAAGACAATATAGCCTCAAAGCAAAAACCAGCAAAGGTTTGCCCTTGTGAAACCAATATATCAACTGATTCATCAGGCTGTTAAACTACAAAATGATCATCTTAATAATTCAAAGCATCATCAGAATTTCTATTGTGTGCGAGAAGAAATAAATGCTTTTCAAATATTTTTTGCATTCAGTCTTGTCAATTGCATAACTTCCTGTTTAATAAAACATTTGATCAGTGTGTGCCTCATTAGCTTTTATTAAAGTGCATTAATGGTATTATCAAATCCAGCTTACATGCCAATTTGAGGACCTACTGAAGAGGACATTTTTTATGGATTATACTAAAAATAAATGCCTCGTTCCCTCAAATGTAGGCAACAGTCACTTGATTTAAAAACAAAAAGTATCATGACATGCTCCAAAACTTTAAGCACAGAGCAAAGAGAAGAGGAATCTCTGAAACCTGGGCACCATTATACTCCACACCAAGTGCACACATTGAAAACTATAATCAGTCAAACCTTTCTGTCAGTTCCTCAGAGCACTTAGATTTCCATCGCTCTCTAGGGCAAATTCTATTATACGATGGATATTAAGTCAATATGATCAGAAAATGAAAAATGTCACGAACGCATGAGAGCAAAATGGCACCCTCTGTAACCCCAGCAAAGTACTCTTTTTATCCAAGAGATAGACAGAGAAAGATGAAATCACCCTTGATAGCAGTGTGGCAGCGGCTCCGTGACAGAACATGCTGTCTGTGCCTGGACCGGCCCAGAAGTCTGTAGTAGTACCACCTCCTCCCCAGAACTCTCCTCACTGCCCCTGACATGCTCTCTGCGTCTCACGGCCTTCAGAAACTGCTGGAAGTCTTCACTTCAAAAGCTCCAGTTGAACTGAATCACAGCCAGTAGAGTTTGCACGTTCTACAGATCACTGCATCTGATTCTGCAAGTCAGGACTGCTCTTGAAATGACAGGGTGGAAAGGGGGAAAAAGAAGGGGGGTGCCAACTCCTCCCCACAAATAACCTCTGTGATTTAGGAATGAAAACTACAGTGAGGTGTAAATTACAGTGCAAACATGTCTTGAGCAGCTCAAAAACATTATATTGAATGCATTTATTACATGGATAGTTCACCCAAAGATGAACATTCTGTCTACTCACCCTCACATTCTTCCAAACCTGTGTGTTTCTGGGAAACTCCAAAGTGACATTTTTTGATTTTTATCTTTCAACAAAAAGTGCATATTGATCTGTCAAGATTCAAAAAAATGACCTAAAACAGCATTAAAAATAAGTTAACCGTTTACAATAAGGATTCATTTACTTCCATTAACATGAACTATTCATGTAAAATATTTCGAAAGCATTTTTTCTTAGTAACAGGTGTGATCGCTATACATAGATGAGTACAAAAACTAGTGACTTTGTGCATGCTTTAAACCTATGCATTAAAGTTATTATCTGTGCATTAAATATTTATTTGGGGGCACTTTCATTGTAAATTTATGACGTCCTTTTTGTAGCTTGACAGATATGCACACTAAGTAGTTCACATGTTTTCCCATTATTGTTATAGATAAATGATGAATTAAGAATTCTGCATACAGGCTGACACAACCGAAGACCGAACAGGAGGTTTGTCCCTTCACACACCCTCAGTTAAAAATCCAATCCGTTAACATGTTTGCAGTGCTCTGACAAGGCATTTGACCCCCTGACCTACACGACAACACTAGTCGGTGATATAATGAGATTTGCGAACCTCACAAGAACATCTCACCCTCCTGATGAAATCCTTGTTCCTGAGAACTAAATGTCAACAACCTTTCAAACAGAGATGAAACTATTTTTAAAAAATGATATATATATGCACCCATCACAATAAAGGTAACGGATTAATGCAATATACACGTATCAAAGCACCATGTTGTTTATTTTTATATCTAGGCAGGATATTCAGCTCCAGAAAAACATCTTTCACAGAGACCTCATAAAATGAACCATTCCCTATTTCCATTTTAAGTTCGTCTTTTTAACTACTGTAAAAACCTAATTAATGAATATGCCATTTACACTAGCATACACCAAACATTTTTTTAAATCTTTTTGAAAGAAGTATCTTATGCTCACCAAGACTGCATTTATTTGATACAGTAAAAACAGTAATATTGTGAAATATTATTTCAATTTCAAATAATTTGAATATATTCTAAAAAGTAATTTGGCAAATTTTCATTATTTCAGTCTTCAGTGTCACATGATCCTTCAGAAATCATTCTAATATGTTGATTTCCTGCTCAAGAAAGAGTTCTTATCAATGTTGAAAACAGTATTGTTTCTTAATATTTTCGTTGAAACAACTATTTTTTTGATTCCTGGATAAAAAGAAAGTTGTCATAATACTTACCCTTACGTTGTTCTAAACCTGTATGACTTACTTTCTTGTCACACTGCTTTCTTCTATGCAACAAAAGCATATAAAAATAGTGACCATGAGCTGTCAAGCTCAACAAAAGAGACTAAAACGGCTCACTATGTTCTAAGTCTTTTGATAGCTTTGTGTAAACAAAAGAAATTTAAGTCCTTATGCAATAACAATTGCATAATGTACCTATCAAATGCCACAGATGCAGAGATTAATATCAATGGCATCAACCAGCATTGGTTTGTATGGTCAAATATGTGGAGGGCGAATGGGTCTCATATGGCCTCAAAAGAGTCCTGGACCACTTTTATTATACTCTTACAATGTTTTTTGTCCTTTCTGTAGCCTAGAAAAAGAGTATTGTGAACACAGCACAAATGTCATACAGGTTTGAAACAACATGAGGGTGTGTAAATAATCACATTTTTGGGTGGACTATCCCTTTAAAACTTTCCTCAACCTGTCATAACTCCAAAAGCAAAATGACAAGCCAAAAGGTTGCAGATCAGCGTTACCTGCCGTCATCAGTGCTTCTCCGAACTTCGAGAGCAGACATACTTAGAACACCAAAGTTAAAAGATTAGAGGGAATAATTGAATAGCAGAAGTGCTAAAGAGAGTAAGAGTCTTGATACGAAGCGTCTCTCGTTGAGTGGGAGCTAATGGATGGGGGGGGGAGGGGGTTGATGTCCTGGCAGCTCAGTGACAGAATATTTCTCCAGTGAGAGGGAAGAGATCAGGTCTGTTGCATTCTGGATCTTTGTAGGAGGGTGAGTGAGTAATGGAAGGAGCTGGGGGAGGAGGCAGGAGCCACTTTCATTCTCTCCTGACACTCAGACACTCGACCTCGGTGTGAACTTTCTCATCAAGAGAGGACGAGAGGATGTGATGGAGAGGCTGGCGTAAATCTGTCTGCTCGGCTTCTCAGAAGAGCTCTGCACTGGAATAAATGTGGGTAATAAGAGGTCTGATATTATTACCCATAGTGCAGTTGCTACATGCCACCTGAGACTCGGAGTCAAGCTAAAAGAGAATAGAGGAGGGCCGTTAAGTTGAGCTGTCTCTGAGTGATGGACGCGTCTGTGTACTGATGCTGCCTGCTTTGCATGAAGACATCAAATGAAACGTTTATCTCTCCAGAGATATATAAGCATACAGAAACAGTGGAACCAAACACAAAACGTCACAAAGTCTTGAAATATGAGTCTTGACATTCATTAGCCAAGTCAGTGTCATTATAAAGTCAGTATAAAATTGTCTTATGGTTCTAATTTGTCACTTAAGACAAAAATGAAGAAAGACAAAAATGATCCCCCATAAATCATAAGCCCTCTTACAACATGAGACAATTAAGAGATCTTACATAATGACGTAATCCAGCCAAGATTCATCGAGAGGAATTAATGTAGGACGGGGTGTGATTTAACCATTATGATTGGATTGGATCATGAACGTTTGATTAATATTTTGCCCTGCTCACGCAACCTTGTACTGCAAAAAATTACTTCTTGATGAGTTTTTGATTTAATTTGGTTTTAATTTGGAATATATGACACGAGTACTGTGGTGGGACCATTCTGTAATATTTTTGCTGCTTTGATGCTGGTTCCTATTCACTGCCATTATGGACAAGCACGAGCGAGACTTTTTCTAAACATTCTCGTTTTGTCGTCCGAAAAAGAAAGAAGGGAATACACTATTAGAATAACACAAAATTGAGTGAATGGTTACTTAAATTTATATTTTAGGGTGAATTAAAAACCCTTTAAGGATTTGGTTTCTGATGGAACTGAAAAATTAGACAAAATACATACATATCAAAAAATTAGATTTTTTGCAATGTGGTTATGTCAGCATGAAGTCAAGAAAGCGACAGTCAGGGTTTTTCACACCTTTTCCAGTTACACAAATTATTAAAAACACAAATTAATAGAGATCATTGTTTTGAGCCGAGCATAACCTAATACTAAAGAAAACCTACATGACTTTTTAAGACGGTATTCAACAAATATTTGTAGACCTAGAGAAATCACAATTCTAAATTCTCCTATTTCCAGGTGGGAACCTGTTAAATTTAAAATATTAATTATGAAAACAAACTTTTTTTGGAATAACATGCTCTGATGAATTATGCATAACAAGACAAGTACCATTATTTAAAGCAAACAGACCACATTTTGATTTCAAAATGACATAGTGGAGGAGGCCATAAAACAGAAGGAACTGTGAGTAAAGTGTCCAGATTTATTTAAATAACCTTGACCAAATGAATCAAACAATTACATCTTTCCATGATTCCTGCTTTCACCACACTCCTAAATCTTTGCCTCTACTCTGCTATCCCTTTAATAGCACTAACCTCAGGAGGTATACACATCAGCTTGCACACTAAACAGCCATTCAGCCTCAGAGTGCAGGAAGTACACGGCTGTAAATATCAGACTGACTTCATGCAATCAAGACATGACTTCAGCTCTCTGCCCTCGGGTCTGATTCATAGACGGCACATTTGAAGGGAAAATTGTTTACATCCAGTGCCCCCCTCTGGACCAAAGTGGTAATAAAAAAGAGCTGGATGCAGCAGTACCATTAGACCATTCCCTCAATCATCAATTAAAGACAGTAAAAATAATACAGATGGATGGATATTCAACTTTTAATATTAAACGATATAGACAGACAGACACACAGATAGATAGACAGATATAGATGATAGATAGACAGACAGAGAGACAGACAGACAGACAGATAGACAGATAGACAGATAGATAGATAGATAGATAGATAGATAGATAGATAGATAGATAGATAGATAGATAGATAGATAGATAGATAGATAGATAGATAGATAGATAGATAGATAGATAGATAGATAGATAGATAGATAGATAGATAGATAGATTTTTCAGACAGACAGACTGACCGACAAACAGATAGACTGAAAAACAGATAAGACAGTATAAAGTAATACTGATAGATGGATATTAAAGTTTAAGATTGACAAATATAATGATATATGTACAAACACACACAGATACAGATAGATGGATATGAATCTTTTGAGACAGACATAAAGATAGAAAGATATTATTAGACAGACAGACAGATATAACGATGGGCAGACAGACAAGACAAGACAGACAGACAGACAGACAGACAGACAGACAGACAGACAGACTTGATTTTTTGCTGCTGTTTGGAGTTTGTATTCCAAGTTTTTGCTAGAATGGACTCTGCCAAAACCATCAACCAATGAACACCCATAATGACATTCTTTCTGTAATGATGTGACAATGTGAATTAATAAAGCAATGAAAACTAGGGGAACAAACACATTAAGTGAGATGAAGTCTGCCAAAGAAACAGTGTTCTGTACACACCGGCCTAGACTGAGACATAGAATAAGTCTAAATCATTGTGCAATTATTGCAATAATGCCAAGTTTGGTAAGAAACATTTTCAGCTACAGCTAGTCCTTTTTTAACTTGAGAGTCTGAAAATACTCCATCCGTATTGTTGTTTGGTTGGCTGTGTGAGAACTATTTATGTTATTTTTGCAATCATTAAAAAACTCTCACATGAGCTGTATGTGGAAGTTATTATGTAGCTCTGGAGGGAAGCTAGACTACACCACAGCCTGACAAAAAAAAAAAAATAGAAAAACAAGTGGCCAATGGAAAAGCAAGAAACATACAAACAGATTTTGGAGCACCACATGAAAAAGACCAGATGCTGAAAATGACTTTGTCTCAACTACAATGCAGAAAAATTAATATTATACAAACCTTTAATTTTCAATGGATGGATGGATGAAATCATGGCACTTCATGAAGTTAGAAAAGAGAGTGAGCAGAACTCCAATATGAGATTTGATTTTTAAC
The DNA here is from genome assembly GCF_016745375.1 of Pimephales promelas. Next base: position 10,988,174 of record NW_024121099.1, on the reverse strand, counting down.
ATTTTTAGTCACAACATCGTTTAATGATAAAGAATAGGTAGCTGTGTTAATACTTTTGAATGCAGGTTCATGATCTCTTTAGTTAGTAAATCACTGAGTTTAATATTTTCATAAAGAACCAGTGGTTATTTTTCCCTATTTGAGCGACCGTGTTCTCATAGAGATTCTCCAGTTGAATATGAGGGGAGAAATTGCTAAATACAGATGAAAAGAGGCAATGCTTCCAGTCGTGCTGTGGTTGGTTTATTACCCTGTCAATGCACTACTGCCTATCACATTCAGTCTGCAAATTGGCCTGAATGGGTGAAACTGGTGGAAACAGACTGACTAATTACAGAGGAAACAAATCACCCACTCAAATGGGTGTTCATATGGAACTGGAATGCACATGCAATCTCTCAATGCAGAGAGCAACCTTAGTCTCCTTATTTCACTAATTTTACACTTTACAATAAAAATTACAAAACAAAACCAAACACTGAAGAACATTACCAGCAAATGGCGAAGCATTCTACATTATGAGCTTATTATTATAACACTCCAAGTCTCCAACTTACAAGAAAGTGTTGCACCAAATACTGTGCATTCAACTTGAATCATAATCTCTGGGACAAGACTTCAATCACCGAGTTACATGGGGCCAAGTAGTTTACTGATGCTCTTGGGTATTTGCCACTTAAGTGCTCCACCACTCTTACACTCATCTGGCAGTCCCCTGGAAAGCAAGAGGCCCTTGGCCACCAGACACCATTAACATCAAGCTCCCTGAATCCCAAACAGTCACGCCGCATTTCCTGCAGCAACAGTCAAACAAGCTCATGAATCTCTTCCCAGAATAAAAACCAGCAGTTTGACCATCACCAGCAGCAGCAGAAACAGCCTCAGGGATTTCACACGTTCCATCTCTGTTTACATGGACAAGAGTCACATATCAGCTGTTCATTTATCTCTAGAAAGTACACAATCCCTGGGAAGACAATCCAGTTTTAGAAGCCTTTGTGTGAGTTAGAACAAACACATTCCATCAGTTGTTCAAATGAAAGAAGATTATTTTATCTTTTTTTTCTCTATTACATGCAATGAAAGTAAAATAGCTGTTACACTAAAAAATATGCACTATAAAAGTATCAAATGGTCCATGCAACTTCATTTTCAATGCACGTTCTAAAAAATGCTGGGTTGTTTCAACACAAATTTGGTTCATATATGAAGAAAACCAAATGTTGGGTTAAAAATGCAATTCAAGTTGAAAGTAAAAGTTGAAGTTGGGTTAAAATTTTTAACCCAATATTTGGGTTTGTCCATATTTTACCAAATTTGGGTTCAAACAATCCAACATCATTTAGAGTGTATGATCTGAAATTCTAGTAACACTTTTTTTAAGGTCTCACTATTAACTAGTTGCTTATTCAACATCCCTTAATCCTGTCCAATACCTAAACTTAACAACTATTAATAAGCAGTAATTATGAATTTATTGAGGCAAAAGTCATAGTCAATGTTTAGTTAATAGTGAGAATTGGACCGTTATCTAAAGTGTGACCAATATATGAAGAGTTCAGATGCAAAAGCCTCTAAATGCCATTTGAAATGTTCTTCTTTAATGATGATTTTTATCAAACTTGTATATTTAAGTTCAGTAATTTCACTTAAATGGCAATGATAATTACCTATTAATTGTTATTTAAGTGAAATTACTGAACTTAAATATACAAGTTTGATAAAAATCATCATTAAAGATGAAAATTTCAAATGGCATTTAGAGGCTTTTGCATCTGAACTCTTCATATATACTTTTTTGTGTTCCACTGAGGTAAGAACATCACACGGTTCGTGAAAATGATGACAGAATTTTCATTTAGAGGTGAAGTAACTCAAACAGCCGGTTAATTTCCACCCCTTCAAGTACACAAAGCAGATAAAATGATTTTTGGCACAGGATTCAAAAATTCATTAAGACTCAAACTAATCTCGTGTTCAATACAATCACAGCCACAACTGTTTTCCCCATGCTGGAGGAATTGTTTCCTCCATTTTCGCAATTATTTCAATTACAGAGAAGAACAACACAACTAAACTAATGGCTGCTGAAGAAAACACCAGCAACATGATGTTTTGATTTGTTTGCACTTGAAGTAATTTTCTTTCGGGTTCAGTTCCAGCAACAATCTCTTGAACTTGTGGGATCTCACATGTAGCACATTTCTCGTTTGACCCAATTTCAATCTAGTTTATTCTACATGTTCAGAAAACCTTAATCTTATGCAAGACAGATGTTCTCAAAGGGTTTTATCCCCTGTGAAAATCAAAATTTCTGTGTTGCAACTACGCAATTTTGTATTGATGATCTAAAGCGCTTTTTGCCTCAAATATAAAAAGGTGTAAGTACGTCAACAGACCACCCACTTGTTTCTGGCATATTACTTCTCTGGCATAGTAGAAAGCCTTAAAGGCATATACACCAAAAAAAAATGTCAACATTTACTCACCCATTATCCCATTCCAAAACCTGTATGAACACAAAAGAAGCTATTTTAAAGAATGTTTTGCTCCAAATCTTAGACCTCGCTATCATTTCATTAAAATTACAGAATGTCAGTTTTCCATTGAACTAGAGTACATCACAACACAACCAAAATTGCCTACACTACAGCGTCACCAAATGAATGTGTAAAACTAATGTGAGGCTAATCGACAGGAAAATACAAAAATAGCATCAAATATAGTTTGACTGAAGACGGTTTCTGCTTACCAAAGGATAGACACAACTGCTAGTGTCACACATAGACTCTCATATAACCCTGTGAAGAACTAAATTTAATACAGTCTAGGCCAAAGCAGAATAGACTCCTCAAGAATCTCAACACTTTCTGGCATGCTGTCTGTCCTTCAGTCTAATCTAAAACCAGCGAGCCAATCGTCATCATGCTCACACATGCAAAATCTCAAATAAAAAGCAGCTTTATTAAGATCAGGTGTGATGTTACTTCAAACAGGAAATACATCAAAGAGGTACATAAGTGGTTCACTTGCGTCCACAGGGGTCTTTTCCCTGGGGCAGCCAGGGCAAGTTATGCTGAACATGAGCACTCTAAATTATGATCTATAAAATGGGCCATGAGAGGTATTTATAACCCCTGGATAGTGGATGAGGCTGCGTTTTCAGACGAGTAAAAGCAATTCCACTGTAGCAGTCACAACAATATTGTCAAATATCTGCATCGATATGCATCCTGCAGAACATCTCGGCTGCATTGCTCTGTTAATCAATTGGAGTTTGGCATTTCACTTTTGCTTTGGTATGTTAATGAACGTCTAGCACAATGGACTCCATGCCATCAAAGAGCCACCATGGATAAAATATGCCAACACCTGCTTGTTCCGACAAATCCGCAGTCTCTGCCAGGGTCTCCATTAAACCCCGGCAATGAACAGACCCAGCGCTTCTCTGCCATTGGCAGTAAGTCACGATTTAACTGAGATTCAAATTGTTAAATACAAACTGAATTCAGATTAATCACAGTAAGTCTGCAATCTTTGTGATTAACATGACAACTGACAAACATAAGATGCTATATAGAATGTATGGGAGTACAATCATAATAAGATTGTATACATAAAAATATATCAGCAATAAACCATATATATATATATATATATATATGGTTTATTGCTGATATATTTTTATATATAAAATACAGCTAAAATACAATCAATAAATAACATTTTTATTGATTTATATATATATATATATATATACACAGTATATACTTATATATATATGTATATATATTAATATTATATCATAATTTAGTTGTAAATTATGAGAGAGAGAGAATTTGTTTATCAGCAGATTATAAAACAGCAAGGCGTGCATCATAATTTTAGTTAATTACTGACAGAACATAATAATAAATTACATAGATTTATATAAATGATAGTATATAATAGTTAAGAAAATTAGTCATAAAACTGCATTATGGTCCAGCTAATGCAAATTCAAGAGTAAATGTTAGTCATAATGGTCATTGACCAGTTTTGGCCGGATAAAGCCACACTATGGAAATTTAATGTCATTTAATTACAAATCAGCCTTTGTCTAGTAAGAGTGTCATGTAAAGCAGGGATGGAAGAGATTACAAAAGAGGCTGATATGCAAAAAATAATTCCTGGTACTGATAGTGCATAATTGATGGCACTCTGTACCAATGAGTGTCAGCAAACTAAGAAAACTAATCTCAAACAAAACAGCTATGGCTGCGATTTTTCTATTACACAAAAACAAGTCGTCTAATAACAGCACTAACGTTATAACAATACTGGTTTCTTGGTACCATCTACACAAGTTAGCAAGATACACAGAGCAAATCTCCCAGAATGCTCAAGGCCAGGGCAAGCCTATATTTAACCTTGCACAAGAAAAGTCTTGTTTGTGATTTGGGAACGCTGTCCTTTGCTCAGCTGTTGTCTGAGGTTGCCAGGAGACGGGATCAATAGACGCACTATATCAGCCATCTCTGAAGCACCACAGCTTTTATAGTTCAAAGCCAGGCTTGGAATACCCATACTTTGGAGTAAAACAACATCCGGACAAAAAAGGGGAGGGTAACATGGGATCGTATGGAGAGAGAGAGAGAGAGAAAGAAAGAGGCAAAGGGAATAACAGCAGAAAAATGGAAAACAGAATAGGAACAAGATCCATTTGTTCATCAGCCAATCCTAAAACAGCAAGACCTGCATCATAAAGTTAATTGCTGACAGAGCCAATATACACCCTCGGATTTAGAGTTCTGCCAGCCAGAGAATAATTCCCATGTTTCCATACAAGTTTACTGGCTGTTTAAAGCTTTTCTGCGGTGCATTTCAAAGATCAGGAATGTGACTCTGTAAGATGGATTAACACTATATGTTACACAATCAAACTGATTGCTGGAAGGCATATTTCACATCACCTTTGTTAAATAAAGTATTATTTTTTTTGTTTCATCTAATAGCTATTTTTTTCTTTTAGAAGGATCTTTTCTGAAAATGCTGTATGATCAGTCCACAAGATCATAGCGCGACCCATTTTGTGATTCCGACTACTCCCCAACCACTTTTGCGAGATTAAATAATCAAAGTGTGGGCTTAGTACACCATTTGGGATGGACCTTGGATGTCCAAAACTTCCTGTTTGGGCCTGAAGCGCATGGCATGCTGTTTAAAAGAACTAGGCCTAGTACTTCACATCTTTTTGGAGCCCAAAAAAACAGCTCCTTCTCACCTTGGTTGCCCATGGGGACATCTTAGAAATAGGCCAGTTTCTGAAGCAGGTCACCCCATCCTGTGAAGAGAATAATCAGAAACAGAAAGGACGACGCTCAAGCTGAAGGACTCAAGGATGTGTCCGGCACTATCTCAGCTCCTTGTGGAGATATACAAACAAAACCTGCCTGTTGCATCCATCTGTGTGCTGTTTCGGCCTCCACACGGAGGTGGAGATTACCACAAGAATTCTAACACGCCGCTCAGGCCTGCCACATTGTGCGGCAAGCTGACCCTCCCACTTTTGGAAAGAAAGGAGAATGAAAGAGGCGGTGGGGGGTTAACAAGAGGGACAGTGGTTACTTTTTTCCATTTTCATGAGCAGTTAGGGGCCTAGTAACAGCATTCTCTCTCTCTCTCATTCTGCACCACCATCTTTTGGGGAAACGAGCCCCCTTTGGAAATCTGAATTCCTCTGGAATGTCAGCCAATCAGAACGCAGGCTCAAGGGAATGTGTTATGGGAAGGTCTGGGCTCTGACACTTTAATCTCCCAGCGAAAAAGTTACTGTACAATACACTTTTTGCAGTGGCTTTGGATGGGTTTATAATTAATCAGTCAATAAAGAATATGTTTGTTTTGTTTTTTTTACTGAAGTGATTTATGGTTTTACTGAATATAACTACTTTAACTACATTAGTTATGTAGAAATAATAGATTTGTAGAAAAAATTGCTTGCGTTAAAAATCTATATCTATAGTGCTTCAAATGACACCAATTTTCATTTACAATGGAAAAATGCTTTTAATTTAACTGCAAAAAACTGCCTGATTTTAAAAAAAATATATATTATTAATTCTAACAGGCTTAAGTAAACATTTTATTACTTTAAAAATAGGTAGGTCTAGTAAAAATAAGATGGGGTCTGATCATTTGGCTATAATTTACCGGCGTAAATATATCAGCCTGTTTTATTGACTGGTTCAGATAACATTAAAAACATTAGTGTGTAACTGTAAATGTGTTTTTTTGTTGGTTTTTACAAATTGAGGGATTAGTAAACATTTACTATAGTAATGTGGATGCCAGGCATGTTGTCCATTGAATCCATACACATTGTAAATAATCTGAAATGTGGAATTAAATGAGCAGTTCACTTTTTAAAAAACTTTTGCTAATAATGTACTCACCCCCATGTCATCCAAGATGTCATGTCATTCTTTCTTCAGTCGAAAAGAAATAAAGGTTTTTGATGAAAACATTCCAGGATTTTTCTCCATATAATGGACCTCAATGGGAACCAAACAGTTCAAGGTCCAAAAGACAGTTTCAGTCAAAACTGCAAACTGTTCAAAGGGCTTTAAATGATTCCAGACGATGAATAAGGATCTTATCAAGCGAAATGATCGCTCATTTAAAAAATAAATAACAAAGTTTAAGTTTTATAAGCTCAAATGCTCACCTTGCTCTGTTCTGTGTGACTCTCCTGTTCGAACTCGTTCATCAAAATAAACAATCTTTTCCCGAGTCAACTCGTTCATTTCGTTTGTTGAATGAACCAAATGACTCGAAAAAAGATTCGTTCATTTTGATAAACGAGTTCTAACAGGAAAGTCACGAACGTGCGTCACAGAACAGAGCACGGTGACCATTTGAGCTTATAAAACTTAAACTTTCATTGTATGGAATCGTTTAAAGCCCTTTGAACAGTTTGCACTGAAACTGACTTTTGGACCTTGAACCGTTTGGTTCCCATTGAAGTCCATTACATGGAGAAAAATCATGGAATTTTTTCATCAAAAACCTTAATTTCTTTTCAACTGAAGAAAGAAAGACATGGATATCTTGGATGACATGGGGGTGAGTAAATTATCTGCAAACGATTTTTTTTTAAAGTGAACTACTCGTTTAATGTTTGGCATACTGAGCCATGTATCCAAAGAACAACATACGTAAAACCAGGCACTCAACATATAGTGTTTGCTGAATGTGTGAAAAACGCTGGCTTTGGTGACATCTGTTTCAAATGACGAGTTAAAAAGAGAAACAAGTAAAAGCACACATCAATCCAGAAAGGGGGATGGGTAAAACAATGTTTCCACAGTGATAAAAGCTCTGTCCACCGGACATCCTAGCAACAGTTACGACGCTTCAGCAATCTGTGGTTCAGTGGAGATAAAAAGCTCAGCTCTCAATGTGCTTCATGGCACCTAAAACCAGCTCTCAAGGGTTCATATTGCACTACAGCAATAAAGGACATCAAATCATCAGTGTCTGAAAGCTGTCTGGACACCGAGACATATAATGTGCATTGGGCAGAATGGACTGTTAATATATACGGCATGTTTACAGCAACAATTGCTGCTCTAGCTGTAAGCATCATTATGAGAAAGCAAACTTAAAGAAGTGAAACATACCCATTTTGTCATTGTCGCTAGTAGGGCCAATTGCATAAACATAGCTACTAGTTGAGAGTGACTCTGTTTTAAAGCAACACTTAGTAAGTGTTGTAAAAACTACACACTTTACACTAAGTAAAATAACGTTTCCAAAATCTTTTCAGTGGTTCATTAAGTCATGACAGGGTGAAATGAATTTCCGGATTCGCTTTGTGGTCCTATATCTGCTATAACCACGCTATGTAAGATTGCCAGATTGGGTCACGTTTCTGTAGTTCTAATGAGACATAAGAAAACTACAAATTTGACTTGCTTTACGTCAAGTGTTACAATCAACCGTGCCGCACAAGCCCTCAAAAAGCTAAAACGTCTCGATCGCCCCCAAGTGGCCGGTCCTAGTATAGGTCATAACCCCCGCCTCCCCATGTTATTCAACGGGATGCTAGATCAACTAAACAATTAAATTACACTTCACATACCCTTTTAGATAGAAATATAGTTTCTGTCATGTACTGAACGTTTTTATCACGTTGATGAAATTTAGTTTTAAAGAGTTAGTTTTTAAAATAAGTTTTTAGTTAGTTATTTGATGCTATAAAAACGGTGCTCTGATATCATGATTGACAGCTGTGATTGACAGGTTCTCTGTGCGAAGTAGTCACTGAAGCACCAATAGACTTTTTTTCATAATGTTGATACCATTGGAGAGGAACGGAGCAGACAGAGGCCACTCAAGAAAAGTGCAGGTGTGTGTGCTTACGATTGATTCTGCGAGAGTGAGGGCGGGGCCTTGATTTCGAGGCTTTACTTCCTGCTCACGACTGCGCATGTCTGGTCCCGAAAACGCAAGTGTGCAGACTCAAGTCCCAAGATGTCAGTGCCATATCGGGACATTGGAGGCTTCAGTTCTCTCAGATGGAAAAGAGCAAAGGGGCGTCGTCCATCTTTTTTACAGTCTATGGTTACAATAGTCATTATTTTCTTTTTTTTTTTCTTTTCTGATGTCACAATACATCATACTTTCATAAAATCATGCAACACACTCTACCTTATCTGTGAACATTGCTCATTCCAAAGCCGGTGCTGGATAAACAACTAGCGTGCGTGCGACAGTAGGTTGCGGTAGGCTAAATTATTTACGACAGTGGTAATGGACAATTCCACTTACGACCTATAGGGCGACTGCAGAGGAAAAGTTACTTGGTGTTGCTAGTCTGACTAACTAGCAATTAATTGGGGCTAATCAGTCTTACTTTTCTGATTCAAATAAAACCAATCTATGTTTTGTTTTTTTTGTAATTGAAAATTAGATGACCAACTTGTAAGACTAATCTAAGCACATTATGAGAATGGCTACATTGCATGAAGGCAGGTTGCATAAACTGCTAAGATTCTTACAAGTTGGTCATCACATTCTTTTCTTTAAGACAACTGTTTTAAGTCAGTTACATTGACTTAACCTAAATTGATACTAAAAAGTAAGACTGATTGCCCCTTGACTAACAGCTAACTGGTTATACTTGAGACAGTCTTAACATAATGGCTGTTAAGCTGATATTAACTGAATTTAGCCACTTATTCTAAAAATTATGGCTCACCAAATAAAAAGCCAAAATGAGGGACTCCTAGTTGCTAATGGTTGTGATAAAATATACAGTAAAAGCCTAACAAGCCTAAATATTCAACTACATCCTGGAAATAAGGCGCCACAACTGTACATATTTCGAACACATTTTGTGAATCCTTGTAGGCATTACATATCTCTTTGAAACGCAGCTGGGACCAATTAGTTAAAATCCAACAACTCTGTTTTGTCACACTGAAAATGAAAGCTACTTTTTCAAAAGGCTAAATTGTTGCTTTGAAATTGTAGCTTGTGAAGCTACTCACCATATTCAAGTACCACCAAAAAGTTGCTTCCCCGACAATGGTTGTTGTGATCATAAAATAAGCTCAACAAAGAGACAAGTGACTTGACGTACAGGTCTAAACATCCTACTAATATGACAGAGAGCTGGGATATGGACAGCTGCTGTTAGCAACACAAAGGCACTTCTGTGAAGCATGTGAGATCTGAAAATTTGGTAAGATATATGACAACCAGCTGGGCCAAGTTCACAGTCAAAGGAAATCTGACTTCAAGTTCAAATGCAATATGCCCACATGAATTTATTACGTCTCAAATGTCTAAGATCCATCACATCTGGAATAAACAAAGAAAACACTCATTATTATCATTTATGAAATGGGGCTGAGTATGGATAGTGGAAGAGCTGTATTGAGTATTTCTCTGAAACAATTCAAAATGAATTCACAAAAGTGTCTCTGCAAATCTCTAACAATGACCTTATCATCGAGGTCCAGCATTTAGAGCTCGTTTCGCCCACCTACTCCTGATTCTGACGCATTTTACAGCTGCCCTTTTTCAAAATGTCCTTTGCTTTAATGGCAGCCATTCAGGATTTGGTAAAGGTCAACTTTGTGTTACTTAAACTTTCATTGGGACCAAGATGTAAACCACAGCTGTAACTTCCATAGACCTGGAGAGACACATGGCTTGGTAAAACACTGATAAAGGATCATTAAAGGGCATTCAATTAAAAAGGGAATTCAACAGTTTGTCCTGTTGGACATGGTGAACGTGGGAGTTCATTTGTAATATAAAATTACATCCAAGTTCTGAAAAACACGTTTTGATGGCATAGGATATTTACAGAACCACAACATCTCTGTTCAGTTTATATCTGGATGTCTTATCCTTTCAAATTCAGACATTAAGCCATTACTGTGTCTCTTGAAGTGATTTGCCCTACTATGAAACAGGCATCCACTGTACTCCTAAAATATAGCCTCAATGCTATGAGAGAGCTCTATTGTTTAATCTTCCCCCGATAAAACTCAATAATAATTAATTATTTTAATACTATGCAATTAGGGGAGTGCTTTTCCCCAGTCTATGGGCTGAATAAAGACCCAGTTGAATACCCTCAATTACCAATTATGACTAAACTGGGATTTCCCACTACTGATAAAACGCCTGAACATCCAGCTTACCAAAGGCATAAATGTGAATTTTTAGGGAAGATTTTTCAAGCTAGCCTGGAGAAATGCTTCTAATTTATATTCAATAAAAACAGATTCAGAGTGCACTGTATCTGTGATTTACTGTCACTGTTTATTTCTCCATTAAAGAGGTCATATTCAACACTCTGTAGCCTTTCATACTTCTATATTTGTATTCAACCATTATCATTGCGACACTTACAATTAGACTACGTTTTAACTACATCTATACGGTTTAAATGTTTGGGATCAGTAAGTGTTCTTTTAAAATAAACAAAAATGTTACATTGTTACACATTTTTTTTAATGCTGTTCCTTTGAACATTCTATTCATCAAAGAATTCTGAAAAAAAAATCTATTCGAGTTTCTGGAAAAATTATTAAGCAGCACAACTGTTTTTTAACATTGATAATAATAGGAAATGTTTATTGAGCTGCAAAATTTAAAATTGTATTAATACTTCACAGTATTACTCTATTACTTTTGATCAAATAATTATAGCATTAATGAGCATAAGAGACTACTTTCAAAAACATGGAAAAATATTACCAATACTTGAAAAAAAAATATATAAAGAAAAAAAAAAAACTTAAAAGAAGTGGACCAAAAAAGACCAACTGCATTTTAAAGCTGTGATGTGTAATTTCTGCACATCACTGGTTTTTGGCAGCAATAGTCTCAACGATCCACTTAGGCTTAGGACGCTTTCAAGAACAATGTTTTAGTAGTACCAAAGAGTTTACACTTTTTAGGGTAATCAACCCCTAAAAAGTCATTTTCTTATAATCTCTGCAAATTAAGCTAAATAAGGAGAAAAACGACATGCTTTAGCTTTAACCAAAGGATAACAGGAGGTTACCATAAGACAAGCTATCCGGCTAATGCCATAAATAATACAGTCCTGCATTGAATGTAGAAATGTTTATTACCGAGTACATCAGTCACATTGTGTGTTTGGAACATAGCCAGTCCTCATACCAGCAAATTAAATGCTGCTTTATGTTAGCATTGTTAGCTTTGCTGTAACAATGGCCAGACAGTCATCAGCATCCCCGGCCAAATTAAACAGCAACAGGGCTAAATGCTGCATAAAACACGGGGTGGGGCATCAGGAACAAGATGGAGGAAATTATGATTGCATCTGACTAAAGGAGATTATGTCCATCTTGATATTTCACAAGGATTATGCTCTTCATAAAGATTGTCACCAGTCAGAGCCATGTCTGGGATGTTTAATCCTCAGCAAAGTTACAAGAAGGATTGCTTTGAGGCCAACAGATATTTGCTGGATTTGATTTTTTAAACAAAATATTCCCAAAGTAAGCAACAACAACCAAAAAAAAAAAATCATACTTCCCACCAAAACCAAATGTTTCAGATGTTTCCTTTGCTTTTCATTGTACTGGAGGTTCTTCCAAAACTTTTCCATCTTACACTAGTTACACATCTATTTGCATTTCTATTTCATCTCAGTGCAAGTTGCTCGTTTAATTAATTATTCAGTGGCTCAAAACATTTTAAACTTGTGAAATGCTTCTCAAAATGCACATGGGTTATGCTGATGAATATCTGAACAATTCTGTTTGATTCCAGATTCCTGGGGAAAATTAAAAAGTGATGAACATGGCGGAGCATTTCCATGTCATTACCAACAAAACACAGCCTATATGAACCATAAATGACACTACAAAGATGTTGTACAGTAAGCCAACTCCTATGCAACTCAAATGTAGCCCTAAAACGGATGCACAAGAAGGCCAACACTTCACTTTATCTACATGGACTGTGTGTTTTCATCTGATGGGACTAACTATTTTATTCCCTTACCCCTTTATATGCCTTTTAAAAGTCTCAAACAATTTGAAATAATGAAAAATTGTGGTCTGACAAGCGCTGAAAATTTCATGACAGTTTGCTTAAAAAATACATTTCTGTCATAATTTATTCACCCAAGTTGTTCCAAACTGAATGAATTTCTTACACAGTTCACCAAATTTTTTTTCATTCTGTCAACATTTATTCACCCTTCTTCTGCTGAACAAAAAAGAAGATAGAGTTGATGGACCCCATTGACTTCCATAGTATTTTTTTTTCCCATACTATGGAAGTCAATGCTGCTTGTTTACAAACATTCTTCAGAATATCTTCTTTGTGTTCAGCAGAGGAAAGAAATTCATACAAGTTTGGAACAATTTGAAGGTGAATAAATATTGACAGAATTTTTATTTTTTGGTGAACTATCCCTTTAAGGGTCCATGACACATGCTGCGTTCACGCCATGTCATAATTACTGTAAATGCATTTCCGTTTGCTTTCAAAACGCTCTCGCGGTAGTTTGATGTCACACACCGATTGTCTGCACAGCGCCACTTCAATTTGAACACACCTTAAACCTGCAGTGGCCACGTGGTACAAGTCGTAGCTCTCAATTACAGGTTCACACATTGTAATTACACGTTCAAGCACGTGAAGGCTTTTTACAGTTCAGAATCGTTAAGGTATTACGACATGGTGTGAACGCACCAACATATCCAACTAAAGTTCATCTCAGCCCACATGAGTGTCACATCAGCATGAACATAGACCAAACAGTCCTGAGAGTGTATTCAGCCTCATTGAAAATACATTAATCAACAAATCTACAACCAGAACTAGTTGATTCCTGAATACAGTGGTGTAAATGTTTTCACAGGTTTCATAGCAACATTTCAACGCATCTACGAATTCAACTTATTTTACTATCAATTAAATATAAAGTAATTCAAAAGTTCTTTGGTGCACACAGAAAGTTTCAATGGTTTTCAGTGCTGTTGGACAGAAAAGTGAACTCTTGGCCTGTTGTAGATCAAATTTCAGGAAAGGTTTAACGCAGGTCAAGGCTTCAGCCTGTCTTGATGTAACAGTAGCCACCTGAGCGAACACATCTGTTGATGTTACAGTGTTTTCATCCGTTCAGTTCACAAACATGCTCTAAACCCTTTCAGGACATTCTGTAGATCACAGTTGTTAAAATACCAAAAAAAATGCAAAAGCGGACAAGCTCTAGCAACCTGCACTAATCTGTTTCACAGCCCCACATACACAAGCTCACATCACTGGCTCTCTCAACACTTCATGTGCTTTGTTAAAAGTGTATCCAAGTTCTCCTCTTACCATTGTGGCCGTCCAGCGCAAGTTTGTTGTCCAACTCCATAACTTCAAAGACAGACAAAACCAGACATGCTCTCAGTGCCAGGGGAGGGGAAGACAGCAACGCTTCTCTCTCTGCCTCGTCACCCGTTTGCCAGAAGAGCGCTGCCTCCCGTGCAGCCTGCCTGCGCTCTGTTCTGGCAGTCGGAGCAGATCTGTGCTGGGCTGAGCCACTTCTCTGGGCCCCACTCACTCCCACATGAGCGCCAGAGCTCTTAAAGACACAGCAGGGATTTTTTTTCCCCTTGCTTTCTCTCTCTCTATCAGAGCATGCCTTTCTACCATCCTCTAGATCTTATGGCTCATTCCTGTTATGCAGTTCATTTTCATGTTATAATTTACAAAGATGAAAATTATGTTTATTTCACAATATAACAATGATGTGAACATACGGGAGTTGAATTATTTTCACTGTAAAAAATATTTTCATGATTTGTAATCACAACATTTCTACTTTTTTCAAATTTATGTAGATCAGATAACAAAATATTTTGAGTTTCTGGTGATTAAATTAATCTCCTTCATTTTATTAACTCAATTTTTTTCATTTCAATGAACTTAAAATTTTAAGGCAACCAGGTTACTTATTTTTTTTAAGTTAAACCAAAAATTTTTTTTTTTTTTTTACAGAGGTTAGAGCTGTCATGTCATGTCGGCAGATGTTATTGTTAACTAAATTAACTAAAGCCATAAAAATAATTACTTTGATTAAATAAGCAATACCTATTAATTTAAGCTATTTCTAATTTCCATTTAGTTTAAGTTGATTAAAAATGAAACAAACTAAAATATATATAACTTCATTAAAGCTATACAGGCATATTATAGACATTTTGACACAAACACAGAACAAAATCACTAAAACTAAAGTGAAAACAGATCATATAAAAGCAAAATCTAATTCAAAATATGATCAAAAACAATTTATAAATAAATATTTCTATAATCCAAAATATGTTTTCTTAAGAATACTGCTAATCAATTTATTGGTTTTTCTTTATTTTTCACTTAACATCCTGCTGTTTTTTTGTAAAATCCCTAAATCCCACCTTTTTTGGAATGATGTTAGCAATATTAGCAATGATTTGAATTAATGAATCATCTGGTGTCTTGTTTATTATCATCATATTTCATACAAATGTGTAAATAATGAAGTAATAATTATTAATAATAATAATAATAATAATAAAGACCCTGGGCTTGACCGGAGGATCAAGGCTGGTAAATATTTTAATAAAAATGCTTTATTAAGCTGCAAAAAAAAAGTTAAAAAGTTAGAAAATTAGTGCAGAATAATAATAATTAATCAAAAGAACCCAAATGCTCATATTTTGCACATAATGAAATCAATATGGATCAGTATTAAAACAGAACAGTAAACCGTAAACAGTCTGTCATGCAAAACATGAATGTATTGCACATTTCATTAATTTAAGATTTTAAAGTACAACATAATTCAAGAATTTATTCTGATTCAAGGGGAGGTGCTTCAGAGGCATTATTAATGTTTATAAATATACTTTCTTTAAAACTGCTCACTCGTTCACTCAACCATGATCCAAAACCAAGTTAATGCCACAAACAAGAGCAGACACTACAGCACTTTAAGACCTTACAGACTTCACATCCTGAAACTTGAAATCCGATCAGACTGTAACACATTTCAAAAAATCCAATTTTAATCGGATTTCAAACCACATATGGATATCAAGTGCCTTACTCTTAAAAGCTACGACACAGATTAGGATGCCGCTGATGTACAGGAGTGTGTGTGTGGGGTGTTAAACGCCTGTGTCTCTGCGGGGGTGTGCAGAGTAAACGCACAGAGACATTTGCTGAGTCAGCAACAAGCTGCCAGTGTCTGACACAAGCATTAGCACAACGCTGAGCTGCAATGACACTATCACACAACAGAGAAGAATCTCACTGAGATCTGAAGAACAGTCTGCAATGTAAGAGATCTTTTGCCAAATCAGTTTTTTAAGATCTACCCATCATGATCATACACAACCATTCAAAAGTTTCAGCAAGGATGCATTTAATTGATCAAAAGTAACAGTAAAGATTTATACATTGTTACAAAATATTTCTATTTCAGATAGGCACTGTTCTTTTGAACTGTATATTCATCAAATAACTAATTTTTTTTAAAATAAATAAAATTTCACAATATTTTTGTTATTATTCTGTATATTATGCTGTATATTAGCAAATAAATGCAGCCTTGCTGAGCATGAGACCTCTTTCATAAACAAAAAAGTTTTAAGAACCTGAAATTTGAAAAGTTAGGGTGCATAACATTTATATGATGCTCTTGGGGGAAATGGGTTTCAAATCATATGTTTTAATAAAGACAAAAAAAAGATAGATAGATAGATAGATAGATAGATAGATAGATAGATAGATAGATAGATAGATAGATAGATAGATAGATAGATAGATAGATAGATAGATAGATAGATAGATAGATAGATAGATAGATAGATAGATAGATAGATAGTCAGACAGATAGACAATAGATAGATAGACGGATAGATGGATAGATGGATAGACAGATAGCCAGACAGACAGACAGACAGACAGACAGACAGATAGATAGATAGATAGATAGATAGATAGATAGATAGATAGATAGATAAACAATTAAACTTTTATCTAGCTATTATATAAACACGCTGGCCTATTTAATGCAATATGTCTCTTTAACCTTTTCACAAAGCAACCGTTGGCATAATGTGTCTCGTCCCCAAATTCAATGGCATTGTGAACCAGAGCCCCTATTAAGCAATTCTAAACAATAGCCATCCTGTAACACCATCATAATTATGCCTCCCACTGCAAATTACTGGTCTGCAGCCTGTCTGAGACAGATCTGGTCAAACTGAAAACACTGGAGTCTACAGTGCGTTCCCCCATGCTCCAGTTCACGGGTCTGTCAATTGGCGTCACATCTGAACTTTAACACAATGAAGGCGAGGGTATAATTTTGAACTTCATATCACTAAACATCTGCTAATATGAGTAAAAGAAATATATTCTGAAACATTACATAAATAGTGGCCAAATCGTATTAAATTGCACAATTTAACCCTGCCTTTAGCACAGCATTGAGTCAAAATTGCTCATTTAGAACAGTGTACTAGACTCAGCATAACGATACTATGGTAAAAGCAGCGCAGATCGGCAGCACCAATCAAGTGATCACGTCTACATTTGTCGTCCACTTTGCCACTCTATTACCTTTAAAGACTGTTATAAGAGTTTAATTGTCATCAAACTGTTTTTTTTTCTCACTGCAACATGTGTGCAAGCAGATCTTACTCACTGCTATTTTTGGTTTGGGTGCTCTGGTCCTTACGGATCTGAACTCCCTCGGGAATGCTGGTGCTACGTCGCAGGAGCCATACAGTGCAAGATTCAGCACGGCGCTCTCGGAACAGCAATGGACTGATCTAAGGAAAGGTCACAGAAGCCATTCATAGAGTTATAGTGTTGGTGAGCAAAGGACTACAATACAGACTCTGTAGGCTGAAGAAAGCTCATCTTCTGTGCTCTAAACTGTTACTTTGACCCGTGGACATGTGCTGCCCTCTTGAGTTTAAAGGGTGCCATTAAATGCAAGGTCATAATCAAAAGGATTCACAAAGCATTCTTTTTTAAAGTCATTAAGTATGTCTTTATGTGCATGTACCTCTCTTTTGTCCAGAAGAACTAGTTGACATTCTGCAACCAAGCAAAACTTGACCTGCCACCCGATTGGTTCTGATAGTGGCCGTCCACAAGATATCCAGTGGATTGATGAACCTTTCATGTCTGTAAAACAGAATGGATCGTATGAGAAATGAGACAAGAAGATGAGGCCTTCATGGATCAATTACAGCCACAGCAAGTCTAAGCAGTTAAAACGTGACGTGGCCATAAAGCCAACTGGAAAACTGCTCTATGAATGGACAATCCTTCATGCTTGTCCATGATTCAGTTATGAGTATTGTTTTGTATGAAAGCACAATGCTAGGTTAATTGAATTAGATAGTCTTCCATTTCTTTAAGTTAATTTACTGGGTTTAAAAATAACATTTAAAAGACTTCACTTTAGGCTGCACCTCTGGGACAATCCTGTGACATTCAGAACTGTTTTTAGGAAAATTATTCAATTTTGCTGGCTAAAGGGCAAGACACTACGTGCATATTCTATTTCTGAGACTTAGAAACATATGAAATACTCTAGAAGACATATGTTTGCAGTAAGACTGTAAAATATGAAAAACTATAAAAAATACCTGTTTTTTTTTTCTCAATGTTGGTTTCTTTTTGGTGAATTCTGTCCTCCAAACTAAAATTGTAAAAGTATTGCTTTTCTATCATGTATTGTATTGGAACAACTCAGTTATATTGTTAGAGGAAAGGGAAGACATTTTGAAGAAATATGCTCACCATTAACTGAGTTTCTAAGACATTATGAAGGGAATTAAGAAAGTAAAGCTGACTGCCGAGTTGTGAAATATTAAGCTTATGTCAAATTATCACTTGTTTGTTTTGTTAAAATTCAATAAATATAATGTTGAAAAAGTATTGCTTTTCTATACATTTCAGGTAAACAATTGAACACTTGAAGACAACATTTACATACATTCATAACAGTCAACAATATAATGACGTAAACGTCAGGCTGTTGGGGCAAGTCACATAAGATTTTTTTTTTTTTACTTATTTTTTTTTTTTTACTTTTTTTTTTACTTGTTTGTCAATTGAATACTTTAAAATGTTTGTTGTTTAACGCCGGTTGTTTTAAAAACCACAAAGAGTGAGTGACAACATGCTTAGACATGCCAAAAAGTCTGTTTAACTGTATCAATGTTTAATATGTAATATTGTTTAATAGTTTTTTGTAGAGACTGTAAGAAGTGTAAATACAGGAAATAATGACTGACTGCCCCAGTCGTCCTAATATGCTAAAAACAAAAACAACAACAAAAAAAACTAAACAAACAACAAAAAAAATATCCACGGTAAACATATGACAGACAAACTTCTTTATACAAGTAAACATAATGATAATATATCAAATAGTACTTTAAAACGCACATTTCAGCCTCGAAACAAATGATGTAGGCTACTCACCGATGACCCTCATCCAGCCCTGGTGCTGACAGCGGGTGATGTTCGGTGACATAGTAGGCCCACTAAACATGTCGCCAGTGTGCACTTTTCAACATGAAACGTTCCTGGACATTTGCACACATGATGGACGCCTCATAATGACTGAATACGCCATCAAAATTAACTTTTGGGTTATGTAAAACGAATGACGCTGTTGTGTTTGTAAAATTGTTTACCCGTACGAGGCGCGCGCCCGGGTCGCCGAGAGTGAAGCGGACAAGACGTCATGTAATACCTTGATTAAATTAACGGATTAAACTCTCTGGCGAAGAAAGTAACTAATCTGTCCACAAACACAAATCTCTCTCTTTTTTGTTTTGTATTTTTCAAGTTAGTGGGCTACTGAATTCTGGAGAATTATACACTGATTATATTACATCAAATGTGACAGAAATTAGATTTAGCCCTTTTCTTATTCACTTGTTTCCTTCTGAAGTAACAAACATAAATTCGTGCAGGCCTGGCTCATGAATATTAGTTGCGTAATGTTACGTTTGCCCGGTAAGCCTACCTGATTGGGGGATAGGCAGAGGTTGAAAGTTTGCGGCTCATGAATATTAATTGAGCTACTGGACGCTCTCATAGGAAGGTTAACAAAGAACGTCAGCATCACGTAATTAATATTCATGAGTTAACCTTTTGCCATAGGATGTGTAAATTATGACCCCATGACGACCGTCTCATTGACACACAGTGGTTATGCATTTATTACTTTTTTTTAATAGGAAATTAAAGCAGATGTTCTATACAAACTAAGGAATGTTACACCTGTGAAAATGAGGGTACAAACACACAAGATCACACCTTTAAAATTATTGCTGACAACTGTTTTAATGATCTGAAACAGGAATGAATGAATAATGACATGCAAGTTTACACATTTTATATGTTTGAACACTGTTCCGAAAAACATGTACATGTTAACCATGTACAATGTTGAGTGTAATGTATAGAGATAGTCAAAAAAACATTCAAAACTATTTTATTTTAATCTTATACAAATACATTTTGTCTCTCTTCTGAACCTTGTTAAACTCGTAACCAAAATATAAAACTCCTCTTTTAATGTGATCAAGTTGACACACACACACACAAAAAAATGTTTTTGTATAATCTGGGTTCAATTTCACAAATGCTTTTCCATTGGGGTAACATTATAAAAGTAAAAAGTAAATACTTGAAATATATTTTTATACATTTTTTTCTTCAAAATCAATTAGAAAATATAGGTAAATTTATCCAATAATAGCTTGCATAGCTGATAAAACATGTTAATAGTGCAATAATAAAATGGGGCTAATCTTATATCCAATTATATACATGTAAATAATAAAGTAGTTTTAATAATGTTGTGTACTATAAAACTAATGAAGTCAAATTATAGAACCTGACAGCTTTAAAACTTCACATTATTTTCAATTTTCCAGTCAATCCAATAATCTGATAAGAGGACGAATCCCCTTACATATCCAGCTCAAAAATAGACCATTTTGCAAGATGTAAACAACACTGGTCCAGAAACACTTCCTGTTTCAGTTTGTAACATGTAAAGAAAACATCTTAAAGAGTCAGTTTTATATGTTTTGTTGGTTGTATTTTATCCAAGCTTTTCTGTAGTGTTAAAAAACTGAAACAGGAAGTGCTTCTGGACCAGTGTTGTTTACATCTTGCAAAATGGTCTATAACAACAATCTTTGGAGAGCTTGTAGAAAACATTGATTTGACGGTCACATGTGGGTAAAGAGCCTAGAGATTCTATTGAAATGAAATGCAGATGATCCGTTTCCTTCTGCTTTCTCAAAGCAGGTCTTGTATATCCAATCCGACATGCCAGGGCATACAAAAGGATATCAAATAGAAAAATACTTTTCAAAGCAATATTTGCTTCACTTTGGTTATAATATATAAATCACCAAGAACAAATTCAAATACTATGGTTGAAAAGAAAAGAACGAAAGTGCTGACTAATATTTTAACAGCTAAAAAGTACCACTGTTAATCTTAGGTGAACAAATAAATGTCGCTATATATTCCTTCAGCAGAAATACTTTTGGAGATGAGCGCTCCATGTTTTATTAAACTCAAAACTTAACTGAAACTCACAGGGGCGAATGCTCTTAAACGGTTTGAATGTGAAAAACTAAACTGGAATGACTTCATGTTACATAATACTGTCCTTTATCTGCTACCTACTGTAATACCGTGCGTAAGTTACCAGACTGATTCATGTTTGTGATGTTTAAAGTGCCCCAAAAAGACACTGCAAATGACTTCAAGAAAAACAAAGACTTGATATAAGACCAGAAGATCAGAAAAAATATGTGGTTTGTGGGAAACAACAAAAACAAAACTAGAGCTCTGAAACTATGGCTTTCACAAAAGCGATGTAGGGAAAGACTATGGGGAGTTATCCATCTGCTGTTCTGTGATGTTCAGTAAGGTGTGGTTCCTTCCCACTCCACTAAATACTGCACCTTTCCTTCAGGTGTGATCCTACGAGCCAGAACCTGATACTTCTCCCCGCAGGTGAGCCTGCCGGCCGCCCCGAAATAGCTGGTGATTGAAGACTTGAGGTGAGACAGCGAGGAATCGTCCTCGCTGATGCTCTCGAAGGTGTGGCTGTCGATGCTGTTCTCCATCATGACGTTACTCTCTTCTCCAGGCATGCTGATGGGGCTGAGCTCACGTTCCACCATCTCTCTTTTTGTGGCCAGCACAGTGTAATTAGAGGAGGGCAACTTCCTCTTCCGACTGCCCACATTTTTCCTGTAAAGAACATAAGAAGTCACTGAAAAAAAAAAATGTTTGTTCATAATATTTCAAATCTTTTCTGCTCATCATGTAACCAGAGGAGATTGAAATCTTCACAATCCAAATCCTGATGGATAAAAATCAAGAACGGAGTGCTTACTTAGTACCGACACCAATCATTTTAATTAAAAAAAAAAAAAAAGGAAATACA
The DNA here is from genome assembly GCF_016745375.1 of Pimephales promelas. Next base: position 10,966,156 of record NW_024121099.1, on the reverse strand, counting down.
CTCAGTATACAAACTGCAGTGTTTCCCCTACCATTGGTTAAAATGCTGACGAAATCCAGTCATAAAAAAATAATTTACTGTATATTTTCAAGGAATAAATACTGTAGGAAGTGGTTCAGTACACTTGAAATCAAATCACGATGTAGACTAGTGTGTTTGTGTGAATATTAAACCACAAATACTATTTAAATATGAATGCTGCGTGCCTTGTTCCGTGTGAATGAATATTGCAGCCGATGTGCAGTTTCATTTACCACACACACACACACACTGAAGCACGTGTGACGCTTGCACTGTTTTTTGCCTATATGAAGAGAGAGATGATTGAACTACCTCTCCAGGCTATGTCCAAAATCTCCCACTACTCACTATATAGTGGACTATATAGTGAGCTTGCCATTTTGTAGTGCTGTCCGAATCTATAGGGTATAATAATCATCCCTATATAGTCCACTCAATGTATCCCAGAATGCATTGTGAAAAGTAGTGTACAACCGATGGTCACTAACCTAAGCCCTACATACCATCATGCATTGCGCTGATCGTAAAAAAGTAATCGTAATCGACGGTGCCGAGAGACGATCGGGTAGTGTCCGAAAGTGGTATTTCTATTATGCTGGTGAGCTCACTATATAGTGCTCTATAGGGGGTAGGGAGTAGTGGTTTGAGTGGAGATTTCGGACACAGCCTGAAAGTCACTTCGTGATCATTTAACCACTTCATTTGAGAAACTACCATCATGACATAAACGCACAGAAACTCAAAAGGTCATCAAGGCAACCCGTCAAAATAAAAGTTCGGTTTAACTTGACAGAAATATATTACTGTTGTACAGTTGAATTTAGATATGTCCCGATGAAATAATACACTAACACTAATACAAATAAATTATGAATTTTTAAACAAAAGTGAATTAAAGGAGTAATCCATGTTTTAATTTTAACAGTAAAGCTCATTGTGCAGCCTGTTATTTGACAAAATTATGAAAAAAAAAAATATGATAAAATTTGTGTTTTATGGCTTCATTTTATTACCAGCAAAAACAGAATTAGTGTGAATTTTTTTCATATATATTTAAAAAAAAAAGTTCATAATACATGATTTCAATTAATTAGACATGCTTTTTGATTGCTAAAAAATTACATGCCAGCTCCACAACACTAGCAGTATTTAAAAAAAAAAAAAAAAAATCCTATGGGAAACACTGAACTGCTCAGTATGCATTCTATAAACTGCAAATATTAGTATTTTTGTACTATTTTATTTTAGTTCTGGTCAAAAGTGCACTATTATTTAAATATTTTGTATGTATTATCCAGCCAAAAAATATTAAAGAAACTTATGCGGTGCAGTTGCATAGATGCACTGAAACGGTCCACCACAAGATGTCCCCGTTTAACACTGAATTTAAATTCGCCGTCCCCTTTCACTTGCCTCTGTGGGCGTTACGGCATTTTAAAGGTCACACAGCAGAACTGGACTTTAAGGTTTTTCTTTTTCATTCAGCGAATCTTCTGGGGAGTTTCCAATCTGCATTAGCTTCATAATGACCACACATTTCTGCCCAAGGGCATGTGTAACATGGGAAATCACAGCAAGATATCAAAATCCAATGCTGAGAACCTCCATTTCAGAATCATTACAGCAGCCAAAATGGGATGTGGAGCTAAACAGTATTAGTACATGAAAGCCAAGCACGGAAAGCAGATATGTGTTTGTGAAGTGTTTGATCTAGCCCCCAACTAGGATGCACAGTAGGGGACAGGGATCTGTCGACCCTCACAACTTTTCCAGTCGAGAAAATCCAAGTTGTGTTTATTTTCCTCCACCCTCTCTCTCCGCCTCTTTCTAAACACCCAAAGGAACACTGCGAGAATACTAATGAGCATTCCATATCCTAAAATAAATAACACAAACTATGGGAAAGTTTTCAAAGAGTGAGTGGGGACGTTTTGCAGTCTCTAACCATCCATCCATCCAAACTCATGTTCTGCGCACAGGCCGTTGCTTTCTTTGGTTGCGATTTCGCCAGGCCTGGTGCAGTGGGTGACAAAAAAATAAGAGATTACTAACTGTACAAGTATCTGGCCTGCAGGACATGAGGCATCTCTACCAGGAATCTGAAGAGCTTCAGAAGAAGTGGTGACTCAACGGAGAAAAAAAAAAAAAAACCTCTGCTCGACAGTGTCAATGACGCTCCACAATGAAAATAAAGCTTTGTGAGGAAGATGTAAGGGAACGGGCTAGAGGTAAAAAGAGAAGAGGAGGAACCGAAGATTTCATAAGGAATGGTTCATCCGCATATAAAAATCATCATCATTAGTCATCGATTGTCATTATTTTTTTTAGAAAAGTGAACTATGTCAATAAACAAATGTACAGTAAACAATTTTAGGTCGCACTTTAGTTTAGGGTCTAATTCTCACTATTAACTAACTATTAACTATGATTTTTGCCCCAATAAACGCCTAACTACTGCTTATTAAAGGTGTAGTTCACTTTAAAAAAAACTTTTGCTGGTAATTTACTCACCACCATGTCATCCAAGATGTCCACGTCTTTCTTTCTTCAGTCGAAAGGAAATTAATGTATTTTGATGAAAACATTCTAGGATTTTCTCCATATAATGGACTTCAATGGGAACCAAACGGTTCAATGTCCAAATGAGAGTTTCAGTGCCGCTTCAAAGGGCTTTAAACGACACCAGACTATGAATAAGGGTCTTAAGAAAGAAAGACGTGGACAACTTTGCAGATCATTTTCATGTTGAATTCACAACAAATATTAAAAAGTCCACTCAAGCATGAGCATAAATAGAAAAACACATATTTACTATTGAAATAATATAGAATTATAGAATACAAATACGTTTTAATCCTAAATTTTAAAAGACTTCATATTATGCATTACATAAAATATTACATATTAAACAAATTAAGGGGGGAAATGACAATTTACTCACTGTTTTATATTCATTTTCAAGACTTTTCCATTTTAAAAAGGTTAAATTCCCTGCTATCTCCAGGTTATCTATCTCCAAGTGAACCCTGTCTCTTAAACCCCTCAACTTTAAAATGAATACACACTGGGGGATGAGTCTGGGTAAAACTGCAAAACACCAATGAATCTGTGGTAAATTGCTAAGGCAGCCAGGGGAGGTTGAAAACACCTGGAAAATATCTCTGACCTTCAACGCTAAAGCCAGATTCGAGACCTCAAAAAACGGACTAATGGCAATCTCGGCTCAGACATGGTTTCCGGTCCTATTTTCAGCCTCCACTGACTCCATCTTTAAAATAAACAGGAGCAAACAAGTGGCCATAACCATAAATAACCCATAATCTGACCATATTTCTCTGCGAGCTGTCAGTAGCGGTTTACACACAACATCAGGTGTTGATGGACGCCTGTTATTCCTCTTTAACTTGTGGGCAGCGGAGTGCAACCCCAGCAGAGGAGGTGAGAATCTACAGTGACAGCCGCGCTGCCAAATTGTCCCACTACAGGAATATTGATTACGCTGCAGTAGCCGTGAAGAGGACACTTGTGAAAGAGCAAGATGAAAGATGAAGAGGATACGGGCCTGGAATTCCAGCAAACCCACCATGGTCATTCCAGCGCCCGAGTCAAATTGACAATTGCTCGAGCTCATGTATATTAAAAAGTACAGCGTTTTAGAGGCACCCTGCTGCCTTACATGATATCATTGATGTCACCACTTCAAAAGTCAAGACAAATTAGAACCTCGCAGAACACCTCAAGCTAGCACTGAATTGAACCGCAATACCACTTAAGTTGTAGTACAGGGTTAGCATCCGTGATTTCCATGGCAACAGAGGACCAGCAGGTCCACTGGAAACATGCATGGCTTTAACTTCACTTATTTGAATCGCACGGTTGCAAGGATGTACGAGAGTACGGGTGATTCGCAACAGCCTGTGAAGGATTACATCACACCAGCTGCTAAATCTACACCCCTGTGGCTAAACAAGTTCATACATCAGCTGCGATGCATTCAATTAGCTAATATGTTAATGCATTCAGTTCCCTTTTAAAGAGGACCTATTATGCTTTTTTGCATTTTCAACTTTCTGTGTGTGTGTGATGTTGCTGTTGGAGCATGAAATAGGTCTACAAAGTTACTAAGTCACTCCAATGGGAGCTATTCACTTTAAGTACACACTGTTTCTAAACTCCCTCTGTTCTGAACGCCTCTTTTGTAGTCTTGAGTTTTCTTTCGGGAACATGGCAAAATATTCCTTATTTAAAAAAATCCCACCAAAGACATACACAAAAAGCAGTAGCACCTCATTGCAGTACACAAGATCCAGGGGGCGGAGTCGGATCCAGATCTGAGGGGTGGAGCTGGGTAGGATTAGGGGTGGGTTTAGGAATCAGGGGGTGGAGCTGGGTAGGATTAGGGGTCGGTTTAGGGATTAGGGGGTGGAGCTGGGTAGATTTAAGGGTGGGTTTAGGGATCAGGGGGAGGAGCTGGGTAGATTTAAGGGTGGGTTTAGGGATCAGGGGGTGGAGCTGGGTAGGTTTAGGGGTGGGTTTAGGGACCAGGAGGTGGAGCTGGGTAGGATTAGGGGTCGGTTTAGGGATTAGGGGGTGGAGCTGGGTAGGTTTAGGGGTGGGTTTAGGGATCAGGGGGAGGAGCTGGGTAGATTTAAGGGTGGGTTTAGGGATCAGGGGGTGGAGCTGGGTAGGTTTAGGGGTGGGTTTAGGGACCAGGAGGTGGAGCTGGGTAGGATTAGGGGTCGGTTTAGGGATTAGGGGGTGGAGCTGGGTAGGTTTAGGGGTGGGTTTAGGGATCAGGGGAGGAGCTGGGTAGATTTAAGGGTGGGTTTAGGGATCAGGGGGTGGAGCTGGGTAGGTTTAGGGGTGGGTTTAGGGACCAGGAGGTGGAGCTGGGTAGGATTAGGGGTCGGTTTAGGGATGGGTTTAGGGATCAGGGGGAGGAGCTGGGTAGATTTAAGGGTGGGTTTAGGGATCAGGGGGTGGAGCTGGGTAGGTTTAGGGGTGGGTTTAGGGACCAGGAGGTGGAGCTGGGTAGGATTAGGGGTCGGTTTAGGGATTAGGGGGTGGAGCTGGGTAGGTTTAGGGGTGGGTTTAGGGATCAGGGGGAGGAGCTGGGTAGATTTAAGGGTGGGTTTAGGGATCAGGGGGTGGAGCTGGGTAGGATTAGGGGTGGGTTTAGGGATCAGGGGGTGGAGCTGGGTAAGTTTAGGGGTTGGTTTAGGGATCAGGGGGTGGAGCTGGGTAGGTTTAGGGGTGGGTTTAGGGACCAGGAGGTGGAGCTGGGTAGGATTAGGGGTCGGTTTAGGGATTAGGGGGTGGAGCTGGGTAGGTTTAGGGGTGGGTTTAGGGATCAGGGGGAGGAGCTGGGTAGATTTAAGGGTGGGTTTAGGGATCAGGGGGTGGAGCTGGGTAGGATTAGGGTGGGTTTAGGGATCAGGGGGTGGAGCTGGGTAAGTTTAGGGGTTGGTTTAGGGATCAGGGGGTGGAGCTGGGTAGGTTTAGGGGTGGGTTTAGGGACCAGGAGGTGGAGCTGGGTAGGATTAGGGGTCGGTTTAGGGATTAGGGGGTGGAGCTGGGTAGGTTTAGGGGTGGGTTTAGGGATCAGGGGGAGGAGCTGGGTAGATTTAAGGGTGGGTTTAGGGATCAGGAGGTGGAGCTGGGTAGATTTAGGGGTGGGTTTAGGGATCAGGGGGTGGAGCTGGGTAGGTTTAGGGGTGAGTTTAGGGATCAGGGGGTGGAGCTGGGTAGGTTTAGGGGTGGGTTTAGGGATCAGGGGGTGGAGCTGGGTAGGAATAAGGGTGGGATTAGGGATTAGGGGTGGAGCTGGGTAGATTTAGGGGTGGGTTTAGGGATCAGGGGTTGGAGCTGGATAGGTTTAGGGGTGTGTTTAGGGATCAGGGGTGGAGCAGGGTAGAATTAACGGTGGGTTTAGGGATCAAGGGGGTGGAGCTGGGTAGAATTAGCGGTGGGTTTAGGGATCAGGGGGTGGAGCTGGGTAGGTTTAGGTATATGTTAGGTGGGAGGAGTTGGATGTGGATCCGACTCCTCCCCATGGATTTCATGTTGTGCAGTGAGGACCATCTCAAAAAAAGGGGAGGCCTCATTTAGTTGCATTAGTAGTGTGTTGAAACTCGCAGTTATGATTAGGAGCATTTACAAAACACGCTCAAAGCAGTTGGCCAATCACAATACACTGGTACAGCCGACCAATCAGAGCACATTGCGCTTATGTGAAAAATAATGTGCCTTTTGGACATTCAAACTTAAACCTAACATACTGTAAGAGTGTGTATTTAAATTAACATTCACGAGTGTTTTTTTGTGTTACATACATAAAAAACAACAACAACATAGGAGTGGGTGCTTTTATGCACCTAGGGATTTGATTCTATTTCAATTCAAAAAGTCGTTATCCGATTCCCCAAAAATTCAGGATGCATCTTCGCTTTTCTGCAACACTGTGAGGGTGCGAATCTTGGGTGAGTTAAGGTGCCTCACTGTGTAAATATATGTGCATAAATACTGTATATTTATATACTGTATTATGTCTGCTCTGACTCTCAGACAGAACACGGTTGTTATAATCTAGTCAGTGCCACAGAGAGTTGGCAAATGTAGAAAACAATTAAGATTATCTTTATTTAGAAAATACATAACATTGTTAATTTGCAGATGCGAAGAAACTGAAAAGTACCTGAAGTCATAGGAGACGCTGGTGGTGGCTGAACCAGAAGTACTGGCTGCGTCGGTGGAGTCCTGGTCCAAACTGAATGTTTGTCCTGAACTGGTGCTAAGAATGAAGATGGACAAATCCATGAAGAGATACAGAGACAAGGAAAGAATAAAAAAAAAAAAACCAGAAAACCAAAACCATCACATAATTAGTCAACATGAAAATTAACACACAGTTAGCAACCCTTTTTACTACCATAAAGGGATACTTCACCTCTGGAAAGATGAATGTGTATTTAAAATGGGTCATTTATGTAGAAGAAATGTGAAATTATTTTTGAATGTGGAGCTTTCTAGTCTGAGAAAAGCCCGAAAATGTATTTTTGGCTCAATGCTAAATCCTGAAGTTAATGTCACATCTCAGAGCAAAGTGGTAGGCCTAGATTTTCCTTAAGAGGAATTGATTGAAACCAGTGTTGTAATTGTTAACTAAAACATTTTTTTTGCTAATTAAAATAAAGCTGAAATAAAATAATAAAATTAATCATAAATAGTCACATAAAACAATACAAATTGGGAGAAAATGTTGTTTCAATTTGACTTCATGTTACTAATCTTAAATCTTTCTCAATCATACTCAAGAGGCCAAAGCAAAAGGGCTACCGAAGAACACAAAAGAATACAGTTGATCCGACCTGCTGCTTGCTATTCAACACATTATACAGCGCTGGGATTGTGACTACACCAGAGTTTATCAGGACTACCATTCAAAGGATGGCAGTCATTAACTACAGTTCACGGCTTTGTGATGAAACCCAACGTGCCCTTTTTATTATGGCCGAAACCAACTCCAGATTTCTCTTTTATACTCTTCAACAATCCCTCCTAGACAGCCGCTTTCGCCTCTCAAAGCTTTGTCTGCCCCAATAGTGTTTCCAATTCTCTCATTATTCAGGCCTGTTAGAGAGATGATAACCTTTACAGAAAAGTATAATTAAATCGCTTCACCAACCGTGCTGATAAAAAAATAGTTTCTGTGGGGTGGGGTTGTGATTGGGGAAACAGTGAAAGACCTTTCTGATATTTCAAAGCAAAATGGATGCAAATGAGCGTGATTGTTCGCAAGCCAATAAATAAGATGCTTAAGGATTCAAATCAAAGCTAAGGAGAAAAGGTCAAGCGTGCCGTCTGCTGCCGTGAGACTGACTTTGATTGAGACCTCATTATGTACATTGACGGAAAGGGGGCGATTCGTTTCTTTCAATTTTAAAACAGGTGAGGCGACTTTATCAAAAAAAATAATAATGAAAGGGCAGACGTATCAAATGAGCCATCAAACCCGAAGCATGGAGATCTATGTACTTCCGTAAAACTTCAAATAATAGCCGAGTCCCAAATAGACGCCTGTCTTTTTTACACGCCTGGTGTGGCTGCAGGTTTGGGTAAATAAAGGCCGGTCGCAAATAGAGGCCGGGTCTGTTTTTTAGATTCGGGTTGTATTTAATCCCGTAATTAAGACCCGTCAGATAAAAGCCCGGGCTATTATTTGTTTTACCATGTTTTTTTTGTTTTGAAAAGCCTAATGAATTAATAGGTCACTAAGAGGACAAGGGTAAATAATGAACTAGTACCACGATAAATCAATTATGCAATATTACGCCTTTTCCACACCAAATTTAAAATGCGAAACAATTAAAAAACATGGATTAATAAACCATCTTACTATGATGATTTTATTCACATTAAGGAAGAGTGGTATGACTAATATTTTAAATAAATATATACATATATATATATATAGACACACACATACACATGGTGTAAATGATTTAACTTATTCATGACATAATTTCAAAAAAGTTTTACACTATATGTTTGTGAGGCAAAGCCTATTTGTGCACAATTAAAAAAAGTGTGAATTCAATACTTAATCTTTTTTGATTATATCTTATGATTATTTAATTATTCTTTTCTGTAAAGCACTTTGAATTGCCATAGTGTGTGAAATGTGCTATATAAATAAACTTTAATCATTAATATTATAAAATATTTTATACTTCTTATCGATGTATAATAGTTTTGACCATATTCTAATTGGATAATAAACATTATATCAAAGTCATTATATACTCACATCTGTGACCACACATCAGTTGAATTTCATATTAATATGCTACATTATAATATACCATTTAATTCTATATTTATTTCATACCAGTGGCCAATCACAATTCACCTTGCTTCAAAAATAAAAATTAAAAATAAAAAATTAAAATAAATAAATAGAAAGAAGCTTTGGACTTGTGTGAATGATTTTAGCAACAAAAAAGGTCAAACAATCAAAAAAAATTCAATTCACCTCTTTAAACTCTGCAGCTCGTCCAGCGTGAAGTCGAAGATGTTGGCCATGTGATGATTGGTGCTCCAGGCAGAGGTGAGGTCATTCTGCGATGAGGTCACAAACAAAGTATGGAATGCAACGTTAAATTCATTTCACCGCGTCGACTCATTATCATTTGGACAATGCCGATAATCACAGCTTTGATTATGACGATCAGAGCCGTCACGGTTGTTACAGTCACTCTAATGCCGTCTTTGAAGTTGCTCTCGGCATTGTTAGCCGTGCTGCCTGGAGCGTCAAGATGTGTAGTTCAAGTAAAGCATGTCTGGGGACTGGAGACCTCTCAGAAGGATTTGTCAGTTAAATGCCTCAGAGAATGAATGTAATCCTTTTTAGAAAATTTAGAAAGACAGAATGAGAGGGTTGGGGAGAAACAAACTTAAAGTAGCGACGTAACCCAACTAGATTTTGTCAGTAGCGTGAATACTTTTTGTTACTAGATTGTAGTGCAGCTAAAGGCGAGCTTGACTGGAGTTCAGCTACATGAAATCATGAGTAGCTTGTAACATGGCTTTCAAAGTAGCTTCACCAACAGGGACAGAAAAAAATACGAGGGAGGGAAAGCAAAGGCGAGAAAGAGACAAAACAACACAGGAGAAGAGGGGGAGAAATGCGAGGTCTGCATGGCAGCAGGCGTCAAGGAATAAAAAGAAGATCACCACGGGGCGCAGGGAAGATGCTACAGAGAGATGAAGAGAGCCAGAAGACAACCAAGAGTAAACTTCGCTTGGGTCATATTTAAATGTAATAGTCAGTACATAAGAAACCTTGTAGTTTTGGCAGAAAAAAAAGAAACAAGTAGCAGAAATGAACGCTTGGCTGCATGAAATTGAACTATCAAGGAATTCAAGAAACTTTAAGAAGTGCTAGAGCACAAAATCTCAGTAAGGGAAGCTCAGATTTGTACTGACAGGTCAAACATAGTCTCAGAACTCCAACACTTCACCTCTTCATGAATCCGATTTCAAGAGGACTGCACAAACTGAATTATTTAGTGTGTGTGTGTGTGTGTGTGTGGTTTAGTGATAGATCAATATAAATCAGCTAGGCCAGTGTTTGTGAGTAGATGAGAAGCAGATGATTAAATCATAAAATTGTAAATCACAATAAATAAAAAATTGAAAGTAAAAACATCAAAATGAAATAACGATTAACAGAACCGTGAACATGCGAACATGTTGTTAAATCATATATATATATATATATATATATATATATATTAGGTCAAAGAAGTTCAGTACACTAAGTTTGTGAATCCCTGAATTATGCATCAATTTTAAGATTACTATCATCCTGTGCTAATGCTGGCCAGTGAATGGTGTCTGATAATCTTGTGAATGGATATCAAACACTTCCTGTTCTCAAATATTTCTTAGCAAAATTAGGGTTTATTTAATTTCAGAATAATTTTTTGTAAATGTCTTATTTGATGTCATTCATTTGTAAAACATATATCCACTACAGTTCAAAAGTTTGGGCTAGGTATGATTGTTTCATTTTTTTTTAAAAATAAGTGTCTACTGTCTATGCTCACCGAGGCTGCAGTTATTTGATCAAAAACAGTCAAAACAGCATTGCGAAATATAGTGCAATTTAAAATAACTGTTTTCTATTATAACAATTTTTAAAAAGTGGTTTATTCCTGTTGGCAAAGCTGAATTTTTACCATCATTACTTCAGTGTCACATGATCCTTCAGAAATCATTCTAATGTGCTGATTTGCTGCTCAAGTAACATTTCTTATCATTATCAATGTTGAAATCAGTTGTGCTGCTTATTATTTTTGTGGAAACTGTGACACTTAAAAAAATAAATAATTTGATGAATAGCAAGTTTTAAAGGACAGCCTTTAAATATTTTGCAATAAATTTTTCATTCATAAAAAAAACAAAAAAAAAAACATTTTGAACGATGCATTGTATTGGCCATCTCTAGATACCACTGTTAGCCACCGAGCAATTCATATCATTTGACCACTAATAATTACACTGTTGCATAAACTGCTTAGACTAGTAATAACTTTTGTTCTTTAAGGTCATAACCTTTTTAAATAATTTACATAAAAAAATAGCCTGGCCTATTTTTGAATCAGATATATACTAACTAGGGCTGTGCAAAAATTAATTGCGATTAATCGCATCCAAAATAAAAGTCTGTGATTACATAATATATTTGTGTGTGCTGTATATAATTATTTTGTATATATAAATACACACACACATGCATGTATATATTTAAGAAAATGTGTTATTCATATATAAAATATTTATATAATATAGATTATGTATTTATATATATATAAATAATTTAAGCACAAATAATTCTTAAATATATACATGCATGCATAGGTATTTATATATACAAAACAATTATATACAGCACACACAAATATATTATATAAACACAGACTTTTATTTTGGATGAGATTAATCGCAATTAATTGTTGAACAGTCCTAATAGTAACCCTTGGCTAACTGCTAGTTGTTTTCAATGTTTATGCAACTGGCCCAGAACCTTTTTTTTTATTTTACAGACCTAGTAACTGTAACAACAGAACACAGATTTAAACCAGACAAGAAAGGTCATGTTATACGGCTGGTGACGCAGTGAAACGTTACCCCGGGTGAAAAGCTTACATTAGGAATTGCATCCTCCAGCAGCCACTTGGACCTCTTCTTTCTCCGCTTCTCTGCAGGAACAGAGCTACTGCAACAGAGGAAGAACAGAAACATTCAGTCGACATAATTGAGCATAATAACAGCTGAACTCAAATAAACTGTCAATCGATGCATCATCTCCACCCACTAAACATGTCATTACAGATTTGAGAGCAAAAACTATTGAATCCTAAAAATTAGATGTGACTGTCAAATGTAAAATTATAGGGGAGAAACCAAGTGTCTTTCAGTGCATTCATTACATTATCAAAGCACTGCGGAAATCTAAATTCCCTAAGAAATAAGGACCTCGGTTATGATCAGTCGACTGGATAAATAATAAACAAATAGCACTGTGAAACAATTAAAAGATTTCATTGGGATCAGTCTCATGATGAATTTGAATGTTTCCATGTGACATCAACTAGAGGTCTCATTCAGTAAAATGGGAGGCACTAATTAAGGAAAAATGAAATAATGAACCTGCTTCTGCTGGCCCCTTTTTTGTGGCCCCTGTGGCCCTCACTGTTCTGGGCCTTCTCTGGGAACAACTTGGATGGAGGGTTAGGAGGGACCCTTGTCCTTAGTCGGAAAATGCATTTCCTCTTCTTGATCTCCTTCCCACAGAGAAACCTAAAAAAAAAGGGGGTCATACACTGAAAAGTTACATTATTTTTATATACAGTATATTAAATATATTTATAAAACACACACGTATAAAACAAAAGGAAAATATTTTTCTTACTTGCTTTTATAGTTGTTGAGGGCATCAAGAATAAACTGGCCTCGTTCAGACAGAGGGGTATTGGAGAGCTGAAATAGGTGAGAAAGTCTTTGAGAGAAACTGCCGGTGTGATATGAGCTTTTATTATAAGACATTTCCTTTGCTGTTGCCTTGAGCTGTCATGTTTCAATGAAGACAAATGAAGCCCGTTGGCTTCGCTATGGTTAAGTCTTGCAATTTAGCAATGCTGTTTTTTCAGATTACACATGACAAGCGGTCATGGGGGTCGTGAGCAACCAGTCGACCTGATTGGAGGTAGCTTGCCGAGGCATACTTTTCATCCAAGAGTAAGTTCATATAAATGGTTACATTTTATGCAAATTAAGTAAGTGTGGTTATTTATTTATTTTATGAACATGCAGATGTGGATACAATTTTAGCAAAATTACAACCAACAATAGAAAGAAAAAAAAAACCTATCAGGACTTGTTTTGATCAAGCACTTCATCATGCTCAGTTTGCATTAGAATGAGTAAAAACATAATTCAAGCAAAAAAAAAAAAAAAAGTTTAAATGCTGTTTTCAGCATTAAAAGATTAGTTCAATTGGCCTTATGCACAGCTCCTTGTTTCCTGTCTGCCATTATTGGTCAAATTGATTGCCTGACCTCAGTTGTCATGGCAACAATAATCAGACACACCTTAATTAATCAAGTTTGGCCAATAATAGCAGACAGGAAACAAGGAGCTGGCTTAAGTTCAGGAAGTAGTGCAGCTGTGCATAAAGTCAATTCAGAATTCAATTTCCTGATAATTTACTCACACCCACGTCTCCAAGATGTTCATGTTTTTCTGTCTTTAGTTGAAAAGAAATTAAGTTTTTTGAGGAAAACATTCCAGGATTTTTCATCATATAGTGGACTTAAATGGGGTCCAATGGTTTGAAAGTCCATATTACAGTATCAATGCAGCTTCAAAGCCTCCAATCGATCTCAGACGAGGAATAATGGTCTCACCCCCATGTCATCCAAGATGTCCATGTCTTTCTTTCTTCGCGTTTGTGACTCTCCTATTCGAACTCGTTCATCAAAATGAGCGAATCTATTCCCGAGTCAATTCGTTCATTTTGTTCGTTGAATGAACCAAATGACACGAAAAAAAGATTTGTTCATTTTGATGAACGAGTTCAAACAGGAGAGTCACGAACACGCATCACAGAACAGAGCAAGGCGACCATTTGAGCTTATAAAACTTGAACTTTGTTATTTTTTTAAAATGAGCGATCGTTTCGCTTTATAAGACCCTTATTCATCGTCTGGAATCGTTTAAAGCCCTTTGAACAGTTTGCAGTTTGCACTGAAACTGTCTTTTGGACCTTGAACTGTTTGGTTCCCAGTGAAGTCCATTATATGGAGAAAAATCCCGGAATGTTTTCATCAAAAACCTTAATTTCTTTTCGACTGAAGAAAGAGAGCAAGACAGTGAGCGTGCGTGCGCGACCGGGGCTTTCACTCTCTCTCTGCTCGTTCTCTCAGTTAAACAAGCGCAAAGGAATGATGATGTGTAAAAAATTGACCGTATCGGCCGATATATCGTGCACCACTACCTAGAAATAACAGCAATCATCAAGTACCAGACAAATAACAAACTGAAAGTTACAGACTTTACCTTAAATTTTTGTTCTAAAATGATCTTGGATAGAAAAAGCTTAAATTTATAACCTTGCCCATCTGGAAATGATCCCAGTTGTTGCTGATGAAGGTTTGGATCTCTTCCAGTTCAAAGTATTTCTTCTTACTTTGGACTCCTAGGTTGTACAGAGCAAGATGGACCACATCCACCCTGCAAATGAAAAAAAAATGTTTTTTTTTTTTTACAAACCTAAAGCTCCAAAGTGTGAGAATAAGCTGAAGATGTTTTAGACCTAATGCAGAAATGCTCTTAGATCAAATGACACTGCATGAAATGTCACATGGTATGTAAAATAGAGTGCCGTTCTGTTCACAAGGCAAGGTCCATTTTAACCCACCATACTTTTTAAGAAGGATAAAGCTTAAATCTGAACCGAGACTGACTTCATACCTAAATATCCAGCTCACTGTATTTCAAGAGTAATCCCCTGCTATCATAAGAGATCCTCTCAGCAGCAAATCTTTGCTTCAAATGGATATTTCTCATTTGGGCAAAAAAGCAAGAATCAATGTCTAGACAAACTCTATGCTGAAAAAAACCCCATCGAACCCACTTTACTTTCTGAGATAGCCAGGAGCACAAGAGTAAAAGCTCCGGATCGAGAGCTCCGGCCTGTATCAATCAGATCCGACAGTTTGACTGTATAATTCAGACACAGATCTGGGCGCCATCACTCGTGAGGTGGGAAAGAGGAGATCCCCATTTACCATCTGAGAGCCAGCCGCTTGATGTATTCCACTCCTTTATTGCACACCGCACAAATGAACAAGTAAAACCTGCGAGAGAAAAGACAGAAAATGGAGTCATTTAAATGACATACCTTGGAGAGGCCACAGAAAAACTGTGCTTGACAGTGTCATTATGATCTTTGAAAAAAATCCCCTAATGCATGTAATCTTGGCTGTGTGCGACGACGCATTAAGTTTGTCGCAATATTCACTAATCATCACTGTTGAGATGTTTCAAATAGAATTTCACTTTGGTTATTGCATTCATTGGTCTTTCTGAAAAGCAACGGCCTATATTTCATTATAAAATGGAAAACGCCGACCCTAAAATCTGATTGGACCGATTCGCCGTTCGAGGCCACCAAAGAGCAATTCGTCTGTACACACTGAATGTGACTCAGCCGCATGACACAATCACACCTAATCAGAGGTTTACAGCTATTTTTTCGACCAATGAGATTTCATTATTTAATTCAATTAAACCATGCAATCAGAAAAAGTTACATGAGACATTTTTGCTCTAAGAATGGTTTACTTTGCTGATTTAAATACTTCAGTCATTTAAATATTTATTTATTCAATGTTGTTGGTGTTTTATAAAACCAAATGCCACATGTCATGATGTTGTGCGTTACAGTGAGGTTTTAGGCACTCCACTTCCAAGTTCTGCCAAAAAAATACCCTTTGGACATGATACAATCGCTGAAAGCATTGCTTTAATGATCTAAAGCCAATTGTTTTGATTGATTCGAGGGAAAATATGAGAAATCGATAGTGAAGGATGGCAGAGTATTGATGCAAAGACGCAAGTTATTTTGTTGTGGTAAAGTTTGTGATGAATGAAGCTCTGTACATACCTATCTCCGAACATCATGGACTCCTGAAGGCACTGCGTACACGCCTCATGAAACCACTGCTCGCAGCGAAAACATTGCAGCATTTTCAGGTACCACCTGATGGGACAATCGTGAATAAGAAATGAACTGTCGATTTTTTCTTATCAGACCCAAAGCACAAAGACCTAAACAGACCAATAACATTTCAAGATAAAAAAAACAACAAAAAAAAAACAAGCAAAACTAAGGGGGTGGTGTGATGGAGTGATGCTCAGATCTCTATTTTTTCCATTCTAATGGTGTGTCTATAGAACAGCAGCAATAGAACAACCAGTAGCACAGCATTAACTGGATGTTTGGGGTGCACCAATCCCACTCATGTAGACCAAGCACAAGCAATATAGCTGCACAGTTAACTAGTAAAAGATTGCAATCTCAATTAAAACATCCAGGTGATCTCATTCCTAAATGACAACAATTCGCCTGGAACATTCAAATGTTGAATGCCGCCGACCCAGAGAAAGCAGTTGTCATGTATAACAGTATATGTATGAAACGGACGGCAAGTTTCAATCCCTCAAGAAGCCTATGGACTAGTATGGAGGAGTGATCCAGCAAAAATATCTTAATTTGTGTTCCCAAGATGAACGAAGGTCTTACGGGGTTGGAACAACATGAGGGTGAGTAAATACTGACAGAATTTTCATTTTTGGGTGAACTATCCCTTTAAGTAGCCTTTATAAATACAGTATATTTGCCTAACATTACTGGTGTGCACCTTGACAACAAGTCGAAGTTCAAAACAATTGCACTGACATATATTAAGATTGCAAGTTGCTTTCAGTTAAAACAGCTCAAACATGCATTTTAGTCTGGGACTAGGCTTAAGCCTTGTCTGTGAAACCAGGCAAAAATGTATACAGAGCATCCGTGCAGTGTTTTCATAATGCCTAGACCTCTAGCAGGGACAGAAGGAAGAAAGCAAAACTCTTTTGACTCACTCTCCGGGCCCTCCGCAGTAACAGTAGCACTGCTGATGGTTCGTACGATGCAAAGAGTCCCACTCCAGATCCTCTGGATTATAAGTCAGCACCTGCTTCATGGCCTGTAGCGCTTTGGAGATTGGCCCTTTTTTCAGAGCTCCCCCTTTCTGCCACACACATGAACACACATGTCAGCAACATACCTTCCCTGATCCCCATTCATTTATATGGAAATGGAAAGAGAATATAGTGTATACACACTTGGATAAGAAGGACTTACTCTCACAGCTAAGGCAAAAATGCACTTCCTGCAGAACCATGGGGGCAGGTCAGCTGAGCTCTCCACTGGGGGCAAGTGGCAGAGCTGGTGATAGCCTGAAGATGCAAGGCAAGCATGTGGAAGAATGGAGGACAAATATTAGCACAAAAAAAAAATCTACTCATACCCAATCAGATGTGTAAATATGAACAGCAGAGCTAAAGTCGACACTAATCCTTGAGACTTCAGAGAGCCACTCCTGCGTCCCCAGCGAGTCATTAATGCAGTGCAGTCTTACCGAACCCCCTTAGTCATCAAAGACACCCAGAATAGTTCTCCATTTACTTTGTAGATCCTATGGCATTTATAATGGAAATTGCACCACATTTTCCACTCCATTCTTTTTAAAATACATTCTCACAAGTACATGCTAATCAGTTGTATCCACAGGCAGAAGAGTTCCCCAGCAATTACATCATGCAAGAAGTCACAGCAACAATTATATAACTAGATTTCGACATTTTCTGAAGACAATGTGAGTGCTGTATGCTGTATGAGACGTAACTAGCATAGACATTGAACATTAAGATCGCCAAACTGCAATGTTTGATTTGACCACCCCAAGCACACAAAGATTTAGTATTCACAGAAGCTATAAACTTAAATTGTAAACCGTTTCATGATAGAAATGTTGAATAACCAAAATGAGGGCTTGGAGCCAGAGGGGTGTAAGTGGCATTTTGGGGCGAATAGGAGTTCTTTATATCAAAATAAAGGTATCGATGAGCTCTATCCAATGGTGCTAAAACACCTATCTGAGATCAAACTTTATTGAATAAAGCAACAAAAAGGCGTATCTGACGTATTTGATTTTTTGAAAATGTTTTAGAACATGGTCATTGTGTTAAAATGCCATACATTTTTTACTTAAATACTCATTTCATGTAAGTATGCCTGTGATTGCAAAGTTTGTGGTTTAAGGTTAATCATACAGGTGATTGAAGCGTGGTCAAAATTTTGTTTTTTCTCTCCCGTAAAGTTTGTTAAAAGCCACTTCTGGCTCCAAGCCCTCGAAAAGTAATATTGATTGATGCAAACTACTTCACTTTTTCTTTTTCTTTTTTTTTAATATAGCATAATTTTTCATGATATAAAAGAGTTGGTCTTGGTCACCACTACCATTTTAAGTTGTTGTGGGTGGTTGCCAGGATGTGGGTGTGTAGTTGGTAGGATGTTTTGGGTGTATGCTAGGTGGTTGACCAACTGAATAACCATCAGCCACCCTGCCATCCCACCCAAATCTACATAAAATATTAACTTACAGTATGGCTTTAAGTATTACATCGAATAATAAGTACTAGGGCTGTCACTTTTTGAGAAAAATCAAATTCGAACGGTTGTCGAATATCAAGCATTGTATTCGAATATATTCCATTTTTTTAGAGCGCCCGCTCTTGGATGAGATGGCAAACAATAAAATAAAAATAAAAAAACGGTCTAATCATAGACTGCAAAAAATGCGCTAAACATGGCACTTTAAAAAACGGATAGTTTATTTACAGTTCGAATACGGATATTTCACGTCATGTTCGAATGCATATTCGAATATCGAATAAAAAGTGACAGCCCTAATAAGTACAACGTACGTGTTGTAAAACACTTTTGCTGCTGTTGAGGAGTGACAAGACGTCGACTTCATCTTTGCAGCCGAGACTGACACAGAAAACACTAGTTTATTAATTGACAATTAAAATGTCTCCTTGCTATTTTTTCAGACAAACTCATAATCAATACTTTTGCCGGTGCTTTGCAAGCTTTATGTGTGCGCTTGAGTGCAGAATAGGCTTTATTCCACCCACAGTATTTTTAAGCACGTGCGATTAGTCGACAAATGGCTTAAATGAACGTCTAATAGGCAAAAATAAAAAAAATCGTTAGCGAAGGCCAGCCCTACTATTAACTTTTATTGTTTTTACTTCTATGACATTTTATTGTAAAATAAGTTTTTTTGAGCAAAAACAAGTTTTTTTCTGTGATATACCCAGGTTTATATCCAGGTGCTACGTGAAGAGTTCACTCACCTATTCCACACTTCCCGCAGATAAGGATTTCATTACCAGGAACTAGAGACATGTCAGAACACACTGAGCATTTTGGTTCTTCCCCGGGGACACCAGCTGTGTGAGAGAGCGAGAGAATAAAGCTTGTTACTTCGTCACAAAGCGCTAATCCCATACAGTCACAGGACACAATGACATATCAAACAATATATCTGCTTTCTAGCTTGCTGATGAATATTGTGGCTTCTTTAAAAAGCTAAAGATTTAAAAACCCCAGGTTTGTACGATGCATTTCCACCCAGACCTCTTACCATGCTGTATGTCTTTCCAAAGCACCCAGAACTTGGAGTTGTCTTCAAACGTCACAAAGCAACTCTGTTTTGAGGTGCTCACCTATAGGGAAATGGAACGAGGAACGTTTGTGTGGTGAAATGCAAACATAAGACTGTAAAAAAAAAAATATATATATATATATATATGTCTACGCCAAATGAATTATTCATGATTAAGAGCATGTGCTATCAGGTCATGAACATCGCTTGCATGTTTCCTCCAGGGACCCAGCAATTCATTTTTGTCCTCAGAAGGGAACATTGATTTTTGGTAATGGCACAGTTTTATATATCTGGTGTATATATATATCTTAAATTTGACATCCTGGGCTTTCAAAGCACAGTGTGATTTTCTTTTTCATTTCTTTCACACATGTCCTTTGTAAGGTACATCAGGACTTTGAGAATTTCTTTTCACCTTGAACAGAATAAAAAAAAAAATACAATATTCCATTTAAATATCACAAAAATGCTCTTATCCTATTTTTCCATTGGAAGTTGCCACTCAAATCACGTACATAATGACATTTTTCTATACATTTACACACATTATGAAATAAATAAAAAAACAAATATTATACATAAATGTTGGTAAAAACCAGTTTAGAGACGATGTGCAAAGTCTGATTTATCTGTTTAAATTGCTCGTATGTTTTTAATGCTCCAAGTACTATAACAACTCAATTCCAACACTTTTTGTTGCTGTGTCCCAGGAGGATATATACAATGTGTGCAATTTAATAAAACAGATTCAGTTCCGGTTTATATAGACCCCCAGAGCATCAGCGACTCACTCTCTGGATTTTGCCCAGGTAGTAAAGGCCGTCAGACCAGCGGCACAGAACGTATTGGCCCACGGTCAAGTTGGTCTCCTGGTCACTGCAGGGTTTCTCTTTCTTGGGAAGCAGGTGCTTGGGTTCTAGAGGTTCCGACCCGACAGTCAGATATCCGTCCCGACAGGCCGATTCCAACATGCTGACTGTAGAAACACCTACACTTCCTGTGGGTCAGTGGTAAAATGCAAAGAAAAAACACACACAAAGATTACATCAGGTTTATCACATGTGATGTTCCCCAGAGATGCCAAAAGTGGAAATACTTGCGACATATTGCATAATCTATTGGAATTTTTCAGAGTATTTTTCTATGTAAATATGATTCAAATATGGAAACCTTAGTGACCAGTGGTCACTTATCTCTATAAAAACTCCAAAAGAAACCAAGATAACACTGACATAATAAGGGGTTTTGCCCTGTTCAGTTGCATTTATGAAAAAACACCTAGAAAATGCTATCTATATTCCCCCAAAAGTATTTATTTACAGATGGAAAAAGGGGGTTTATGGATTTATATGTACAATTAATCAATAAGCATAAATGCAGAGCACTATTGGACTAAATGAACAGCACATCTCACATTATTAAGGCTTTTAAAAAGGACAGTCATATAGGTTTCGATCTCTCAACTTGCTGCTGTGATTTTAAAGAGGATCATGCACTACACTAGATTATTTGTTTTACACAGCCTCTTTAATAATTACCAACCAGAAATGTGTCCTTTTAACTGATATTATCATTTATATTAATATGAGTTTCATAATATCCATTCAATGACTACACATGCATGTTTTTTTTTAAAAAACAATTTACAGACTACAACAACCACAAGGATGAGTTTACATGCTTCTATAGTGCTTATATAGTAGCTTATATTTACAAAAAAAAAAAAAAAGGAAATTCCAGAGAAACCAATGGAGTGGAATTACAAATTCTCTTCTGGGTTTTGGTGCTACAAACTGAACAACTCACTTGACAATACATAAGTTGAAATGGATGAAACAATAAATACCTTGTTGCAATCAATACTGTGGGGTGAAAAACACGTTATCCAAAAGCGGACCACATTAAAACCATTTTTTTTATTTATTAGT
Source organism: Pimephales promelas (assembly GCF_016745375.1). The sequence goes on along the minus strand of NW_024121099.1, from coordinate 10,944,861 downwards.
TATATTAAGTAAATAGTACGTTTAAAGACTTTTAAAGCTTTAATTGCTTTGCAGGACCAACAAAGTTAAGCATTTTCAAAACCCCCTGGTTGGGAATCACTCAAAATGTGCAAGTATGTAGCCTAGTGTACAGCAGGTAAGTGAAGTGTACTCGATGGTTATGACAACCTGCAGGAATTCTGTAGAACTGCAAAAAAGATTCGCCCAACCACAACTGTGCACATGGGGAATATTGCCTGACTCAGTCTCAACCCTGATGAGTTAAAAAGGCAGCACAGAAACTGAGCTGGTTGACTCATCGTCAGGATGTGAACTTCAGACTTACTGATCTCGGCCAGTTTTCTTCAAATAGTCAAATCAATCGAAACCAGCCGGCCAAGAATCACACAATCTGCAAGCGTGCTATAACTGTAAAAGAATAAAACATGCGTGCCTTTTCTCTGTGTGACAGAAAACTATTGCATCAACTTTAAAAGCATGCACGCCTGCTTAAACAACAGCCATGCCGACTTCTAAAAAGTCTAGTAGTTCAGTTGCGTAGCTAATGAATCATATATGCGAATCTTTGCTCAGCACTGACTCCCTCCCCGTTTGAAGACATGCAACATCATCAGTGCATGCTGGAAAACTTGCGCACTGCTAAAACTTCTCTGACTCAGACAAGTTGTCATGCTGGCTGTAATCAAACACAACATGCACCAAAACGCAGCATTACTCTTTCATATGCATGAATAAGTTCGCCGGAGCACTACCGCTGTTACTGTTAATGCACTAATGCTGCAAATTTTGAATCGGGTCACATTCAAACACATCTCGCGCTGAGATTACCGCTTTGATTTCTCTCCGGTCCCGCGGGTAAAACGCGCCAAAAAGTGCAGATATTCCTCCTCTGGCAGCCCGATGTCCCATTCGCGACGTTTAAGAGTAAGTTTCTGGTGTTTTTACAGCACAAGCGGCGCAGAAATGCAGTCAGTGCACGTCGCCATTTTTTCACCTTTTCCCGCGAAGCTTTTACGTTTTGCTTATGTAATTAACATAACCCGATCATCATCATCATCCGCGTACAGGAAGTACAGCAGCGGTCTCGAGGAGGGGCTACAGAAGCTCTGATCCAATGACTAAATAAAGACATTACAAAAATGTGCTCTAATAGGATGGATAGATAGACAGATAGATAGACAGATAGATAGATAGATAGATAGATAGATAGATAGATAGATAGATAGATAGATAGATAGATAGATAGATAGATAGACAGGGCTACAGAAGCTCTGATCCAATGACTAAATAAAGACATTACAAAAATGTGCTCTAATAGGATAGATAGATAGATAGATAGATAGACAGACAGACAGACAGACAGATAGATAGATAGATAGATAGATAGACAGACAGACAGACAGACAGACAGACAGGGCTACAGAAGCTCTGATCCAATGACTAAATAAAGACATTACAAAAATGCTCTAATAGGACAACATAGATCGATAGATAGATAGATAGATAGATAGATAGGCAGACAGACAGACAGACAGACAGATAAATAGACAGACAGAGACAGATAGGGCTACAGAAGCTCTGATCCAATGACTAAATAAAGACATTACAAAAATGTGCTCAGATAGATAGATAGATAGATAGATAGATAGGCAGACAGACAGACAGACAGACAGACAGACAGACAGATAGACAGACAGATAGATAGATAGATAGATAGATAGATAGATAGATAGATATATAGATAGATAGATAGATAGATAGGCAGACAGATAGACAGACAGACAGATAAATAGACAGACAGAGACAGATAGGGCTACAGAAGCTCTGATCCAATGACTAAATAAAGACATTACAAAAATGTGCTCAGATAGATAGATAGATAGATAGATAGATAGATAGATAGATAGATAGATAGATAGATAGATAGATAGATAGATAGATAGATAGGCAGACAGACAGACAGACAGACAGACAGACAGACAGACAGACAGACAGATAGACAGACAGACAGACAGATAGATAGATAGATAGATATATAGATAGATAGATAGGCAGACAGATAGACAGACAGACAGATAAATAGACAGACAGAGACAGATAGGGCTACAGAAGCTCTGATCCAATGACTAAATAAAGACATTACAAAAATGTGCTCAGATAGATAGATAGATAGATAGATAGATAGATAGATAGATAGACATACAGACATATAGATAGATAGACAGATAGATAGACAGATAAATAGACAGACAGATAGACAGACATATAGATAGATATCTAGATAGATAGATAATTATATAAAGAGATAGATATCATGTGTTTATTTTTATATTTTAAAATATATAAAAATTATAGTTATATAAAGTTATATAGATGGATAGATAGATGATAGTAAATTATAGTTACGTGAAGTTATAGATATATTTCATGTATTTTTATTTTAGATTTACATTAGTTGTTATATAGGTTAATGCAAAGTTATACAGACAGATGAATCTGCATAATTGACATTTTGAGCATGATATGTTTGTTAATGTAATCTATAGAAGTTATTATAACGTGTAATAGTTTTATTTTGACGTGTGGATGTGAGAGATGTGTCAGAGAGAGTCAGCATAAATGCCCTTGGCATTAGTAAAGGTTTGCTGGCAGTGCGAGTGCAACTGTCACACTGCAGTTACATTTTTAACACATGGCTTGTATTTGCTGGCATAAGTATATTCTTAGATTTCTGTGAAATTTGGACATTGTGATTCAGGCAGACATCACAGGGTCACGGTGAGCTGACTGAATGACATTTTTTTTTTTTTTTTTTTGGATGGATCGCAAAACAAAACTAAGAATGCTATCTCTGGGACTGCTGAATACCAAGAGAGAGTTTTTTGATGCAGTGTTGATTTGTACATGTGTCGAACCCTTCTCAAGTGCAGTAATCACTTTGAGAAACCACCTGTTCTTTTCTTTGATTTTGTGAACAATTGATTGTGTTTATAGTTTCTCTCCAAAGTTGGGTTCTAACAGCTACTTTCAGGACTTTTAAAAAGTGCTTACCAGCAGGACGAGGTTGATTTTTTTGCACACATTCCTGTAAGTGTTAACATGAAACATAACAAGAAAAAAAAAAAAAAATTGCTACAGCAACAAATATTTTATAGAATCTTTCAAGTAAACGGGGTGATTTTGCACAGTACAGCCACTGCATTTGGTGAGAAAAAATACATTGAAAATAAAATACTAAATAAATGTAAAATTCATGTCTATTCATGTGCTAATCTGATACTAGCCAACGCTATATTTGATAAGGATGCATGCTACACAAGTTTGAATGGATCTCCTACTTGAGTTGATGCTATTCAATGTACGAAATAAATGTTATCATGATTGGTCCCACTTTAAATCGCTTTTTGTACCTACATTGAAATTAATCATTTGATACAATGGACTTATTGTGTACATACACATTTTTTGTACTTTTATTTTGAAAATACCTGCATGTAATTACAGCTGTAATTAATTTATTGACCCACCTACTCAACAGCAGCAAAAGTGTTTTACAATACAACAAGTACAATGTTTCGATGTAATACATACTTAAAGCCACTTAATATAAAGTGGGACCTAATGGGTCTGCAACAAGTAAGGCCTTTTATTCAGGGTTATTACGACACCAACTTTGTAACGAGTAGGCTAAGTAACGAGTCAATAAATCAATCCTTCTTCCAAAATATGTTTTTGTCTTACCCTGATTCACTATGGTAAACCTATTATACGTGTTTAAATTTTGGTAAATAGAGAAAAGTGGCTCCAACTACTTTAATGCATATATGGTGTGAAGTGACATAAGTTCTTGTGCATGTGCAAAATGTGCATGCAGTGATGTTTTTAACCGCTAGAGGGCCAAATTTCAGTTAGTTTGCCAAGACATTTCACATTTACATTTTGACTTGATGCAGTAAAATAGCTAAAACTGGAATAAATATTTAGAACATATATATATTAAAATAAAAAAAATAAAAAAATCGAAAACAGACGGCAATGTTGTCCAAACGATCCCGTTCACACAGATCCAAGAAAAATCTACAATAGACTGAACATGTAATATTCCCGTTTTGTAGTGTACACAGAGACTATAACGATATAGTTATTTAAATTGATCTAAATATAGAATAGTCCAGACCACAACTATAACGATAAAGGCACAGAGAAAATATATTGTCGGAATCACTTACATCATTTTTTTTTTTCTCCAACTGATGAATGATAAAAACATTGACAGTCAATCAGAATCAATCCTGCTTTAACGAGATGGGCACTAACAGCAGTGCGTGCTTAGAATAAACACAACGATATTGTAAGTTGGTGTGGACACTGTAATCATTATGGTTATTGTTATATCGCTATAATTCTTGCACTTTGAAACCCGTTTTCAAAAGTTTGCATTTTCAAGCCCACAAACACCTGTTGTTGTGTTTGGCCAAATCATATAAAAAATTCCAGTTTTAGTTGAAAACAGTGTTGTAAACGCCCCCTAAAATTAGAATGAAAACAGAACATATAAAAATTAAAACTAATAATAGTATCTAATAATAATTAAATGTTAAATGCCAATAATATTGATTGTATGAAATTTTGCATGCATGCAGATAAAACACCAAGTAATTCATTCTATCATAAGGGCCGCTTACACAACACTTAACTAAAATGGAACTAAAAATGGAACACATTTTATGCGTTTCGGGTTCTGAAAACGGGTTTCAAAGTGCAGGTTTTTAAAAACAATACTGTTATCATCTCCATACAACCTACAAAAACGTGAATTGTGAAAACAGTGACGTCTCACGCATGCAAATTACATGTTCAGTCTAAATATCCGTGTGAACGGTATCATTTTGACAACGTTGTCTTCCTAATTCGAAAAATGAAACACAAAAACAAGATAAACAAATTTTACTTTTTTACAACATATGCAATAACACATGTCAATATGATAATCAAAATCAAGATTTCGCTCCATAATAAATTAAAAAAAAATAAAAATATACAAAATAACACAAAAAAGAATTTCTTTTTTTAAAGATTTTAAACTAATCTTTTATCCATGTACCAAAATGCAACCGAGTTCATGAATATTTCTAGGTTTGTCATTTCTCTGCACTCCATATTCATTTGATCCAAATCCTCTCTGAGATCCCCAAGGTCTTTCTTTTCAAGCCTTCATGGTTCAGGAGGAGATGTCCACCACACACTTGATATAGATTGTGTCATCCTTGCAGTAGGCGTGCTTAGGCGACCTCAATTTCCCCAGAGGAAAGAAGAGGGGGCACCCGCTGGCCACATTCATCTCTGAGACGGGCCGGTGGAAAGAGGCAGAGGAGAGGTCGGGACGGAAAGCGTCGATGACGTGCTCCCTCTGGTTTTGGTCTATGAAAAAGAACGTTACCTGCCAGTATGCAGGAGAAGTCAGTGGAAGGTCATGGAAAATGCTGATGCCACATGATTGAGGAACCAAAGCAGAAGCCACTATTAAAGGGGTCATATCATCCATTTATTATTTCATTCTTTGTCCTGAAGTGCACTTACTAACGTTTTTTGCACCATAAACAGTTTAATTTAGTTTTTCATGAGCCCTTTCCACTCTCTCTTACCCTTTAAGAAATTTCAGGCCATTAAAAATTTTATCTTCAATGTGAAATTTTGAACTGGCCCATCATTCAATAGCAGAAAAAGCAATTTATCCTACAATGTGCTGTCAAACTGGTAAAATTACAATAATAATTTGACCCAACAAGTATTACCTATAAACCAGAATGGCAGTTCGGTGTACTAAACATGCACACATGAGACATTAATGCACTTCAGTGCTCACAGTGTTCATAATGATGCTCATTTTACAATTACAATCACTACAAAACAGAAGGAGGACAGTATTTTAATAGATTTGTTTGGTTTATGGACAGTTATTTTAGTATTCACTATATACAGTATACTATGTATTTGCACAAAAGTCTAAGACACGTTAGGATTTTCACCAGAAAAACATGGTTGTTGTGTGTCAGTTGGAAATATCAGTTTACATATCCAAACATTCCTTTTGCCATTTATTGTAATAATCCAGTAAGATTTTTGTTTGCACAAGGAGTCTGACGGCAGCTGGTATCTGAGATCTGATCTCCCCATCATCGAGTCCATCTGGGATTACATGAAGAAATGGATTTTAGAGATGTAGCCACAGTACTTCTGGATTTAGTCTGTCTCAATTTCTTCTGTTTCTTCATGTAATCCCAGACAGCGGATGATGGTGAGATCAGATCTCCGTGTGGATTTGTCTGTTGTCCGACTCCTTGTGCATACAGAAATCACACTGGATTATTACAATTAATGACAAAAGGAATGTTTGGAAATGCAAACTGATATTTCCTACTGACACACTACAGCAAAAGATGCGAATAACTGGCTTAAAAACATTTTTGGGGGGTGAAAATACTAACGTTCCTCAGACTTTTGCACAGTACTGTATGTGGCAAGCAGGGCGGGGCCGAGAGCCGTGGGAACGGAACGCTAATGGGCATCACCTGCGCCACACCGGTCTCAAGGAAGGATAAAAGCAGGAGTGACGACAGTGCAAGATGAGAGAGGACCTGGCCTGGTCTTCATGTTGTGTTTTATTATGCATGCAGCAGCCGTTTGATGTTTATTTAATGATTAAACTTTACATTAATCACTCACTAGTAGCGCTGGGTATCGGTTTTATTTGTGACGCGCTCCAGTTCTTGCAATCGAAAATGCATAACGTTAGTTAAACTTTCTACTCTCTAGTGTCTGTGTGATTATCAGACTTTTAAAGGCAATTATCTTGTCGAAAATATTGCATCGCGTGCTTCTGGCATCGAGTCTGGCACATAGGTACACTTTAGATCATTTCCACATATTTTCTATCTATCTGGTTTGGGACGCTTAAGCCTAGTTCACACTACATGATTTTAAAATGTCGGGCTGAACTGTGCAGTTCACACTACATGACTTGCTCTCAGTGAAATCATGAGTATTCAAGTTGTTTAGCTGTTCACACCACACAACACAACGTGATTGATCCACAACAGGAGGTAACTCACTACACGAGTTAACAACGCACTGCATAGAGATACAACCACGATCGGATGATATAGCATATCATTTGTGACTCAATGAGAGCTGTTTCAGTACTATAATACGGTCTAAATCCTGAAAATAATCAAACAAATAACGAGTTGACAACAACACGATTCTATCTGGTCTAGAAACCATGTTTTGTAACGAAAAACCACGCAATAAAACGAACCAGAAATGACGCGAAACTGCAGAGAAGAACACAACACGCGAATATGGACGTCAGACAGAAACTAGTGCTGCACACTGTTTGCTCGACGATCTGCTCTGAGAAAAAAAATGCAAAAAAGAAAAAGTAAGATTTACCTGGTGTCCTCAACCCATGCGTTGCTATGATTGGCTGTACTCATGACATCACTGAGATTGAGTCGCGCGACTGGGCGAGATATCTAGCATGCTAGATATTTTTCTGAGCTCGGTGACCTGTCTGCGAGCTGTCTTTGATGCGTTGTTGGCTCTTTCACACTAACTGATTGGCGAGCGTTAATCGTCCGCTAATCGCCCGCGATTTGCACGCGATAACACCCTGACTTGTCGGCGACTCAACGATTTGCAAATCGGGCTTAAATCGGGCTTAAAATCACGTAGTGTGAACTAGGCTTTACACGCACACGCCATAGAGTGTTTGAAGCACACTCACACTACAGCCTCACGTGCGACGAGCTACGTCTCTGGGCAGCCGAGTAAACTAGTTTTTTCTGTCACAGCTAATCAAGCTGCATGCTTATTGTTTCACTGACGTTGACGAGATTAACCACTTGGGTACCGAAAAACAAGACATGTTTCAATACTCGATACTTGAAAGTACCGAAATTGGTACCCAGCCCTACTCTAGTTCCTGCCTCCTTCCCTGAACTTTACATTTTGTAATAATATACTATTATAGTATTTATGAATAATCTTTAATTTTTATATTTTCCGTTTTTTTGTGTGATTGTCATATTTTTATTTCCGTTTTAGCAATTTTAGTATTTTAACTTACACTTATTTTATTTCTAAGTCTACTGTTTCAATGAACAAAAACAACGTTTAATAGTTTAATTTTAGCTAACAATAACAATGCTGCGTTTGGATCTAGATAAAAAAAGCTTTTGTAATCTAAAAGATAATCTAGGGAATATTTTTTGGTAGTTTTGTTTTTGTACTAAAAAAATAATAAAAAGCCAGCTATTAAGATTAATGCAGGGACTGGTTCAATTTGGATTCATTCTTATAAACTCTTGTGATCGAACTAACCAGCAATGAGCATAATATTGTATGAATTCAGCAAAAACAACACATAAGTGCATTAAGCGATTGATTAATTCATTGATTGACAGCTTGATTATAGCGGTTTACCTTGTGTCTGAACGGCCATGAGAGAATGGGGTCATATTCTCCTTTCATTATAACAAAGAAAAGAGAGATGTGCGTTCCCTTTCCAACCCCATCTCCGTTCAAATAGAGGCGCATGCACACTTTAAATCCATACCTGGCAGTGTAGAAAGCTGAAAAACAAAGCACTGTCATTTTTATGTGCAGCGTGATGGGCTTTAGTTAAAACTCTTAAAAATAGCAGCAGATAACCAGAGAGCTTTCTTCATCTCAAAAATCAAACGAGTGGCTTCCTTTTGCTGACTGTTGTATTGGCGGAGCAGTTATTCTGATATCCTATTCTGTAATGACGTGAAAGAAAACAAGTCAATTAAATTACCTTCAGTTGTTCTCTTTCAGTCTTTCTCTTTCTCAGACTTCCTGTCTATTACAGTTGTGTTCACACAGACACATGCCCATTGGGCAAACAACCCCATTTCAGTCTTTATAACTGCTCCACATTTGTTTGTTTGTTTTTTTTTTTTGCTTTGCCTTTCCCAGGTACCAATTTAATTTTTAGCACTGGTCTAAAGAATGAGCATCGATTCTACCTCAATACACAATAACAACTAACATTCATTCAACGCAGCTCTCCTGATGAGTCCAGTCTGATGCATTAAAAGTATTCAGTGCTGGCCAAACTGTTTTGCTTCAGCACAGAAGTGAGGGAGCCTGTGATTGTCAATAATATATATTGATTATGTCAACTGAAACTGCAAATGGAACATGCTTGGGAAAATAAGGCCCAGGGGAAGATCTTTCTCAGTCCCAATGTAGATGCAGGCCTGCTCCTTACGCGATCTATCAGATGATTTGGAATATGATGCAGAGCTCATATGGACAACCCAAACCCACAGTCACCATCTACCTTCATTATATACAAGAATAGTGTCACCCTAATCTCTGAACAAATCATTACTTTAATTAAACCAAAAACATACAGCGCTACCAGTGTAGTAAGATTCATAAACAAATTATTTTGAGCCATTTCTTTTGATGAATCATTTAAAAACTCACTAACTCAGGAATTACCATTTGGCTCAGTATTATGTACATATCGCTTAAAGAACTCTGAATGGTGAGTGGTTACTGAAAGAAAGAAATTATATATATATATATATATATATATATATATACAGTATATATATGCGCATTATATATAAATGCATTATATATACCGGTGTACACAATATTATTGATATAATATATAAAACTGTATAAAAAATAATTTAAAAGATGTGTATGTATATATATATATTTGGATATATTTGTATTAGGGCTGGGCAACAATTAATCGCGATTAATCGTATCCAAAATAAAAGTTTGTGTTTACATAAACACAAACTTTTATTTTGAATGTGATTAATCGTGATTAATCATTGCCCAGCCCTTTTGTATATAGTATATATATATATATATATATATATAAATAATATGGATTTAGTAATATATATACATAATATTAAATATATAATATTTATCTAAAAGAACACACAAAAGAAGAAATATATTTTATATATATATTATTTATATTATATATAGAAATGTATACAAAATGATATATATATGAAGAGCTCTTTTCCAAAACGCTATAAATCCATTTCAATAGTTTTCAGGAAAACTACATTTTTTACCTAGACCCACACATTTTGTGAATATTCAAATTATCCTGTTTAAATGTTTTATTGGTTCAGTCTGAACATTTTGAACAATAATTATTAAATCAAACAACAATAATGTTAATGATAATTTAAAAGTTAATTTTATTTTTTTCCAAAACGCTATAAATCCATCCATTTTTTTGTATCATTTTTAGTAAAGTCATTTTAGTAAAGTGTCAAAACTCAAACAAATAGTACCAATTTCAACATATGCATGAAAAAAACGAATTATTAAAAATAATCAATTTATGATAACGATATTCAAAAAAGGGATGGGCACCCCTCCAGCACATGCACACACACACAGGCTACATAACATGTGAGCAAAACGGAGCAGCATGACGCTTAAATATAAGTAAAAAAAAAAAAAAAAACATAAAATAAACATAGGCTACGTTTCACATTTGTGTTTAATAATATTACATTACTTATTTTTATTATTTCATCTATGTTGAGTAGGCTATGAAAAGGGAACCGCATGAGATGAGTAAGATAGGATCAAAATTCAAAAGCTGCCCAATATCGGAAAATATTTGGAGTGCGTCAGACATGATTTTGACCACTTATCAAGTTTTGTTTTGTAGAAAGCTTGTAAATTTCGTTTCATATAAATTGTATCTTCATTTTAATAAATGTTTCATCGACAAATTGACTGGATTAATACATTAGAAGTAAATATCAGATAATATAATCAGGACACAGAGGCACGCAGGTGAACCGGAGCGCGTCTCATATATGAACCGAAACACCGCGACGCTTGCCTCACACAGGCCTGAGAACTAGGCTACAGAAACCTCTGTTCAGAGTGCCGCAGTGCTGGGTTGTGTAGAGCGCTCATTGAATTTGAGGATTTATAGCATTTAGGCTAAAAACAGGGCTGGCGCTTATCGTGATTTGGAAAGAAACTGTATCTTGCAGTACATTTTAAACAAGGAAATATAGCGATTTGGCATGAAACGTTGATGGAGCAGTGAAAGGGTTCTGCGTTTTGGAAAAGAGCTCTTCATATATATATATATATATATATAATTTTGTTTATTTTGTATATTTTATATAAATAATATATATTTAGTATTATATATAAATATATACTTATATAAATTAATACAGATTTCCCAAATCAAGTTTATTTTGATTCAAAGCAATGTGTATACAGTATGTGTGTGTGTATATATATATATATATATATATATCTTTGAATCAAAATGTATTAATGTTTTCTTCTTTAATGTATTAATGTTTTCTTCTTTTGTGTGTTCCACAGAAGAAAGCAAGACATACAGTACGTATCTGTCAACAAAGACGATGTTTATTTTTGGATGAACTCTCCCATTAAGAGCAGTGCAGGAGATATGTGCTTTGGTACCTGGCGAGTACTGACTGATCTTCACGCCGCTGGCAGCCTCTCTCTGACTCTGGCTGACATCACACAACCGCCAGAGGAAGGTGCCATCATATGAGACGTCCTGCTGGGCGCTGATACACTGCTGCAATGAACTGATGTGAATGTCTTTCCTGACCAGCCTCTGCAGCAGCTCGGCTACCTAAAACGTGATGGAAAACCATTATCAAAGATGAATCGCACAAAGGTACAGATTGGTTCACTGAAAAAGCATAAAATTAATGTATCATAATGGACCTTCAGAGCTGGTTAAGGTCAGGTGACTTGTGCGAGACACTTCGAAATATAGAACCAGAATGAGATAGCTGCATCCTATTAGACACATTCGTTTTTTTTTCTTTTCTCAACAGCACTTGGAGAACTGTCACACAAATCTATTTTCTACCACTCATTCCCCTCTCATCCATACTTTAACTTATCTCTTCATTTTCAGCACTTCAGGAGTGTCATTGCAGCTCCTGCGTGTTGAATAACCCCTCCAGGTCGACAGGCAGAACACAGCCATAATCATTTGTTATGAGCATAGGGACAAATACATTATCATTCAGACCCCCCAAACGAATACCTTTGTTAGTTTTATGTGACTTCTTATTTAAACCACGAATTATGCGACCCAGAGGCTACAAATAAAAACACATTACAGGAAACAAATGTTTTCCAAAGATTCCTATATAGTATTTTTTTTTTCTCTTTTGTAACACAGACACATTCATTAGCTCCGACCATATTGCAGATTCACAGCGTGAGATCAATGCCTAGTTAACTGCAGGACACATTAAATGCAATCTGTTGTTGCTATTTACAAACAATGGAAATGAAGTGCTTTGATTTTGATAATCCAGGATGGAAATAGTGTGATATCGGGGTTGTGCACCTTTCAGAAGTGAATTGAATTCCTGGCAGGATGCAGAATTGTAATTTGATTTTTAATTTAGATCAAATTAAAATAAAATACAGATGTAATCATATGAGGAATTTCCAGAAACATTAGTTGTCATTATGTCAAGGGCAATTTGTTTATGCTGCGTACTATATTTCATTATCAAATTTAGATTTTTTGTGGTGATGTATGACATTTTATGAATTATTTTGATAATGCTGAACCTAGTTTTAAGAAATATACTACAGTTAGTTTTATTTTGAAAGAAATTAATACTTTTATTAAGCAAGGACGGATTCAATTGTTCACTTAATCGCATAAAAAATGTTCACTAATCTTTAATTTTTAGTTACTTCTTTACCGCCACTGTAATTTCTAGAACAAGAATATGTGGACGTCAGCGCCACTTGAAATTGTAATGAACAGTTTGCATATTTAGAGAATGTTGGGGTAGGTTTATAAATGATTTACCTTACAAATCTGATGAAATGGCACACATTGTGTTCGCAGATGAACGTTATAGGCAAGCCAAACTCACAGCATATGCAGAGATGGTGTTTGAGCGCATATAAATGATAACAGTTCATGTGGAGCAGCATTTACTGTGAACAGAGCCGCTCTGGGACGCACATAACCTATACGCATGTTGTGAATTATTAAACCGCATTTATATTAAACCTGCAGGGCATGCATTTATTTAACTGAATCGCAGCCTTTGTGAATGAACAATAGTACTATGCTATTGTAAGGTTGTTAAATGGTTTTGATAAATTGTAGAAAAAGGTCTAGTAATGCAGATTCTTGTCTCATGGATTCCTGTATATTGTCATACAATCTCTAAAAGTTCCTCAGAAGTTGAAAATCTGTTTTCTTCTTTAAACACCTCATAATAAAAACCTAATGGCATTTTAAAACTGACCTCTGTTTACAAAACCATTTAGAACCATTTAAGTCCGTTTAAAGATAAAAATGTCTATACAATCAGTGTCATGAAAAATAACTTTTTAAATACTTACTTTGTTTTCCAAGTGCTCAATGATCTGCTGATTGTTGGCATTGTCCCTCTCCAGTGCAACAACACTGAGCTGCGTCTTCTCCACCTCCCTGTTCAAAACTGAGATGATGTTCTCCATAACCTGCACTCTCTGCTGTATGGCGTCCAGTTGCTGGCCAACAGCGAGTTCAACCTGATCATCGTGGAGGCTGAAGGCCTTATCACTCACTCCTGGATCTCCTCCGTCGGTCTCAATCTCACCCTCACTCAGAGAAGCGAGGGATGCACAATGTTCAGGCTGAAGAAAATCAAGGATTTCGCGTTGGCCACGCTCAGCGGGGGAACTCAAGGTACGCTGAAGAGCCCTGGTCACATCCAAGAGGAGCTGTAGATGGCCCACATGGCTGCAAGACTCATGTTCTTTTACTTTGTCTGCAAATCCCTGCAATAAAGCGTTTCAGCAAAACATTGAATCATTCCACCACTATATACTTCCTCCACACACAAACACTAATATATAAAAAATATAATCATAAAAAAAGATTTTCGTCAGGAAGTAAAATTGACAGTTAAATTGTTTTTAGAGAATAGGCCTGTTTTCAAAGCATATATTAATTTAGATGTATTTATTGTTTGTTACACCATGGTCATTTTTTTTAAACATAAATTTAACAAAACTCATACAAAAAAAATACTTTTCAAATTTTTTACTTCCATGATTGAATCCCCTAATATAATAATCCACTTACTGTACATTTACAGCATATCCTGATATTATATTATATATTCTGATACTAATATTTATGCAAAATATTAGTTTTCTCTATTTTTGCTCATATTAGAGGGTCAATTAAAAATGTATTTTAAAAAGTACTTTTCACAATAATTATTGTTCCAAATAGCCTTACAACCCAACTGAACATTTTTTTTTTTGGCAAAATAAAAATAATAATAAATTATAAAAAAAAAAAATTCACTCAAGCTCTTTGTGGACCTCATAGAACCCCCTTGGCCCCTGGGGGTCCATAGACCACATTTGGACAATTTTCATCATTTTGAGCATCTTAATTAACATATAAACAGGAACTGTTATTAAAAGACCAACCTTAAAAGAACAACCAACTTCTGAGAAAATGCATGGCTCTTTCTTTTTCGAGCTGCCCGAGTGATTATTCTACAAAAGAAAACAGAAATATATTTTAGAATTGTACATGCAATTTCACAATATTCAGATATCCACCAAAGCCAGCTGTTCTATACCTTTTGCCGTTTATCCGCCTTAGTCGCCTTCTTATCGCTTGAACTGGGACATACATGCTTCTGTGAAGAAATTAGGAAAGTCACTTTCACTAGCTACAGTGACGAAAGTTTACAAACAAGTCCCACAAACTTTCCAAAACATCTTATAAAGACTTTATCTTAATTTGAGGCGAGAAACACATTGCATTTGAAGATATCTTGACTAATGTGTTGTGCTTGAAGCTTCATGTCTAAATTCACTGGCTTTCTGCTTTTTTCCCTCTCCTTTTTATTCCTTTAATCTGTCCCTGAGAGCAGGTTCCGATGGGCAAAATAGAAATAGAAAACCCCCCCACAGTAATATGGGACAGCAGTAAACACTGGAGACTCAGTCTGTGGCTTAAAACCGAGCCATGGGGCTTCAAGCAAGGGCACGCTGTCTCAAAACCACTCTAGCAACAATGGACGAGGAAGAATATCTTGTACTTTGGGCATTCTTGCACAAAATCGCCTATGAGTCATACATATTATTTCCACAAATATATACTGTATATTTCAGTAGGTTTAAGTAATGCAAAAAGTGGAGACAGACTCTATATCAAATATTTTCTTTATGTGTAAATATATATATATATATATATATATATATATATTTCCATAATTAAATATCCAAGTATTGTTAAAACAAGATTATACAGAGCTCCTGAAGTGACATGGTGATGGGGGAAAATAAAAAATATATTTCAAAACTTTTGAATTCACTCACAAAACTTTTGCATTCCCTAATAAACTTTGCATTCGCCTGAAAACCATTTGTGCAGCCCTGAGAAAATTTGTGTTAGCTTGCAAAACTTTTTTTCACGGATCCACTAAATCCACTAAAAATATGAGATGGGACAAAAAATATATATATTTCAAAATGTTTGCAGTCACTTGCAAACCTTTTGCGTTTCACCGAGTTTGTGTTAGTTTGAAAAAATGTTGCATTCCCTGAGAAACTTTGTGTTAGCTTGCAAAACTTTTTAACACATCCCCTAAAGTGGCAAGGTGGTGGAAAAAATGGTTCAAAATCAAAACATTTGCATTCTCTACATTTGCATTTCAAAACAATTGCATTCTCAACATTTGCAAATATTTCAAAACATTTGCAAACATTGCGTTCGTTCGCTAAATGTTTGCATTACCCTGAGAAACATTGCATTTGTTTGCGAAGCTTGAATTCCCCTGAGAAACTTCACATTTTCTCGCAAAAGTTTTGCGTTACCCTGAGAAAAGCACTGAAACATATATTTGTTTCAAATTTCTCAATTTTTTTCAAATCACCATGTTCTTTTAGGAACTTTTTTCCCTCTAATTTTAGGCATAAATCTAACCAATTATAGCAAGGTTGATGCTTAAAACAATAAAGCAGTAAAATAAAAACTATTGCCTTAATTCTTAATATAATACAATTATCTTATTCTAAGAATATAAACACATATATAACAAATTTTCACTGTAGATAAACTTGATCTATATTTGTGGAATGTATACAGTCCCAATGATCATTTTCTAAGCTTACCTGGAGTTCCCTCGGTGTCAGGACACCAGCACAAGAGGAACATGTTGTCTTATTGTTGGGACAGCCCCTCTCCAGATGCGTGGCCAGTGTCTTCCTCTGCACCATTATGCCACAGCCAATATTGCAAGGGATCAGAGCATACTCACATTGACTCTGATGGTCCTGTTAAAAGAGTAATTGAGCATTTTAAAGAGATAATTCAACTAAAATGTGAACATTTATTGAATTTATTGTGAACATATATGCTTTTTTCTTTGAAAATTATTCATCCAAAAATCGTCATGCTGCTCTTTTGAATACAATGACAGTTCATAAAGAATATTTCTATAAAACACACACACACAATAAAACCGTAAAAGCACCACTCTGAGAAACATGCCATTTAAATTTTAGTGAATAATTTTTGGTCTGTTCCCCACACAGTTATTGTTCGTCTTTAGCCTTGCATATGTTATTTTTTATGTTTCAGTAATGGCGTTTTTGCCAGTTTTACAGCTTGGTGGTTACAACAACTTGTCGCTATATGAAAAAAAGCTTGAAGATTCTTCAAAACATCCAAGTTTATTTTCTACTGCAGAAAACATAATAACAGCGTACAGAGGGGGAGTAAATGGCAGAATTTTCATATTTTAGAGAACTATTCCAATAAGCAATTATGATTACTACAAATTAGATTACGCTACTTTATTCCCATACACTTAATGAACCTCTACAACCATAACCTCTAAAAAGCAAAACCTACATGTTTCTATTCTAATAGGGAGCTTGTGAACAATGATATTCTCAAAAGGCTTTTAGAATCTCTTGAGTACAAAAAAAAAAGGTAGAAACACAAAAGGCTTCCATTAGGCAGCTATGACGGTTGAAGTCATTGAAATTTCTACAGGTCTCTACACGACAAAACACTGACCTCTAAAAGTTGCACACGACGCTTTTCAAAACCTAAAGTATGAGTTTATTATTATTCTATCAGACTGAGGATTGATTCACTATACTGGACAACATCTGCATAACAGCTACTGTACACTCACCTAAAGGATTATTAGAAACACCTGTTCAATTTCTCATTAATGCAATTATCTAATCAACCAATCACATGGCAGTTGCTTCAATGCATTTAGGGGGGTGGTCCTGGTCAAGACAATCTCCTGAACTCCAAACTGAATGTCAGAATGGGAAAGAAAGGTGATTTAAGCAATTTTGAGCGTGGCATGGTTGTTGGTGCCAGACGGGCTGGTCTGAGTATTTCACAATCTGCTCCGTTACTGGGATTTTCACACACAACCATTTCTAGGGTTTACAAAGAATGGTGTGAAAAGGGAAAAACATCCAGTATGCGGCAGTCCTGTGGGCGAAAATGCCTTGTTGATGCGAGAGGTCAGAGGAGAATGGGCCGACTGATTCAAGCTGATAGAAGAGCAACTTTGAGTAAAATAACCACTCGTTACAACCGAGGTATGCAGCAAAGCATTTGTGAAGCCACAACACGCACAACCTTGAGGCGGATGGGCTACAACAGCAGAAGACCCCACCGGGTACCACTCATCTCCACTACAAATAGGAAAAAGAGGCTACAATTTGAAAGAGCTCCCCAAAATTGGACAGTTGCAGACTGGATAAATGTTGCCTGGTCTGATTTCTGTTGAGACATTCAGATGGTAGAGTCAGAATTTGGCGTAAACAGAATGAGAACATGGATCCATCATGCCTTGTTACCACTGTGCAAGCTGGTGGTGGTGGTGTGATGGTGTCGGGGATGTTTTCTTGGCACACTTTAGGCCCCTTAGTGCCAATTGGGCATTGTTTAAATGCCACGGCCAACCTGAGCATTGTTTCAGACCATGTCCATCCCTTAATGTTCACCATGTCCTCTGATGGCTACTTCCAGCAGGATAATGCACCATGTCATAAAGCTTGAATCATTTCAAATTGGTTTCTTAAACATGACAATGAGTTCACTGTACTAAAATGGCCCCCACAGTCACCAGATCTCAACCCAATAGAGCGTCTTTGGGATGTGCTGGAACGGGAGCTTCGTGTCCTGGATGTGCATCCCAGAAATCTCCATCAACTGCAAGATGCTATCCTATCAATATGGGCCAACATTTCTAAAGAATGCTTTCAGCACCTTGTTGAATCAATGCCACGTAGAAGTAAGGCAGTTCTGGGGGCGAAAGGGGGTCAAACACCGTATTTATGATTAATGACTTAATGGCTGGTTCATGTTATGAAATGACCACAAAGCTACCATGCTAGGATTCCAGAAAAATAGCATCTTGTGGTTGTAACAAAGTATGACTGCCTGCCAACTAGTTTCAACCATAGACTGTAAAAAAAGATGGAAGACACCCTTCGCTCTTTTCCATTGGTCAGAAGCGAAGCCGCGAGTGTCCCAATATGGCGCTGACATCTTGGAACTTGAGTCTGCGCAGTAGCGATGTCGGGACCAGACCTGCACAGTTGTGAGCAAAATCAAGGCCCCGCCCTCATTCTTGCGGAATCATTAGCAAGCAAAAGCTCCATCACTTTTTTTTTAATTATAGAAATTTAGATATTAAAGCTCCAATCTCCTCAGTCCTTCGAAGATCCCGAAAAAGTTTTGCTTAAGTGATTACTTTGCTCAGAGAACCAGTCAATCACAGCTGTCAATCATGATGTCACCACCACCGCATCAAATAACTAATTAAAAACAAACTTATTTTTAAAAACAAACACTGGAAATTACATCAGCTTGTTGAATAACATGGGGAGGTGGGGTTTACGACCTATACTAGGACCAGCCACCGGGGGCCGATCGTTTTGGCTTCACTTTTCAGGGCTTGTACGGCATGCTTGGTTTCAACAAGTTGCTATGATTTAATGTGATATCAGAAGTCGCTAATGTGATCAATAAAAGCCCCATAATCTACATTGATTTTGACTCAGCCAAGTGTAAAAGCCATTTAAGAGCATTACAGTGTTCCTGGCATCTTTGCAAATTTTACATGAATGTGTACCAGCCCGTGAACAGCCTTGATCTCTGGTCTTACATAAATTAACTCGATGTTCTAATCTAAAGTGCAGTGGAAAGCGCTAGACGGCTCGGGAAGTTCCTTTAGAAGCATGATCAGATCACATCAGGACCTGAGAAGCTCAAAAAAGCATTTCATATGTTATAAATTAATACATCGTTTAGAAGAAAATCTCATAAATTGAATAAAGCCTTGATCGTTGACCTGATTACAGACTGTAAAGTGCATTAAAGATTCATATACGACCAACTTGACCAAGCATGCATATGTACAATAAGAGTTTCTATAATCTTTATCATGAATTAGTATCATAGCGAGATAAATGAACTGAATTTCTATAACAAAAACAGAAAAGTACCTCAAAGTTCTTCAGGGTGCTTCTCCAGGGGCAGCCTTGGTTAGCACAATGAACTTTCAGATCCAAAATTTCTTTATTGATAGCCGCATCATTGAAGAACTGCAGAGGGGAAATTATGATAACTTTCCAAAAAATGAGTCATGATTCTTCCATTGTCTAACTAACACCACTTGTAGCCTTCATTAGAAATGTGAACGTAAACACATTCGCTGTTACATTTGTGTGAAGACATAAATCACCTAAGACTATAGATAGACAGACAGACATATATAGATTAAAAATGTTGGCTTACTTGGTCAAGAGTCAGTAGTTCACTAGTGTCACTCTCAACACTGGGATCTTCTTCTTTACACTTTGTGCACACAAGGTCCTTGTTGTTTCTGTATGAAATTGAAGCATCTATTAATGACATTTAGGCTACATTTAAGTCATTTAGCACACTCATCCAAACAATTTACAGTTTATTTTATCACTTTATAAAATAGCTAAGTTCTTTATGTCTCACACATATTTTTCCAAAGAAATAATTATTTTTTTAAGCTGTACAAACTGTATATTCTATCCCCTGGCTTACGCTAACCCTACCCCTAAACCCAACCATCACAGCTCTGAATTTTTCACAAACATAGACTATATGGCAAGGCACATATTTTCTAAAGGTATTAATTATACCCTTTTGGAAAGTTAGTCGTCGCCAGTGATTGATTATAAGCCATAATTATTACCATAACATACAATTACTTTCAAAACCGAAAATGAAACCGGTGGCCATGCGAGCCATGTCTTGTGTGTGACAGTGTGTCGTCATGAAACTCTCGCTTTTCTGCTTGAACGATTCTCTTACCTGACCAGCCAGTTGACGCAGGCGAGGCAGTAGCGGTGACCACACACCGTTTGACGCGCTTTATTCAAGACATTATTACAGTTGCTGCACAAGTACTTCTCTTTGGGGACCTCGTCGCAGATGCTCTGAGGAAAACCCGACGGGTACTCGTTCTCACCAGGTGTGGACGAAATCCCGTTTAACGACGGGTCTGAAGCTGCTAATCCAGAAGCCATTGAGCTTTTCAATGAAATGTCTGTGCCAACAGCACGTTATGATAGCATTGATATGGTTTTGACGTTTTAGTTATGTACCCACGGTAGAAAAACACCATGGGGTTCCCCACTTCCAAACACCCGGAAATATTATTGCGCTGTTTTTCCGCCCACTTATCAGGCACATTGTTATCGGATTTTGCTGATAATAAACTGAAAAGGCTACAAAATAAGAAGACAAAGAAAAAGAGTGTGGACTTATAGCTAAATTATGAGTAAAAGTGATAAAACCGCATGTAAACACAAACACTGGCTGTCTCCTAAAAGCCTAGTGTGCATACTAAAACCAAATGCAGAAGTGCTGTCTAGGTTAAGCTCACTTGTTTTCTTGACCCCGCCTACAGAGAGTTCATTTACAACGCGCGTTCTGTTCAAAAAGTGAACACGTTGATATTTTTGAGTTAAATAGTTTTTTTTTTTTTTACACATAGGCTAAATATAACCTGTGGGATAGAGAAGCTAAAAAGGCTGAAGTCATAATTATTCACGAACTGAAAGTGAATGAAAGTGAAATTTGCAATGAATCAACTGAACCGATTTTCAAAACCAGTCTGTGCGTTCACGAATCGGACTGAATCTAAATCTCAGAATGAACAGAACTCTGCATCGATCGAGACCATAGACAGTAAAAGAAAGAGACCTGTCCGAAAAGTGCTGGCTAGCTAGGTAGGTAGGCAGTTCACTAGATGTGAGATACAACCTCTCTTTTTCTCAGAACTTGGCCTCAGTTCACCGTCACATCCGTCAAAATGGAAAGTCCCCATCTGAAAAACTACCTGCGGTTCCAATGTGGTGGACACGTTTTTACTGTTCACCCATGTTTGTTAATTATAAATGGCACGTTGGATTCGGACGTAGCTACTGTATTCACGTCATAAAATCTAGAGCCATAAAAAGACAGAGAGAGAGAAATAGAAAGAGAGCGAGAGAATATGTAAGCAATAATTCAAGAGTGACGTGACGTACGGTACCATGCTCTGTTTTGTTCATTATGCTTTGCAAAGCGTCCTTTGCCTCATTTAATGTATATAAGGCTACACAATAATACTTATAATTCTTAATGATAAATAATAGCAATAATGATTATTATTATAGCAATAATATTATAAAGGAGTAGCATAATTTCTATAAGCTACACCACTACTCCATTAAAGGGATACTCCACTTTTTTTTATATAGGCTCATTTTACCACTCTTCCAGGAGTTAAACAGTTGAGTTTTACCGTTTTCAAATCCATTCAGCTGATTTTCTGATATTTAGAAGAATATCAGTAACCAGACAGTTTCTGGTCTCATTGACTTCCATAGTAGAAAAAATATACTAGGAAGTCAATGAGACCAGAAACTGTCTGGTTACTGATATTCTTCTATATATATATATATATATATATATATATTGGCTGAATACATTCGAAAACGGTAAAACCCAACTGTTTAACTCTGGGGGAGTGGTAAAATGAGCCTATTTCCCAAAAAAGTGGAGTATCCCTTTAAATAAAATCAAGCCTTTGTGCACACCAGTTTTTTTTTTTATCATCTGCTGTTATTTCAGTTTGTGAAATGAAGATGAAGTAATCCTTAATGAGATTTTGACCAAAACGTGGAGCTGTGCCTGTGATTAACTCATGCAGTGAGACATTTTCCATGTCATTTATGCTCTGTAGAACTTGTCATGTTTCATCTCTGACCTTCACGCTTGGAATATTTGACTATGCAAATAGCCTGAAGATTATTGATCACGTTAATCGAGCAGCATTTCTTTTTAAGATAGAGTGGAAAAACCCTCAGAAGACCTTATTTACTTTCTACTCAGAAAGGAATCTCCCACTTTTATAGCATGCTCTTGTTACAATATGACATGCAAAAAAAAAAAGTCATAACAAATCTGCATATCACGTCGACTGACATGACAACGAGTCACACAGCGGGTTACAATTTTTTTTTTCACTTCAACCTGTGATGCACTAAGTTAAACGGCTAAATGAACTTCATGACAGCTGCAGATGATTGCTGATAAATAGTGAATAATTGTCTGTGAAACGCTATTAGATGGCACATACATACTTAACAGACATACTGACAGCAGATTAGACGATAAGAGAGTGAGGGAAGGAGAGCAAGGGGGATCATTTTTGCTAAAGAGGGTGGTTGGGGGGTTTCAATATCTGGTTGAGGGGATTAATGACTTGGGTGAAACTATTCACCTCTACAAGGGACATTCCTCACCTCAAATCAATTACTCTGTAATAGGAGAGCAGGGCTATGCAGGCCTGTTTTTCATTAAACAGCAATCACATGAGGGACCAGTGCATCAAAATGACTGCAGCAGGTGGCTGGTGAGGGGCCCGAGAGGTTTCCTTGAAAAAGAAGATGTTTGTACCCTCATGAATCACCGTGAGAAGATGCAATCCAATAATACAGAAACCTCATGATGCAAAAGCTTAAAATGCGATGGGCATTATCGATCTGGCTGTTTGGGAGGCCCCAAACGACAACGTCTAGTGTGCTGTAAGCAGAGAGGCGAAGTTTAGGGCTGCATTTTCTGTAAATCTGTCTGGGTGGAAGACAAGTATGGGTGTTAAGGATATTGGAGGAAGGAGATAAGAAGCCAGATGTGTTTATGGCTTGCTGAGTGGTGAATATCTGAAGTGTTACATCAGTATGCCTCTCGCTTCTGATGCATCATTCACTTGGTTTTGATTTTGAGATTCTGCTGAGTAGATGCACATCATTCAAGACAGATACTGCAACTGTTCTTGGAATCTAGACCTGCAGAGTCATTCTCTAACAAACTTTCACCACATATGAGTGAATCTCACAAAACAAGAATATAGTAGATCATCAGTAAGATTATTTTATGGCAAATGATACTTTTATTTAGCAAGGATGCATCAAATTGATCAATCAATATTACACATTGATAATAATAAGAAATGTTTATTGTGCACCAAATCAGCATTAAAATGATTTTATGAAGGAGAATGTAACACTGACGACTGGAGTAAATTACTTGTATTAAAATTGGAAACACCTATTTTAATTAGTAACAATATTTCACAATATTGCTGTTTTTTTTTCATATTATTGTTCAAATAAATGCAGCCTAATATCTTACCAACCCTGAACTTATTTAGATCTTAAAGAATATTAACAATTTAGAACAAATTAAAAGAATAAATGAGATCAAGGAAAACAATCTGAAAGCTTCGCATATTGGATTTTTTTAGTGCTGCTTTTTTTAAAAAGGGGGTATTGGCAGACTCTCTACCATTTAAATATAAATAGATGTGAAGTGTCCCTTTGTAGAGCTAGTAACCTTTTCAAAAAAATATTATTAAATTGTTTAACTTGGACTAAGAACGCACTAAATAAATATAATAGGGTCATGTCACTTTCTAGGTGTCAATTTTAAGAAATAAATTTTAAGCAGTGACTTGACAATTTTAATTGTCAACTTTAACAATTTTAAGCAGTGACTATTACAAATTTGAATCTATAAGGTTAAAGGGGTGGTTGACTGCTTTTTTCTTTGCATGATTGTATTTATGGGGTGCAATATAACATGTATTTGTGTTTTTTCTTTTTTTAAAAGTCTTATTTTTCATAAATTTCACCTTTATTGTAAGCCGCTTTCTTCTCTGTCATTTGAACGACCGGTTGAGTCTATGAAACCACTCCCTCAGAAACAGGCAGTGGGCTCAGATTGGTTAGTTTGGGCCGGTGTGTTGTAATTGGCTAAACTGTCACTCACGTTGTCCGGATACTTCACGCCCATTACCTTTACGGGCAAAAGTTGCATATGTGTTCCTGTCAAATGTACATAATGGTGTCGATACTGCAGTATCAGTATGAATCAGACCCAGAAAGCGGCAATGAAGAGAGTCAAGCAGAACCCCCATAAACACGGCTCTTACAAAACGTTTCTGAATGGTATTTTGCCTATTTTTTTATTTTATTTTTTTTACTTTATATACGTTTGTTTTACACAATAGCATCGAACTGACTGGCTGGCTACTATAAACACAAACAGCGTTGGCATTGGTTTATGTTCTTGATCAAATTGAAAAATAACGTCATAAAGAATATAAACATAAAAAATACATTTATAAAATTAGTACATATACAAATTCAGGTCCAAAATGTTTGTACGTGTTTGTCGTAGACACGAAATAGCATAACTAAGTGGCTATAATTATTTTTTTATTTTTTTATTTTTTTTTGTATATGTGTGATGCTCTGTCTCTGTTTTTAGGGTGACTGTAACATTCTGTCAAGGGTCTACGGATGAAAAATAGCCTCTTGGGCTAATTCTGGCACGTTTACACTTGTTTATTAATGTGCATTGACCATGTAAATAAATAAAAAAAATAAAATAAAAATAATAAAAAAAACTGCTGCCTCTGGTTTTAAAGTTGGAACTGCTTCATGTTTTAGTAACAGTTTCTTGTTGAATCCGGTGTTGAATTCGTGGAGATTCTGGAAGCCGTTTTCCGTAAAATGCGCAGCACAGAGAGCTAAATTATGATTGTAATTTTCAGGAACATAATGAATTGTTGACGAACTACAACGTCCGTGGGAAGCCCAAACACAGAAGACCTGACAGCTGGGTAAACATAACACACTTTCCATGAGTCACAGAAATATGGCCATGCCCTTTTTTGCATATTCCAGAGGGAGGGTTAATGCAAGTTGTTTTTGTAGGCATTACACTTCCTGATTTTTAAAAGACAATATCTCTGCTTACATTGAACTTTCAGCGCTGCAACTTTGCAGATACTGTTCAAGCACCAACAGCAACATTACACACTATTTAAAATAAAAAAAGTGAAATCGCAATCAACCCCCACTTTAATATTTCCGAGGTGGAAATCCAAAATAGAATGTTATCCTTGGTGGATACAGACATTTTAGAGCCACTTACTTTCATACTATGTTAATAGTTTACCAAGCATATAAACATGGTACAAACAAGAAAAAGTGATGGGTCTTAAAACTCCTAAAAAACAGTTTTTCAGATTTATATCCAGTCATATACGTCAGGTAACAGTTATATTGGAAATCAAATAAAAATTGCTGTGGCCTTATGAAAATGAATGTTGCATGATTGCTGAATATTAACCATTTTCCTTTCCGTACTCTAGTAGAGTCCCATTAAAAGGTGAAATCTCTCCTTTCCGCCATTTAATGTCATGCATTTTCACGACATTCCTGAAACATTCATCAGCTGAAAGCCTCATTATGCTATCTGGGCCTGAGATTGGCACTCTTGCAAATATTTAAAAGCAAGGCAAATGCGATGCGTCACAATATTCACATTAAAAAAAGCTTTACCTAAGGATTTATTATTGGCCTAGTCAATTACCAGCTAATGAGCTGACCTCAGCTGACATTCACTCCCAAACTGCTAAGGATGAATTCGTTTTCTTTTTCCGTCGCAGGAAATGCTTCAGTCACACCGAAAGCAGGTGTGTTAGAAACTGTGGATGTTTATTAAATGTCACTGTGAACATGAAACACATTTTAATGATCAACAACGACAAGAAACTGCTAATACAAGACCGTAAAAAATGTCAAAAAGTCCATTGTAATTCATAGCAGGGCGTACCAATTGTTTAATTGTATATGGTAGACCTGCGTTCGCTTTCATAGCTGGTCACAAATGATGGGTTTGAAGGTTTGGGGGATGTTAGGAAGGGCAAGGTGTGCAAGGAATGGAAAATAAAACGTCCTCTTGTCATCCTGGGGTGTTGTTATACTGCAAGACATGCTCAATTTCACGGTTAAATTATTTACATGGGTGACTGGCAAGCGCTATCAGCAAGGCTGTAGTTTGAGAGGCCATCAGCAGGGGTTCCTGAGTTCCACCAAGTTCACAGAGAGCAACTAGGGGTCACGAACTGAGAATTTGTATTTCCCCCAAAGCTGTAGCTGTCCTTAAGCGCAACAAAACCGAACTCTCTGTCATTGCAGACCACATTTCAACATCAAATTTATTTGAATATACCTGTGGAGAGCAAGAAAAACATGGCATGATGAGGTGCGGGGATGTATTTTATTGGCGTTTTCACTGCATTTTGAATGTGCATGCTAGGACAGCTGGAGCATAGAAATCCCTCCTACAGTTTCCAGAGGGAATTGACCGTGTAAGTCAATCTGCATAGCGGCGTTCATCTTAAACAATTTCACCTCACAGAAATGCCTGCAGTTCTCTTTATTGAGCGAGAACGTGTCACAAACTTGATCAAAACGCATCAGTTTGGTTGGGCTGTGACAGCTGTTTGCTTTTGAGTTCCTTTGACGTTGGTGAATTGCTTTTTCAGTAGGGGTTGGCATTGCAGTATATACCATGGGTTAGCCATTTGAGCATAGATAAACATTTGATCAATAAAGCAGGCTGATATTGAAATGCTTCGCATTCTTAAAATACTCTGAGGGATAAGTTCATAAAACTATTTCTTTGATTTCCATCCAATATAGATATAAAAGTGATTGTAAAACATTTCGAAACAGAAATGACTGTTTTGATGTTGTTGTTTAAAGTGCAGACAATGTTCATCTTTGACAGGATAACCAATGTACAATCACATCAAATATGAAGATACAAATAAAGTTATGAAACCGACTTTCACATTCTAAACACAGGGTCATCTTAGTTAACATGGACATTGCATGATTCAATATTGTGTTATCAAAACTAATACAAACACTCATAACAACGAAAGTAAAAGGACATTGCAAGTTTATGGTTTGGAAAGGGAACATATGCTCATTATTAAATTGCCATAAATTATTAAAGTGCCATCAATTCAATAGAAAAGAGAAAGTTAGTGAGTCAAGTCTGCATAGACAAAAAAGCAAACAAATACAAAGAGAAGCAACATTAGTTCACCCCAGTTCAATCAGTTACTCACCCTCATGATTTTATACAACAGTTCAATAAACAAGAGAGAGTAAATTGCATTTTTGACAGTATTGCCAAATACTTTTTGTTTCACAAATGAAAACAGGTCCAAATGAAATCAAAACAGAGCCGTTGCACAATTCCTAGCAACAGCGGCAAGTATTATTTTGAACTGATCAGATGAGTGAATGACTCAGTGATTCACTCAAAAAGATTCGCTTGATCCGTTCTTGTATGAATCAGCAAGTGGTTGAGTAAATGATTCAACAATTCATTTTTGAATGAATCCGTGTATTTGAACATTCGATGATCCATTACTCACTTGAATTAAAGAGCACTGTAAAAAATATTTTCATAATTTGTAATCACAACATTTTTTCTTTTGTCAAATCAACTTAAATAATCTATATAGCTCAGATAACATAATACTTTGAGTTTCTGATGATTAAATCAATCTCCTTCATTGTATTAACTCAATTTTTCCATTTCAATGAACTTAAAATTTTAAGGCAATTTTTTTAAGTTAAACCAACAATATTTTTTACAGTGAGTAATTTGCCCCCACCAACTGGCATAACCGTATGACGTGCAGAAAGAGTCACCGAAAATCTATTGAACTGTTGCTAATTCCATTTTACACTTTTAGGAGCCTCCAAAGCAAATCAAGCTATCTCAAAGCATTACTTGCTACAATAAAATAAAATATGTGTGCTTTAAAATGAAATTTAGACCCATTTAGGGTAAACTATTCCTTTTTATTTCAGAAATTTCCCAATTTATCGCAAAGAAATGACATTAAATGAATGCATGAGAATATATTGGTGATGAGCTACCGAATAAGCTACTGAAACAATCTCCAGGTGATGATCTGACATTAAAAACAGAAGAGTCAGTCTGTTCACAACAATAAAAGCAGTTCAACCCAAGTTCACTTCTCAGATCTCCTCCAAGATTAAGCCTTAAGCTCCATCAATCCATCTCACTGGGATTTCAGGTGAACCCGACCTACTGTGCATATGATAAAATCCAACACTCTGCTAACTGGTAGTAACGCCAGAGGGTTACTGTGTTTTCTGAGAAACGTTTAGCTTCTCCATTGATAAACCTTGCACCGACTGGCCTGTCAAGAATGAGAAATGTGCTTGTATTGGCCCATCACTCTGAAAGCCACCACTGTGACACATATTCTCTTTGAGCATCCCTGGTGGTCAATAACGTATTTACTCGACATGTGGGGAAAAGTAGTTACCTCCCAGATATTACAGCGGTGGCTGGACACACAAATAGCAACCTTGTCATGTTTAACTCTGAGTTATTGATTAAGCACTGGATGAAAATAACATAGGACAAGCTGCCTCTCTGTCGGATGTTTGAGAAGAGTTAAAAGTCTTTATTTTTTATGAAAAGCTACACATTCTTTCTAAATTTCACAGCTACAGAAGTTTTTTTATTTTGTTTTTTTGTTTTCTTTTTTTTACACAACAACTACTGATTTTTTTTTCATTAGTACATTTTTGACAATACCTGCAATGTTTCTTCATAATAATATTCAGAGATTGAGAGAAAAAACAACAGCCCACTGGGCATTAGCACGAACACTACAAGATGGTGGGAAAACGGGGAATTGAAAGATGGATAGAAACAGAAACATGAGAAAGAGGTTGTTGCTATAAAGTTGTTGCGTTTCTGCACCGAGTGTCTCTAACACCTACAGCCATCTTTTGAGTTGTTCTAGTCAAGGTTTCTAGTTCTCGCTCATTTATTCTCCTCCTTGGTGGGCCTGATCTTCATCTCGGTGAACTTCAGTGAGTACTGCCAGCCCGTCCAGGACGACCACTCGATGCCGTCGGCGTACGAGGTGTGCTGGCCGCGCAGGTACTGTCCGTTGAGGTTGGAAGTGTGGCAGTTGCGGTACCACCAGGCGCCGTGGTAGAAGGACGCACAGTTATTCTCGGAGTGGTCGTTGTCCTTGTCCTTAGTGGTGAATTTCATCCCGTTGTGTTTGAGAAGCGAGTCGCCTGCAGCGTGAGATCGATGCGTGATGGAAAGAAAGATTGAGAAAGACAGAGGAAGGGTGGAAGCGTGAGCATGTGATAGACAGGGACGGTGAGGAAAAAAGACAGAAACAAAAGAACAAGTGAGTCACTCAACCGCAACGTCTTTGTTTATCCATATCATGGAAAGTTTCGAAACCGCAGTACACAGGGTTTCAACAAAGAAGTTTTGTTACAGAACCTAGTGAGCTGCCTCGCTGTCTAAAGTCTACATAAGCAGCTGCCTTCTAAGGCATCAATGGACCCTCAAAACAAGCATAAAATACAAAAATATTAGGTAAAATGTCAAGTTTTACATTTTTTTATTATTTTGAAAAATTCAATTATTATAAATTAATTCGTAAACGATTTTTGCAATTGACATTAAAGGGTTAGTTCACCCAAAAAATGAAAATTAAGTCATTAATTACTCACCCCCATGCTGCACCAACCCCTTAGGGTGATCCACCTCTCACCAACCCCTATGTGGTAGTGATCCACCTCTCAAATTTAATTAAAAATATCTTCATTTGTGTTCCGAAGATGAATGAAGATCTTAAGGGGGTGAGTCACAGCATGGGGGTGAGTCATTAAT
Source organism: Pimephales promelas (assembly GCF_016745375.1). The sequence continues at coordinate 10,914,629 of NW_024121099.1, read as the reverse complement.
GACTTAATTTTAATTTTTGGGTGAACTATCCCTTTAAGGATGTTTTATTATTATTCAAATTTTAAGCCTGGGACACACCAAGCCGACGTCAAAGAACCAGCGGTGATGAACCCCGACTATGTTACCCCTCTCATCAGCTGTGTCGGCTGCGCTTAAACACACTGAAAGGACTAAAGACGACCGTCAACTAGCATCTGCGTTCTGTGTCTGCGTGTTTAAGTACACTTCTATGTCAGAAGGTATCAATAGTCTATTTTCGCCATTCAACAATGGAAATCGAAACTTCCAATCAGAGTTCTCTCTCTCTCTCTCTAACAGACAGCCTGATGTCAAATCAACATGCTGAATCTGCCAAAAAACCCTGACGGTGTCCGAAAAGAGCCAAAAAATTAAGGCGACTGACGAACAAAAACTGTCCGACAGCCCACCGTCAGCTTGATGTGAAAGCCAGCATCCAAATAGAGTCCAACAGGACAGCAATGCAATAATGATGATGACTTAAATATTTCAATTAAATATTGTAACTGTAATGGGATACATGTATAATGTCTCTTACGTTTGAAAGAAAACATGTAACTGCAAAGTATTCTCGTTTGTGTTTTTTAGGGCTGTCAAACGATTAATCACGATTAATCGCATCCAAAATAAAAGTTTGTGTTTACATAATATATGTGGGTGCACTGTGTATAATTATTTTATATATATAAATCCACACACACATGCTTGTATATAATTAAGAAATATTTTCATATATATTTATATATATATATATACTGTATATAGATTTATATATAATATATATTATCGCGATTAATCGTTTGATAGCTCTTGTGTTTTTCGTATTTTATCATCTAAAATTTAGTGATTTAAAGCATCCTGTGCTTGAAAATGTGTTTTACAATGTAATGTTAATACACTACTGTTCAAAAATAATTAAAAAAAATCTTTCAGTCAACAAGGATGCAATAAATTGATTAAAAGTGACAGTGACGGCTTTTACATGGAAACATATACATTTAAAATGAATGCTGTTCTTTTGAACTTTCTATTCATCAAAGAATCCTGAAAAAAAAAGACTATTGATTTCTGAAGGATCATGTGACACTGAAGACTGGAGTAATGATGCTGAAAATTCAGCTGTGCATCACAGGATTAAATTACATTTTAAAATATATTAAACTAGAAATCAATTATTTTCAATCGTAATAATATTTCACAATATTTCTGTTGTGCTCTATTTTCTACCAAACTAACGCAGCCTTGGTGAGCATAAGATACTTTCAAAAACATAAAAAAAATCAAAGTGACCCCTGACCTTTGAATGGTAGTGTATAATAAAACTTTAATGCACATACTGTAATATATATTGTAGCATAGCCCACATTTATACTTGCTTTTTATAGCTTTCGATTAATACAATCAAATTGCTTAGAGTAGGGATGCTGAAACTGCTTATAGCCTCATATTTTGAGTAGTAAAACATAAATTGGACACACGTTTCACAATAAACTTGGCATGTTTACATCTGCATATTGAGATTGCTGGCTCTGCTAGTGATGTGGTGAGAGACAGAAACCAAAGGAGGGAGCGTTTTAACGCGTTGCCGCTAATGTGCCCTTATTAAGCTCTGTGATATATGTCTCAGGGACGTAATGTTGCAGTGTGCAGCTAGGCTAATCTAATCCCAGTTTCCTGCCTCCATGCCGCCCGGCTCCGCTGGGCCCGGCCACGCTGACAAGATCAGCTTTTTATTGCCAGCCTTGCAGTAAACCCCTTCTCCTGTCCTCTTCCTCTGACTCTAATTCTACCCTGCTGAAACATGTATCGTGATAGCCGTTTTATTGGGACAAAGGAGATCCAATTGATGGCGTTATGTCATATTGTAAAGTGTGTTACACATCATAAACTTGTTTCTGGTGCCTCATAGATTCATCATTGTGGTCTAGCAGATAACGAATCAGCAGAATGATAGGGGTATAAAATGACAGCATCTGGACTGTGAAAGGAGACCCAGTGAACAGCTGTGGAGATTACCAGCAGAAAAACATGGTTTTAGCAGGTTTAAAAGGTTAAAAGATGGTCATAATGGCTGTTCCAAGCTGGTCTAAGATGAGAATCCAGCTAGCTTAAACCGGCTAAGACTTTACCATTTTAGACTGTCAGCACCATCATGCCGTTCCAAACCTGTATGATTGTCTTTTTTTTTTTTGTTTCGGTTCCAATTGACATCCATATAATGGAAGGGGATGGGAACCTGAAACTGTTTGGTTAGCAACATTTTCTTCCACAGATAAAAAAAGAAATGTCATGCTGGTTTGGAATGACATGAGTGTGAGTAAATTATGCCAGAATTCTCATTTTGGGGTGGGCTATCCTTTTAAGACAGGTCTCAAACTAGCTATTTGGTGGTCAGAACAAAAAGCTGGTCTAAATGGCCATGGTTCAGCCAATTTGAACACTGGTACGCTGTGGTCAGTTAACCAGTTAAATCTGGTACCAGTCTAATCTGCTGAAAAATGACCAAAACCACTTGAAAACCATTAAAAAAGACCAGCCTAACTATAGCTTTGGCAACTAGCTAACAATTTTAATTAGGAAAAGATGCTGACTGGACATCTTTTACTCTGTATATGAGCAAATCTTCACCAATAGAATGTTGCAATATTCATAGTGTTCAATTTCAAGAATCCCCAACCATACAAACAATGCTGGGAAAAAAAATGCAATTTGCTAAAATGAAATGATTAATCATTGCAGTAAATTACAGATTCTGTGCAAAATAGACCTCACAATTTGTGCACTTGAGGGGGTGTGTAGCGCGTATCAGCACGAAGGTGCATCTCAGGCTTTTCTGAAATGTCTTGAGACAGACCCACTCAGGAGGGCGATACGAGTCATTAGGTATGCGCATGAATACATAATCGCATAAATGCCGAAAAACACTGCAACATCAGAGAGAAATTATACACTCCTCTACTTGGACAAGCATTGTTACAAAATAATCAAACGCTCACATGCAATTTTGCTTCATACTCTGGCCTCCCTAATGGTAGTGAAAACATTTCTGTGCACTTGCAAAACTGTCATTAGCATGCTTTGAAGTTGGCACTGTATTAGTACTCAAAGTGTTTACCGAGATCAGGGCATCATGGGTGTAAAAACTCATCTCAGGTAATTATTTCTTTCCCGAGATCCCCGCTGTGGCTGAGCGCTCTTTACACTATCAGAAAGGCCTTTCATTAAACACAGTAGCATTAAAGAGACACCACGCTTGTGTAATGATATGCAAGCAGTTATGATATGAAAATTCTCGCATGCAAAGACGGGGTGTGTGAGGAACACTTTTAAACCAAAAGATTTTTGTTGTGTTTTATCTCAGTAGCAAAAAAAACATCACAGTAATTTATGAAAAACGGAGGATTCTGGGGTATGGCTCATCAAAATCTCCACAGGGATTCACTGCCATATTGAAATAGTGTCATATCAAATCGGTACATCAGCATCAGCGTACAATCGCTAAAACACTCAGACAGCTCTGCACAGTTTTAGATGTCTGCTGAAGAAGTAACTTGGGCGGTTTAGTCTTTTACTAATGGCTCGGATGAATGAGATTCTCTGAGGTTTTGCATGCCGCATATTTTGGCACATTTTCAAGGCGTTACAAGTAATTATATTTACTATTTAAATTTTTGGTCTTATAGTGCATAAATTCACGGGTGCATTTTATTCCATCCATCCGTAAGGCCTATAAACCTTCGAACTTGAAAAGATTTTTTCATTTTTCTTTTCAGAACTTTTAAGGAAATATTGAATAACTTAATAAATATTTTGAACACAATATCACCAGTTCCCGTTCAGACGGTCATGTTCAACGTACCGACAATTGCATACGTAACCCTCGTTTTTTTTTTTTTTGCTTCGACAACAGAAATCGAATCAATGTTTCAGTGATTCATAATGAGTCACTTTTTAAAAATATTTATATATAATTAAAGGAGCCGTATGTAAGATTGTGGCCAAAACTAGTACTGCAATCACTTTCAAATTACTGTAGAGCGGTGTATCCCCGTCCCCTACCCCCGATTCGAGGTTGCCAGATGGGCTGCAGGATGCAACATTTTTTTATCCGGCACGTTTGTAACTGCAGCTGTGGCAACTACAGCTGAGCTGGCAACCCGGATGCTGTAATACTACAGACTCCGTGATTGGTAGATCGGTGAAGGGCGGAGCATCAGAAAAACACATTCTGCGGAGCACCAAAACACAACATGACAACATCAACATCAGCTTCACTTTTTAAATGACAATATCCTGGCCGGACTACTGTTGTCAGTGATATAAGTATTTGAAATGAACATGATTTCTTAATGTCTAGTGACATATCAGGGCCATTTTATGATTATTTGAAATACATTTCATAAAATACAGCTCCTTTAAAGGTGACTTTTTATTTATTCATTGCTGAAATCTTCAGTAATGAAAACGCTGTACTTATTCAAAGAACCAGTTCTTTTTTTACCTTTGCATTGCAAACAAGCAGAGACGGCCCAAGCTGCATTGGGCACTTCATTGAAAAACCCACAGATGAACATAAAGCGTGATATGGAAGCTTATTTCCACCATGGAATAAAAAACTTTTTATCTCACAATCTTTACTTTTTCTCACAATTTCAAGTTTACATCTCTCAATTTTTTTTCAAGAATTGTGTGATATAAAATCACAATTGTGTGTTATAGAAAGAATTTGAAAAAAGTCTGTTTTATAGCTTGCAATTGTGTTTTATATCTCACAATTCTTTATATCACATGATTCTGAGAAAAAAGTCAGAATTGCGGGATGTAAACTCGCAAGTGTTAGAAAAAAAGTCAGAATTGCGAGATGTAAACTTGCAAGAGTAAAAAAAAAGTCAGAATTGTGAGATGTAAACTCGCAAGTGTTAGAAAAAAAGTCAGAATTGTGAGATGTAAACTCGCAAGTGTTAGAAAAAAAAGTCAGAATTGCGAGATGTAAACTTGCAAGAGTAAAAAAAAAGTCAGAATTGCGAGATGTAAACTCGCAAGTGTTAGAGAAAAAGTCAGAATTGCGAGATGTAAATTCGCAAGTGTTAAAAAAAAGTCAGAATTGCGAGATGTAAACTCGCAAGTGTTAAAAAAAAGTCAGAATTGCGAGATGTAAACTCGCAAGTGTTAGAAAAAAAGTCAGAATTGCGAGATGTAAACTCGCAAGTGTTAGAGAAAAAGTCAGAATTGCGAGATGTAAATTCGCAAGTGTTAAAAAAAAGTCAGAATTGCGAGATGTAAACTCGCAAGTGTTAAAAAAAAGTCAGAATTGCGAGATGTAAACTCACAAGTGTTAGAGAAAAAAGTCAGAATTGCGAGATGTAAATTCGCAAGTGTTAAAAAAGGTCAGAATTGCGAGATGTAAATTCGCAAGTGTTAAAAAAGTCAGAATTGCGAGATGTAAACTCGCAAGTGTTAAAAAAAGTCAGAATTGCGAGATGTAAACTTGCAAGAGTAAAAAAAAAGTCAGAATTGTGAGATGTAAACTCGCAAGTGTTAGAAAAAAAGTCAGAATTGCGAGATGTAAACTTGCAAGAGTAAAAAAAAAGTCAGAATTGCGAGATGTAAACTCGCAAGTGTTAGAGAAAAAGTCAGAATTGCGAGATGTAAACTCGCAAGTGTTCGAAAAAAAGTCAGAATTGCGAGATGTAAACTCGCAAGTGTTAGAAAAAAAGTCAGAATTGCAAAATGTAAATTAGCAAGTGTTAAAAAAAAGTCAGAATTGCGAGATGTAAACTCGCAAGTGTTAGAGAAAAAGTCAGAATTGCGAGATGTAAATTCGCAAGTGTTAAAAAAAAGTCAGAATTGCGAGATGTAAACTCGCAAGTGTTAAAAAAAAGTCAGAATTGCGAGATGTAAACTCACAAGTGTTAGAAAAAAAAGTCAGAATTGCGAGATGTAAACTTGCAAGAGTAAAAAAAAAGTCAGAATTGTGAGATGTAAACTCGCAAGTGTTCGAAAAAAAGTCAGAATTGCGAGATGTAAACTCGCAAGTGTTAGAAAAAAAGTCAGAATTGCAAAATGTAAATTAGCAAGTGTTAAAAAAAAGTCAGAATTGCGAGATGTAAACTCGCAAGTGTTAGAGAAAAAGTCAGAATTGCGAGATGTAAATTCGCAAGTGTTAAAAAAAGTCAGAATTGCGAGATGTAAACTCGCAAGTGTTAAAAAAAAGTCAGAATTGCGAGATGTAAACTCACAAGTGTTAGAAAAAAAAGTCAGAATTGCGAGATGTAAACTTGCAAGAGTAAAAAAAAAGTCAGAATTGTGAGATGTAAACTCGCAAGTGTTAGAAAAAAAAGTCAGAATTGCGAGATGTAAACTTGCAAGAGTAAAAAAAAAGTCAGAATTGCGAGATGTAAACTCGCAAGTGTTAGAGAAAAAGTCAGAATTGCGAGATGTAAACTCGCAAGTGTTAGAAAAAAAGTCAGAATTGCAAAATGTAAATTAGCAAGTGTTAAAAAAAAGTCAGAATTGCGAGATGTAAACTCGCAAGTGTTAGAGAAAAAGTCAGAATTGCGAGATGTAAATTCGCAAGTGTTAAAAAAAAGTCAGAATTGCGAGATGTAAACTCACAAGTGTTAGAGAAAAAAGTCAGAATTGCGAGATGTAAATTCGCAAGTGTTAAAAAAAAGTCAGAATTGCGAGATGTAAATTCGCAAGTGTTAAAAAAAAGTCAGAATTGCGAGATGTAAACTCGCAAGTGTTAAAAAAAGTCAGAATTGCGAGATGTAAACTTGCAAGAGTAAAAAAAGTCAGAATTGTGAGATGTAAACTCGCAAGTGTTAGAAAAAAAAGTCAGAATTGCGAGATGTAAACTTGCAAGAGTAAAAAAAAAGTCAGAATTGCGAGATGTAAACTCGCAAGTGTTAGAGAAAAAGTCAGAATTGCGAGATGTAAACTCGCAAGTGTTCGAAAAAAAGTCAGAATTGCGAGATGTAAACTCGCAAGTGTTAGAAAAAAAGTCAGAATTGCAAAATGTAAATTAGCAAGTGTTAAAAAAAAGTCAGAATTGCGAGATGTAAACTCGCAAGTGTTAGAAAAAAAGTCAGAATTGCGAGATGTAAACTCGCAAGTGTTAAAAAAAGTCAGAATTGCGAGATGTAAACTCGCAAGTGTTAAAAAAAAGTCAAAATTGCGAGATGTAAAAAAACTCGCAAGTGTTAGAAAAAAAAGTCAGAATTGCGAGATGTAAACTCACAAGTGTTCGGAAAAAAAAGTCAGAATTGCGAGATGTAAACTCACAAGTGTTCGGAAAAAAAAGTCAGAATTGCGAGATGTAAACTCACAAGTGTTAGAAAAAAAGTCAGAATTTCGAGATGTGAACTCGCAAGTGTTAGAAAAAAAAGTCAGAATTGCGAGATGTAAACTCGCAAAGTGTTAGAAAAAAAGTCAGAATTGCGAGATGTAAACTCACAAGTGTTCGGAAAAAAAAGTCAGAATTGCGAGATGTAAACTCACAAGTGTTCGGAAAAAAAAGTCAGAATTGCGAGATGTAAACTCAAAAGTGTTAGAAAAAAAAGTCAGAATTGCGAGATGTAAACTCACAAGTGTTAGAAAAAAAGTCAGAATTGCGAGATGTAAACTAGCAAGTGTTAGAAAAAAAGTCAGAATTGCGAGATGTAAACTCACAAGTGTTAGAAAAAAAAGTCAGAATTGCGAGATGTAAACTCACAAGTGTTCGGAAAAAAAAGTCAGAATTGCGAGATGTAAACTCACAAGTGTTCGGAAAAAAAAGTCAGAATTGCGAGATGTAAACTCGCAAGTGTTAGAAAAAAAGTCAGAATTTCGAGATGTGAACTCGCAAGTGTTAGAAAAAAAAGTCAGAATTGCGAGATGTAAACTCGCAAAGTGTTAGAAAAAAAGTCAGAATTGCGAGATGTAAACTCGCAAAGTGTTAGAAAAAAAGTCAGAATTGCGAGATTTAAACTCGCAAGTGTTAGAAAAAAAAGTCTGAATTGCGAGATGTAAACTCGCAAGTGTTAGAAAAAAAGTCAGAATTGCGAGATGTAAACTAGCAAGTGTTAGAAAAAAGTCAGAATTGCGAGATGTAAACTAGCAAGTGCTAGAAAAAAAGTCAGAATTGCGAGATGTAAACTCGCAAGTGTTAGAAAAAAAGTCAGAATTGCGAGATGTAAACTCGCAAGTGATCGAAAAAAGTCAGAATTGCGAGATGTAAACTCACAAGTGTTAGAAAAAAAGTCAGAATTGCGAGATGTAAACTCACAAGTGTTAGAAAAAAAGTCAGAATTGCGAGATGTAAACTAGCAAGTGTTAGAAAAAAAGTCAGAATTGCGAGATGTAAACTCGCAAGTGTTAGAAAAAAAAGTCAGAATTGCGAGATGTAAACTCGCAAGTGTTATAAAAAAAAGTCAGAATTGCGAGATGTAAACTCACAAGTGTTAGAAAAAAAGTCAGAATTGCGAGATGTAAACTAGCAAGTGTTAGAAAAAAAGTCAGAATTGCGAGATGTAAACTCGCAAGTGTTAGAAAAAAAAAGTCAGAATTGCGAGATGTAAACTCGCAAGTGTTAGAAAAAAAGTCAGAATTGCGAGATGTAAACTAGCAAGTGTTAGAAAAAAAAGTCAGAATTGCGAGATGTAAACTCGCAAGTGTTCGAAAAAAGTCAGAATTGCGAGATGTAAACTCGCAAGTGTTAGAAAAAAAAGTCAGAATTGCGAGATGTAAACTTACAAGTGTTAGAAAAAAAGTCAGAATTGCGAGATGTAAACTAGCAAGTGTTAGAAAAAAAAGTCAGAATTGCGAGATGTGAACTCGCAAGTGTTCGAAAAAAAAGTCAGAATTGCGAGATGTAAACTCGCAAGTGTTAGAAAGAAAAAGTCAGAATTGCGAGATGTGAACTCGCAAGTGTTAGAGAAAAAAAGTCAGAATTGTGAGATGTGAACTCGCAAGTGTTAGAAAGAAAAAGTCAGAATTGCGAGATGTAACTCGCAAGTGTTATAAAAAAAAGTCAGAATTGCGAGATGTGAACCCGCAAGTGTTATAAAAAAAAGTCAGAATTGCGAGATGTGAACCCGCAAGTGTTAGAAAAAAAGTCAGAATTGCGAGATAAAAAGTCTATTCCCTTGTCTTTTACAATTTTTATTCCATGGCAGAAACAAGCTTCCACATGGTGACCAATAGTAATGATTAATTAAAAATGAATAAATAATGAAATAATGAGATTCGAGGTATCCGTCCCACAGAGATGATCAAAAAGTTTTTCTAGTTCATCATTAATATCAGAGAAAAGGATACTTTGTGATAAAGTGAGAATAAATTAAAATCCTGCTTTTAAATTTTGAGCTGCCTGCCGCATTCAATTGTTTTCACGTTTGATTTTATGGCCGCAATGTGCCTTTTTCCCATTGACCTTGTGTCAGAATTTTCCCTTTTGAATTTCTGGGAAGGTTGAACTCTGAGGAGGGACTTGCTATGTGTTTGAGTTTGACAAACCATTATTAAAAGTGTCAAGGACATCTCACAATGTTGCCCTCCAGAAACCTCATTTTGGATCTGTGAAGTTGTGTATTTAGGTGTTGTTTTTTAGCTTTTGTTTTGTTCCACACTGCTGCTTACTCTTAAAAAAATGGCTGTTTGATTTCATTGTGCTAAAACATTCGATCTGTGTTGATCTCTCTCAGCATTTTATTCAAAAATAAGTTTCTTACTTGAGCAGGCCCACCTCAGACGGAAAAAAATCAAAATGTGATTTAATGCTTGCGGTCAGTCCAACCTATCATTCATGTACACACTAATGCTTTAAACAACCGCGCATGCATTTTAATCGAGATAGCGGCGTAAGAGTCCAAACAAGACGTAATTGATAAGATTGGGAATCAATGCGACACGACTCCTCCAGCGGGGGATGTTTAAGACAGCCTTGCTAATTAGATGCGTGGATGCGGTATTCTCCTCTTGATTTATGTTAATAGGAGTGTTTGTTTTCGTCTCCCACAATAAGCCGAGTGCCTGCTCTATTGGAATGCCATAGATGTGTTCTACGGCTTCATTATCCCTGCCCTTTCCGGCACACTGCGAAGGTCACGCCCGCGTCCGGCCCCTGCGTGGAGGGCAGTGCTCAGGGAAAAACACCTGAGAATAATAGAGTGCGGGACCCAATTAACGTTAAAAAGAGGCCCGGGCGACAGCGCAGGTGAAGCATTGAGAATTGCTCATCATTTTGCCTCGGCACAGACGATAACCCGTGGCCTCTGTTGCTTTGCGTGCCACAGCAATATATCTGAACGCCACTGACAACAGGGCAGGAAACTTTAAATTAGTCTTGTGATTTTCATGATAGATTCTATTCTAGGCTGAATTTTTTTGTTTTGCAGGGTGCAATTCAGACCACTACGTTTGGATTTCCTGTCCTTGCTTATGTGGGCTTGTTTTAAACATAGAAGCATTATATATGTTTATTTATTTATTACACGGCTTTGTGGAATGCTTGATTTGGTCAATTGCGCCATCCAGCAGTATGTTATTCCCCGATAACAACTGCTAAAAAAAGATAACACAGGATCATCCGGGTGACTGAAGTCAGCCGCACTATACGCTTGCTAGGAACGGTTTTCTTTGTGGAAGTTTTTAGAGAGGTATTTTTCTGCTGATGACGATTGACGACTGCATGGATAAAGCAAAGGAACCTCATCAGAAGTCATATGGCTACACCAGCCAGCACAACAAAAACATACAGTACAAGTTACACTGAATACATTAAATATGGTAAAAATGGATTTATTGTTTGCATTATTTTTACCTATACTGGCCTAAATACTAATGTATTTATGTATGTTTTAAAAGTAAATGTACTATGTATACATATATATATATATATATATATATATATATATATATATGGTAAGCTTACTTACCATAATTTTTACTACATTATTTGTAGATTATGTAGTTTGTTTCTTCATTCAGTGTGTGTACAGCATTTTAAATTACATTCGCTGTTCTCTGCTGGTGAAATTATCAATAAATATTATTTTCGGGGCGAACAGTTCATAAACACATAATTTTATGCTAATTTCTTTATTCATTTTTTGCTATGTTTTTCTGTGCAAACATTTGCAAAGACTGCTGGTATTTCTGATTAATGACCCTACATGGAAAAGCATAAACATAGAACAAATATCATTTCTGACACCTTCCATGTCAGTTAAATTGTCTGTCATGGTCTAAAGCGGATGTTCATGGCCAGATAATCTGTCACAGGTCTGTCTAGGTAAGACTACATATCAGCCGAAGAACTTTTACCAGCATTTACCTAAGGCTCCCTATTAAACCTGACATGAACTTTGGCTCCAGGCATCAGTGCAGGTCCACAACTGAATTGCTGTTGTGCAGGAAGTCTTAAGAATACAGAGCTTTGAAAGCAGGACACTATGACCTCTGGCTTTCTGGGAGACCTCTTCCTTCTCAATAAATCTAATAGTTTTTGGCTCCACACTGCAGGTAAGCACAGGAACTCTCAGTCAAAGGCAGAATAGTGTGAATCGTACCTGCAGTGCCGGAGTAGTCCGCGATGCTCAGTGGGTAGCCATCCTCGTCTGGGTCAACAGAGAACAAACCCACTCCAAAAGAGCCGTACTGCGCAAAGGAGGTACTGTTCTCAAAGTCCTCCAGGTCAATCCTTAGCTCGTAGTTGGCTTGAATGGTAAGTGCGTGGATTCGTTTCATGCCTGAAAAAGAGATTTAGATTAAGTTCATGAAAAAATGTGCCGATGAGATTTATTTGAGTATAAAGAGTGTTTGGGTGACCAGCTTGTGCAACAAACATAATTGATACCTCAAATCATGTAGTTTTTTATTATAAATAAAATACATTTTGGGCAATCTATTTGGGACTGCTAGTGGGACAGAAATGTGTGTGTGTATATATATATTTATACACAGTTGTAATCGAATTTATTCAACCCCCATTGCAAATCAGGTTTACTGGCAAATTTTACAGACTTTCAGCTGTTTACAATGAGGAAATCAAACAAAAGTAATTGAAATGGCTCAACACAACAAATGTTTCAAGTGGTTTCCCCTTCTGCGGTCTCAAAATTATTCAACCCACTGAAAAAAAAGCACAAGTTGTTGTCTCAAGCCCATCTGATACAACTAATCAAGGGCTTCATTAGTTGCACAAGGTGTGCTTGAGCTAGAACACATGAAATATCTGAACTGGCTAGGTTTCTGGCATATCATGTTTGACTGCAAATATGGCTAAGTCAAAATAATGGTTCAAAAAGTTGAGACAAGATATCATCACCCTTCACAAACAAGGAATATGATACAAAAAGCTAGCAAAGGCACTAAATGTTCCTAGAGACACCGTAGTGAAGCTTACTTCGCAAGTTCAAAGTTAAAGGAACAGTGGTTATATATATATATATATTAGAGCTTTCACAACTACTGATTTTTGCTAGTCGACTAGTTGTGCTTGACAGTCGACGACTAGTCGACTAGTCGTTAAATGGTTTACTCTAGGGGTGTGCAATATCACGAATAGTAAATGTCTCCATGATCTGCTTTTGAAGAAATATCGTAGTATCGTGTTGAATGGATAGGTACGGGACACTGCAATTCACAAAAGTTCATTATTTGCATAAGCCTTGCCGATTAAATATTTAATTCATGCTCTGTTCTAACGTGCGCTTTCCTGAGCAGCACCTGAATAGTGGACTAAGTTATCTTTCGAGTCTTATTATGCTAATGCTGTTAAATACACACAATGTTAACATAAACAGAATTGGCTATGTCTAAAGTGAAAGCAAACATTTGAGAGAAAATCTGGTGTTAAACACTTCGCGTGCTGGTCTAAAAGCGACAGTAGTACCCGTATTTTCCGAATTATAAGGCGCACTTAAAAGCCTTTTTAATTTTCTCCAAAAATATCGCGCTCGTGTCCATCTTATGCCCGCTTTGTCACATGGCCATTTCAACCTCGTATAAATCAGGTTATGTGTGTAAGTCACGTGCCCGCTCACGAGCGCTCATTCTTAACACACACACAAACAGGCACACTGTGCCATTTGAAACTTCTAGAATGATTTTTATAAAGCTTGTATATTTAAGTTCAGTAATTTCACTTAAATGGCAATGAAGATTACCTATTACTTGCCATTTAAGGGAAATTACTGAACTTAAATATAAAAGCTTGAAAAAAATGATCATTCTAGAAGAAAATTTCAAATGGCACTTTTTTGCATCTGAACTCTTCATATATATATATATATATATATATATATATATATATATATATATTTAAAGTCTTGATATAGTGAAACCATTAGCGAATTGACATTGAGATTGTCATTCCTACAGGCTAACCCCTGTAACTGAGTTATTTGTTTTCAAACTTCTCACTCTAACATTAAAAGAACTATAGCAGTGAACTTTAGGATTCCATTGCAACATTCATAGCAAAGTTCTATAGTAAGAGACGCAACATTGTGAATCTGAAAGCACAAAATGCACATCTTCTTCCTCAGAGGGTCTGCTAGAGACATAACTTCTCATTCTTAGCTAAGACTGGCTTGAAGGACTCTGGCATACTTCCTGGGATCAATATCTCAACGGGAAACCCAGATTTTAGTAAGTTCTGCTCTTAATATTCCACCCAGTTTTCACACTGAGGAGGAGAGGTGCTTGACAGGAAACTAATGTGCTTGCCTACAAATGAATTCCCTTTGTAGCCCATTCACGGCATGTGCGAGTTCCCCCCGCCCCCCCAGGACAGAAAATCAATACAGCAGAGTTTTGCTGCTGGTCTTCAGCTGTTGTGGACCGGAGAGCATGTTAGAGTAAGGTGTTAGGTGAATAAACTTTAGCTGCATGCGGCCTTAATTTGCTAAACAGAATGTGTTGCTTAAAAAGCATCACACTGTGCCTAACAGATGTTCAACAGTCATTAGATATCTACAATAAAAGAGCTTCGGGTTATGAAAATATCTTAACATTAGCACTGACACAGAGGTATTGTTTTTAAGTCAACGTGAAGCCATTCACAACCCGCTTCTTTGCGTAAACTGGCAAATTTCACCGTAAAACAAGATATTCAGTGAGAGAAAAAAATAGGGTGGGACTTTATTTTATTAGTTTGTCATTTTTGTAATTTTAGCATTTTTTATTAGCTTTTTATTTTGCTTTATTTTAAGTATTTTTAGTAATTTTAGTACTTCAACTTCAACATATTTTTAGTTAGTTGCAGAGGGAAATTTTCAAATTTATTATTTATTTAATTTATTTTTCAAAATAGGGTGGGAGTTTATTTTATTAATCAGATAATTATTGGATAATGAAAAGTGGCCGTATCAAAGTCGTTTGAAGAGAGGGGTTGAAAAGTAAGAGAGATTCATGAAAGAAAAGCTGTCAGAATACTAAAACTTATTGGGATTAATTAGTTCATGCTAATCCAAGTTATATATATATATATGAATTAGTCTTGTTTTTTCAGTTTGTCATTTTTGTAATTTTAGCATTTTTTATTAGCTTTTTATTTTGCTTTATTTTGAGTATTTTTAGTAATTTAGTACTTCAACTTCAACATATTTTTAGTTAGTTGCAGAGGGAAAATTTCAAATTTATTATTTATTTAATTTTTTCTTTTTCAAAATAGGGTGGGACTTTATTTTATTAATCAGATAATTATTGGATAATGAAAAGTGGCCGTTATGTATCAAAGTCGTTTGAAGAGAGGGGTTGAAAAGTAAGAGAGATTCATGAAAGAAAAGTTGTCAAAATACTAAAACTTATTGGGATTAATTAGTGCATGCTAATCCAAGTTAATATATATATATATATATATATATATATATATTTGAATTAGTCTTATTTTTTCAGTTTTGTCATTTTAGCATTTTTTATTAGCTTTTGATTTGGGTTTATTTTTAGTATTTTTAGTTTTAATAATTTTAGTACTTCAACGTCAACATATTTTTAGTTAGTTGTAGAGTAAAAATTTCAAAGTTTTGTTTAAGTTTATTAAGTCTATTGTTCACCCCTTTGCAGCTGAAATGCTCCCCACACTTTGAACCTAAAGTTAGAAGATAGCCCGGGTGAGAAGCAGCAGTCTATCAGCCTCCCCGCAGTCCTTCAGAATAGACTAACATTTGTTCAAATGATATTGGCATAATAACAGAGATGGTTATGATGGCTTTGAATGGAGGGGGACTGGTGTGGTACCGTTCCAGCAGCAGCCGAGCGCAACATCAGGCTCTATTAAACACCAACACCCTTCTAATGGTCTCTGCGCTGACTAAATGGATAGGCCATTTGCACTCGAAGGTCATTTCTGTTTCAACCCAGGGACCCAGAAATGTTACACAGAGGTGCGATACATCAGAACAGGCGTGCTAAACACAGAGGGCTGGCTGTGCTGCTCTTCATCTAAAAACTAATGTGCGTATGATTATCTTTAACTGGTCGGGGTTTCAAACGGCTCCAGATAACCTCATACGAGACCCATCTTCCTATTGTTTTGGACGATATGATCTGAACCTAACTATACTTTGATTAGTATAGTCAACAAGCTTACATTGTTTTAGTTGCCGTGTTTTAGTCTTTTCATGGCAGTATCTATTAACCTAAAACTTTAGGAGTTTTTTTCCTAAAACGTTCGATTTTGACATCTTAATTTCAAAAGGCTATATCTTAAAAGTGAAAAAAAGATAGATACTTTCTGTAAATTAGAGAAATATTAAGGATGACCCAAAGTTTATGTAGGGATTACATTTCCCATCTAATTTGAATATTTTGGATTATAGAATTTTCATGAAAAGTCACGTTTAAATGGGGATGAAGTATGACTTGTCTGCCATCCAGTGGATTCTGCCAAATCGGCCGTTTTATTTAGTGCATCTTGTCAAGTAAACTCGACCGTGGTGCCTAGAGGGTTAAAGCAAAATTAAACCGTTTTTTTTTTTCATACAAAGGTCCTTTACATGCAATCTGCGAGCAATCACATTATTATCGCACGGAACAAGCTGATTTGCCTCTGCTGATCCAGCAGCCAATGAGATTGCTGATCAACATTTAAATAGTGTGATTCAGTGTTTGCTAGGCTAATCATTCAGTATACGAAAACCTCTGAAACCCTCCACCTCCCCCAGCTCCACCTGTCTATATCTGCTACAGGATTTAAGTATGTTTGATTATGCAGACGCGACGCCGCGACACACGATAAAAGGTATCTTTTCCATGTTAATCAGAGTTTTTCTCCAAACCATCCGCGACGACGACATGCAACGATCCTATTTCAGAAACGGTTTCTATTTTTCTGCAACATCGCACTGGAACAACAAACAAAAGGTGTGGCAATGATAATCTCAGGTACACTCTTAGAAGAAAAGGTTCTACATATCAGAGCTATGTATTTGGAACCCCTAAAAGGTTCTATACAGAACCCTTTTTAAGGGTTCAATAATAAGAACCCTTCTACATGGAACCTTTTGGGTTCATTCATTATCATTTGTTTTGTTCTTTCCGGATAAAATATTTCATATTATTGACAAACATCAAGACCCTAAAATGTATTTATGAATTCATGTGAATGATCACAAAATTCAAGATATGGGGGTTAGACAATGTATATATTTATATCATTTCATGTAGTGCATTTCAGTTTTTCTCCTCCAAAAATCAGCATGATTAAAATGTGATATTAAGTTCCAGTTTAATAAATAATAATTTAATTACAACTACAAAAGGTTGCAGAATAATGTAATATATGAATGATTAATAGCCTTGTGCCAAAAGGGTTCTTTCTAGTCATTATAGAACCTTTTTTAGCATAAAAGGTTCTTTGGAGATGAGTAAAGAACCCTCTGCTTCATATATAGAACCCCAATGAACCATTTTTTCTAAGAGTGTACAGTTTATGTGCTTTATTTAATGTTAAAAGCATGTAATGTAGCTTTGTAGTTGCAAGCAACAATGGATAATTCACCTCACATCTTGAAAGTAAACAAATGGAAACAAGAACGTTCAAACAGTGAACAAACAAGTGTATTATTTGGCAAAGATTGCTTTAGTAACTCAGTAGCCTATGTATTTAAATAATGTTTAAATGGTGTAATATTTGTGAATTTGATTATGTAGACTATCCATTTTCTTGGGATTGCCGTCAATATTACTCTCTGAGAGCCCGCCCACACACTGTTCTGATTGGCTGTGGGTTTTGATTGATTTTTACCAATCTTATGGCATCACGGCTGGTTACTTGCTCACAGCAGGGTGTCTGTGTACCTATTAGCAGTAGCAAGCCCATACTTGTTCTGCAGCACCATTAGCAGGAATAGTCAACAGCATTGTGTGTTTTGGCACTGAGTTGAGTCGCCAAGCAAAACATATTGAGAATGACAGCTGTAAATCACATGTAGGAGGAGTTGGATATGGAGGCAATAACGTATCAGGGTGACTTTCATATAGCTTTCAGTGTTGTTGACTCAAAGACAGTTTGATCTGTTTTTGGGAAGCATTGATTACCCCCGAAACTGCCGCCTGAAAGCCCTGCGGGGAGGAGCTCGTTCCACAGTGGAGTCCACACAACAAAATCAAACACAAACCCCTCAACCTTGACATGACATCTTTTTTTAAACTGTTGTAACATGTTAGATGTTTTCTTGCGCTAAAAAAGACCCCCTCTTTCTCTTTTCACCTTCTTTCCTCACAGACCCCCACAATGGAGGTTAGAATGATTACAAAATGAGATTTAATAATTAAGCATAATCTGAAAAGATGCACTTGTCAAGAGTTTATCAGTTTAATATAATTCTGTTCGTTCTGTATATTGTCTATAAAACACAGCTTCATATTTTTCACTCTAAGGAGTCAAATTTGGGAGAATGTCTTTTGGCTATTGGAAATGAACATTTACATATCTCCAGGCATACAATTTAACATGCTCTGACATCAAACAGAAATCTTTGAAATCTAAGTACCGTAGTTATGTTTAAACTGTGGATTTCCTCTGAATTTACATAATTAAATTCAGGACTTTAATTAAATCTCAAGAGACTCAATCAACCCAAGTAACAATAATTTCTTGGAGATATATAAAACAGCGAACATGTTGCCCTGAATCACTGTGAAGTGCTAAGGTGTAAAAGGTAGTAATTAATCAATCGTTCTGTGAAAGCTACTTTGAAGTACCGTTTAACTTTGAAAGGCTTCATGTCGGGCCTGAATGACTAAATTAAATAGTAGGTATTAAAGGGTTAGTTCAACCAAAAATGAGAATTCTGTCATTCATTCACCCATATGTTGTTTTAAACTTTTAAGACTTTCTTTTTTTTCCGTAAAACATAAAAGATGTTAGACAGAAGGAGAATCAATGAATCAATCAATGAATCAATCAATGAATCAATCAATGAATCAATCAATGAATCAATCAATGAATCTATCTATCTATCTATCTATCTATCTATCTATCTATCTATCTATCTATCTATCTATCTATCTATCTATCTATCTATCTATCTATCTATCTATAGTATCTATCTATAGTATCTATCTATCTATCTATCTATCTATCTATCTATCTATCTATCTATCTATCTATCTATCTATCTATCTATCTATCTAGGGCCTATAAATCTTCAAATTTCAAGGCTTTTTAGACTTTTGTAAAAACTTTCGAAACTAACATTCCAAGTTTTTTCAAGTAACATTCCAAGAATTTCAAGTCATTTTTGTTCTACTTCAAATTCCAATCCAAAACAATTAATGTCTTAGTGTTTATAGGAACAGATACAATAAACATAGACAAAACTGTGACAACAGCCATTCAACATACGTATAGTGCTTGCAGCTAAAGCTAATTTGCAACAGAATATTAAAAAAACTATATAAAATTTCTGGTAATTCCCTGGTATTTCATGACACGTATTGCATCTAAACAGTAAAATGACTTGTTGCATCACCACTGAACTCATTTCACGTTTCGATTCTTCTGCCGCCTCTTTGAAGGAGGCCCCATTCATGTTTCAATTAGAGCTAAACTGAGGAACTTGAGGAGGTGAGGCAGTGGTGAAATCGGAGGCTCGTGCTGAGCCGTGCCAGCGGAGGACAGATTTCTTTCTGACAGGCCAAGAGCTGCGCTCATTTTCTCCCCGTGCAACAGTCCTCTGCTATTAATTTTTAATCAAGCTGCTCCATCTGTGTTTCTATGAGGGCTCTGCTGCTCCCTGCAACCATTCTATGAGATGCGTCTCGCATGGCTGTTCCCCCACGCCCTGTCAGACAAAAGCGAGACATTCAAGAAATGAAGGAGAGAGATTTGAGCTCAGTACAGGGGTTTCCACTCTCACGATCGCACGTATAAACACAGAAATTCGCACATTCGATTGCGCCCCGAGGTCACGATGCACGGGGCTTTGAACACCTGCCAGTAAAGTGACACAGCATCCAGCACATCTTCAGTTCTCTGCAGGATGAATCATCGCACCTAACATGCCCGTCCCTTCCCAGTGTGCCGCATAAAAGCTGCTGTTTACAGGTGGGCGCTGTCGACCACACTGGTATCGATTTTGCTAATTTTCTAAAGCCCGTCTGCACAAGAATCGCTCACTGCAAGCTGTCTCGGTGAAATCCATTTCTGGGCCTTGAGCTCAATTATATGCAAATCAAGGAAAGGGATTTAATTACACCTGATGCAAGGCTTGTTTACATATTCAGAACGAAAAAAGTGTCTCTTGTCGCCTCCAGGATCGTCCAGAGGGATTCTGGCGGAATATGCAACGAACCCTCCGCTGTCAGACGCCAGATCGGGGCTTTAAATTCGAGCCTCAATAAGGCACAGGAGCACGGTGCTTTGGAAACAGCTGAGGTAAAATGGGCGAGGTGTAAAACCTAGGGCAGAGCAGCTGTTTGTATGCTATTGAAAACACATCTGTAGGTACACCTCACATCAATGCAGTTGTTACGGTGCAATTAAAAAGAACATATGGAGACCTCCCACCAGAGATTCGAACAAACACAGTGTTTCTGGAAACTTGCTCAACACTTCAGAACAGGCAGACCTGCCTTTATATCATTGGCCCTTCACACGTTCCTGACCAATCCAATTAAAGACAGCGATGAGCTGATACTATAAAGAAGGGTAATTATCTATGACTGCTGCTAATGCAGTACACCATTGTGCATTTCATTTAGTTGATTTCTCATTACAGCAAAAGCACAAAACCTTTGTTATTCTGGTTAAGTGTTGCTTAAAATCTCAATCCCTTAAATAAAATCGGAACATTTGTTTTTAATTTATTTTTCTTTAATTCATTGTGTGCAACAATAAATTAAACAAGAATTTAATATAAGAAGTAACTAACTTCTTACTGGAAGTAAGAGACTGAGTAACTTAAAGGTACAATATGTAGGATTTTTCGCCACCAGGCATTGCTATCCTCTTACAATAACAAAGGCGTATATATATATATGAAGAGTTCAGATGCAAAAGCCTCTAAATGCCGTTTGAAATTTTCTTCTTTAATGATGATTTTTATCAAACTTGTATATTTCATTTCATTAATTTCACTTAAATAACAATTAATAGGTAATTATCATTGCCATTTAAGTGAAATTACTGAACTTAAATATACAAGTTTGATAAAAAAATCATCATTAAAGAAGAAAATTTCAAATGGGATTTAGAGGCTTTTGCATCTGAACTCTTCATATATATATATATATATATATATATATACGAGGACAGCAATGCAATATTGATAATTCCGCTTAATGCTTTAAGTTATATATATAACTTAAAGCATTAAGCGGAATTATCAATATTGTCGTCAAGCTGATGGATCTTTTATGAATGAATCATTTGTTGAATGAATGATTCAATGACTCGCTCTTAAGCAAAGTCACTTAGCTTTTCTCACATGAATCAATGAATCGTTAGAGTAAATGATGAACTATTTAACATGCAAAAAGAAAAAAAAAAGAAAAAAATGTGTAAACAATACATCTTTAGTTTAAGAGATGCAACTTCAATACAGTGTAAAAATAGCTTTAGAAATTCAAAGATAATAGTACTATAAATGGCTCACAATGATGTAAATACCACCAAAAACATCCCTCTTTATGCATATTGTTTCATAAGGACATTGCTTCGGGCCTGAACCTGTGAATCCAGCGTGAGCAGAAGAGCTCAACGGCAGGAGAAAGGGTACAAGTAACTGCAGCATCATGACTTTAAAATTAATTTATTCTAATTTAAAATGTGCCAACAGAACATGTTTGAACTGGCACTGACAAAAAAATAGGTTGAACATGAGTGTCATCGGATCTAGCGTGATTCACATCCTTTATTCATGTGGGGTCTGACACAACAAATAACATTTCATCTGTGGCTAAGGTAAAAACTTAATTACTATGTTGGGAAACTGTGGCACAGACCACATTACAGCCATCTTACTCTTATATACATAAGGGAAATAGCGATTTTATGCAATAGGAATCGTTTCAAAGCAGCTTTACAGTAATAAACAAGAACATTAATGATGCTGTAGAAAGATAATAGTGTCATTATTGAGCTCAATTCAGTAACTTGTATTATTCACTGATAACTCAAGAACCAGTTAATTAAGTCAGTGAGTTGAACGATCTGATTCATGAACAAATCTTTCAGACAAGTTTTATGATTGAGATCAACTGATTAATTCATTGATTAAACTCGAATAACTTGTTCACAAATTAAAGTCAAAGTATACTTTTTTGGTCTGTTTACCATGCTTTAAAAGACATTGATTGGTTTTTAGACTACTTGGAATTTAGAGCGCTAGTCATGTGGACTACTTTTATGATGCTTTTGCTTCCTTATCCATGCATGGAAATGAGTAACCAGCATGATATTAACATTTTTTTTTCTTTATTGTTAAACAGTAGAAAGAAAGTCCTATAGTTTTGGAATGATATGAGAGTGAGTAAATGGTAACAGAATATTTTTTTATCTTCTAGTTCCTCATTGTGGCGAATGCTGTATATCTGTATTAATAAGATAAGAAGTCCAGGTCTGTTCCCCCTCATTCATCTATAAAGTTATAGGGTTTTAATGGCCGTTCAGTTAGCACTGTGAAATTATCTTGAGTGCTTTCACTGATAGCATCATAGAGGCTTTGCGTTGTCATCATCTGAAATCTTATCAGGGACATCAGCCTTCTATCTGTGTGCTGCTGACCTGGTTTCATGTCTACAGCTCCCCGCCTGTCTATTCCTCTGAAACGCTTCGCAAAACACATATTACAGTTCATTACTGTGTCAGGTTTGGCTAAATGAATGGATGCCGTGAGACAGAAAAATATGCAGAGCATCCTGAAGGTTACAGAGACTAGAAAAATAATGCTCTTTGAAAAATAGCTCCCATTAGGAATCTGAAGCATTCAATGGAGCATTGCTATTTATTTTTTTATTTTTTTAATGCACCATCTCTGAGATCAGTAAAGCTCTGCACTGCATCTGTCTTAATAAACACAATCCTTGTCCAGACACAACCTTTAAAAAATCATGAATAATTTTCGGCCAAATTAAAAGAGAAGATGTATTATTTTTTAATGCGCCGTTTTGTTCGGTATTGTACAAGTTACGCACATCACACAGGCCTTGTTTACATCTGGTATTAAGATGCATTTGGGTCGATCGGATCACAAGTGGACAAAGCTAAATATAGGTGTAAACGAGGTCGAAAACATTTTTAGCTTATCCACTTTCGACCACTTCACCACTCTCCCCATTTCTAGTCTTTCTTTACAAGAAAATGTCTCCCTTTGCTTTGAACTTTGAGCGTCGTGACTTTGCAGATGTTTATGCTCAAACAGCAACATTACACTCTAACTAAAGTTAAAAAAGTGAAATCATAATCAATCACCCCTTTAAAACCTGCTCCTCATTATAAACAAAGCATTAATTTAATCAAACTCCAAAAATACACAGCATTTAGTTTACGACATACTTGAGACTTGAGAAGAAGTCGAAGGGTAAATGGAAGATTCGCTTTGATACATCCTGTTTAAACAGCTCGTCTGTTCATTTCTGTAGAGATTTCAGAAGGATATCAGCGTCAGGAATAAACGGATGGTTTAATTTTAATGCCGTTTTGGATCATTACACAATTAGCCTATATGTATGTTATGAGCATTTAACAGCAGGTTGTTTTGTAAATGAGGCAAAGTGTAATGGAGAGTTTGCAAGGACACTTGGACAGATGTATTGGATCTAACAGAAGCTGCATCACAAACCGTAAGTAAACAATTTCATAATGCTCTGTCTGTAAATTACTTGGATGAAATTGCGAGTGGCAGTTGATACTGTTTCTTATGCAATTACGTTAGCCAATCATAATAGAGGCCACTTACTGACAAGTCTTAAAGGAGCCGCACCTTAAAAAACAGATCATTTATGAGAGACGGTCAGAATGAGGGTTGAAAAAAAACTTTCATATTTCCAAATTTACTTATAAATTATTTATTTTTTACTCAAAAAATGAGATGCCTACTCTCAGACAAACGAGGCCCACGATTAATCAGATGCAAACAGAAATAAAAAACCAGTCCTAATTGAAAGAGAACAAGTTGACAAAAAGATTGAATCCAAGATTGGGTGAAAATATGGTATAATGAGTGATTTATAAGCTATTTTTTATAGGCCGGTCATTTTTGACCGGGAACACCACAAGTGTGAATGTTCCATATTTTTTACAAAACAAAAGTTTCAAAACAAAATTCCTGGTAAATCATTAAAGTAGACTAGTGTGATGAACAGTAGCCATTTTTTTCAAAAAGAAAATTCATATTTCCAAATTTACTCATACTGCACGCACTCTAGTAAAAGTATTTAAAAGAAAAATGAGTGTTAACGTCCTTTGCCGGTGTTGCAAAAAGAATTTAAGGATTCGCGGAGTACTTGCAAACTCGAAAAACATTTTTGAAAGAAATAGACAATAGTGAAATTAGTGAAATATATATACGAATGAGTTGTCGAAAAAAAATATAATATATATTATATTCGAAAAAATATATATTATATATTATATTATATATTCGAAATATATTCACGAATGAGAATTAGATCTCGACAATAAAGCAAACAAATCTGCTCGCATTTTGTCGGACCTATCCCAAGTTAATAACGCGGTTGGAGCACGACTTGACTGATTTTAATAAATGGAGAGACGACGAAAGAGACCAGGCTGAAGAAGCGTGTTCATCTGAGTCGTCAGAGAAAAGAGACCGGGAGCCAAAATGATGTGTTAATGATGTTTTTAATGATGATTTAAATACAAATTGATGAGTACACTGTAAAATAAAAAAAAAATCTTTTCATGATTAGTAATCACAACATTTTTTCTTTTGTCAAATCAACTTAAATAATTTATTTAGTTCAGATAACATATAATTTTGAGTTTCTGATGATTAAATCATTCTCCTTCATTGAATTAACTCACATTTTCCATTTCAATGAACTTAAAAATTTAAGGCAACCAGGCTATTTACTTCTTTAAGTTAAACCAACAATATTTTTTTACAGTGTAGCATCTAATAATTTATTTAAAGAAATACACCACTTATAAGGGGTTAAGTGACTATCAGTATGGGTATGGCGTGCGAGTAGTATAATAAAGCGTCACCATTGTTTGATGCAGCAATGGCTTTGACATGAGTTGTATCGTCGTGATGCCCATTTGGGTTGCTTCTTTTACTTGGTCTTCCATGAGTGCGACCAAAGGAGAAACCACAATAATTGGGTTTTCATTGCATCCCATCTTCTTAGTGACCTTTATCTGCTCAGAGTCAGCAGATAAATTAAACTTTTGCCGAATCCATTAGGAAGGATGGCAAACACATCTTGACGATCGACAAATGCCTTGATTGCAGTTCTCGGTTCGTCTTTTAAAATTAATGCGCTGTCGTTTTCTTCCAAAACAGACGCGATACCGTAATCTATCCATCTCAATTCTCCAGCTGCAGTCATCTTTGTGGTAAACCAGTTCAAACCAAGAGCTCTTTGGTGACGTGATGATTACATAACTGTAGATCATCTGTCCATCATCGTGTAAAGCCCGCCCTGGCAATTTGATTGGCCCCGACCATTTTTTACTGATCATAATCACTCCTCAATGGAGTCCAGACCGAACTTCTCGACCAAAAAATGTTGTGGGCATGGTTGGGGCTGGCATCCAGGTTAATGGTCTGGTGTTGATTAAGATAAACAAGGTTGGGAAGCACTGTGAAAATATGCAATGTGTAGAAGAAACATTACCAGTGTCAGTGATGACCGTGGTGGCGATGATCCTTTTTCCTTTCCAAGAGGAAAACACTTGGATTGATAACATTTATAATGAATTACGGTGTTTAAAGGCGAAGCCGAAAGCTGTGATAGCATCTCGTTTCCACACAGGGAAGAAGAAAGATAGAGAGAGAGAGAAATAGAACATAATGCAGAAGGGCAAGGACAGGCGAGAAGAAGATCAGAGGAATTTTCAATTTTACCTCGCATCTCCCCATAAAATTCAAGGCCATCCGTGCATGGCCAGCAAGCGGCACGTGGTTGGTCCACGGCACAAGATAAGTAGTCAGTCTAAAACAATCCGAATGGCGGTTAATGGAACGCTTTGTGGATGCTGAGCAAGGCCATGTTTTATTCAAAGCCTCTGGAGGGCTATACTCACAGATAAATCACAGATAAAGACCCAGTGAAAATTGCCAATATTTTCATAGTGCCAAACAAGTCAGCGGGGACCACGTTGGTTTGATATCCATCTCTTTCCCTGCTTAGATTCATTCCACCAGCCCGTAGACACATTGCATCACTCCATCGAATGGGCGATGGCTGTTTCGTGAAAGATCTACCCTATTTATTCCATCCTTTATTTTTGTCTCCCTGAATCATCTGTGAATTCACCTACAGACCAAGACAACTATTACCGGATGTGGACGCAACGCTGTTCTCTATCACCTTACATCAGATGTATGAAAACGCACAGAGATCTCACATAATCCTGGAGCTGATCTGTGAAGACTAGACTAGACAAGACTAAATTGTAAGGTAAAGGGAGGATGAGATCCATCAATATGATGGCCGTTGATATGATAGCAGTTTTTTTTTTTCTTTTACATTGGATGGGATGCCAGTACACAGCATTTGAACTTTGACATTCAACTTTTACCAAGAAAATTGTCAAAAAGATCTATAGAGTACAAAATGAAAGTGCGCTAAAGGTGAAATTTAAAGGGGTCATGAACTGGCTTTTTAAATTTTATTTTACTGTTGTCTGAGGTCAACTTATGACGTTCGCTTGGTTTTTGCATTCAAAAACATCAAAATGAATAAGTAATGGGCTATTTTCTACCCTAGTTTTGAGTCTACCTGAAAAACGCCCGGTTTTTTACGGGCGTCTCGCACTGAAGACTTAGAAGTAAACGCCCACTGCTGTGAGTGGATAACAGTTTTGCATATTATAATGAGTTTCAACTCACCCGTCGATGCACTTGGGGGAAATTGTTTTGAAAACGTCCAATGTTGTAAAATGGCAGCCGGAATGATTCGCCCATACATGTTCGACCCAGAGTCTGTGTGTTGCACAATTCCTGTCAGATCCAATATAGACGGCACAGCACCGTTCTCATCTCTTAATCGGTCTACAAATCCAATCTTGTTTACAAAACAATCCTCAGTGAAATGAAGCGAATAGATGGACAATGTTTTACCTCATCAGCTGAAAGTTGATCCATGCAGTCCTATTGGAGTCCAGAGGAAGCTTATGCAGCGACTGTCTTCTTCCACAACCAGGCGCTGCACAATATTTTGTATTGCTCGATAGCTCGATCCGGTTTGTCATCACGAGGTAGGCATCTATGTTATTTAGCTATGCGTGTAATGCGCAAATCGGTGGGCGGGGCAAAACCGGCCGTGTTGAAGTAGGCGTTGCTCTTCTTCTGCAGGGGTGGTGTTTTATCCTCTTTGACATCATAGTTCCCCACTTTGAAAAACGAGTCGTTTGCTGAGCCTGGTGTCAATAAAAGGACGTACAGAACGTACTAACAAGGATGTTTTCAGTTCTGAAACGTACAGGAAATTCTTATAATATGATGACCTCTTAGATGTCAAAAGCTCAAGGAAAATTTGATTTCTCAGTTCATCACCCCATTAAATCTTTATTAAGTGATAATGTCCATCCATGTCTCAGGCTGTATTGTTCAGTGCTTGGCTGAACACTTTAAAAAGCCTTGGTGTAGTTACATGTGTTAATTACTTTTAGTCTTTCCAGCTAACTACTTTTTAAAAGAGTGTAGCTTCACTATAGGCTGGTATTGGTCTCATCAATACACCACTTGCACAGTTAAACGCAAACGCTGTTTATTCAACCACTAACTGCACCTTGCTGAGTCTCGTGTTCAGTAGAAAAATCAACAAAAATGTCACACTTCTCTTGCCTTGTGAGATGTAAAGGTTTCTTTCTCTCCCCAAGCTGCGTTCGAACACATTACAGCATCAGCTGCACTTTAGGCTGTTTAAAAATTTATTCTGAATTAACACTTTCTGACAGAAACATCTCGCTTGAGCATCTGTACAATGGAGAGTCACAATATCGACTTGTGTTCTTTGAAATCCTTCGGTTTTTAAATATTGAGGAGGTCACTGTAGTGGATTCTTCCATCTTGTGGCAGTAAACAATAACAGTGTGATTCAGAAGGGAGAGCTTACACAAACCCGCACACACACACACACACACACACAATCCAGTGGAGACAAGGAAAATAAGTTTGTCAGCAGTATCTCGGCCATATTTCTCTGTGTAGCATCCAGGGGGTTTTGGGAGTGTAATAGCAGGATACGGATTGTAAATGAGCGAGTTGAATTTCAAAAAGAAACAGGGAGGTGAGGAGGCGAAGAAAAAGAGAGAAAACCAGCAGATCCTTGATGTAGCTTGTACAGATTTGAAAAGAAAACAAATTAGCGAGGCTATTATGTTGTTGTTGTCTTGTTTTAGGGGGTTCTTAAAAGGATAATTCGTTGCTTCACCTGTCATTTTATTTAAAAGAGTAATTTAAACATACTTTAGATGAAAATGTGACACAAATAATACTGTAAAATATTATAGAATGACAGAATAACATAATATGTTGTTTTTAAATGTTGGTGAATTAATGCATGAAATATTTGCACAAAAACGATATGTACAAAATATTTCATTCAGAACGATTTTTGTTTTGTTTTTGAAAGATATCTCGTGTTCACCAAATCTGCATTTATTTGATCAAAAATACAGTATTTTATTGTAAAATATTATTGCAATCTAAAACAACTGCTTCGTATTGTAATGTATTTTAAAATGTAATTAATTCCTGTGATGGTCTTAAGTGTCACTAAATAAAAATATTAAATTATTTCTTTCATAAAAAATTACTGACTCAAAACTTTTAAACGGTAGCGTAATTATACACATAAATATGATATAATATGTATAATATAAAATGTTGAACTAAAATGACTAATGAATGAATATGAGCTGATGAAATATTAACTAAATTGAATGGATCTTTTCATACAATTTAAAAACTATAACAAAACAAAAACTGTGTAAAAATGAACACCAACCAGAATATTCACCTAAAAAAATGTATGTTTTGTGTTCCACCGAATAGATTAAGTCACTCAAGCTTTAAGCTTTAACTATATTGAATTAACTGTCCCTTTAAGAGAATGCCAATGATGGAGTCACAACAAAGCAGAACAGCTCGCCAAAAGCAGTCTTCACAGGCTCCTATGACAGCGTGGCTCGGGTTGTTAGAATGCATTGCAGTCTATTAATGGAGGTTCTTTGTTGAGTAATGAGTGCAGAGACAGGGGAGAAACACCCAGGAGAGGCGGCCATCTTTTTAACCCACTTTTTAATATTCGCCCGGCCAGACGTGGAGAGCTTGCATGAAGCTGACATCAGTGGTGAGAAAGTGCCAGTCTAAGCTTAATGAAATCAGTAGGACTTCAACATCTGAATAGAAAAACAAAGCAAAACGGCAGCAGAAAGCCAGCAAGCTTGAGATTTGAGGGGGATTAGACTATTCCGACAGTCAGCAATATGTTGTGAGAGACGAGGAAAAACCTGGTAGAAGCACTTAATTACTTTTTTTTTTTCTCATGACCAGCACGAGCGCTTGAGGCACAGATAGTTTATGCATGTGTAGAAAATGGAAGTTACTCTCATATGTCAAGCTGTAAGAACTAAGAGCCACCGGCACGCTTTTCTGAGACGTTGTACTGGTAACTAAGTCACTTCACATCAAGAGCATCCATCCACCCTCGCTTTCTTCATGCTGTTTACACGCTCCGCCAAAAAAAAAAAAAAAAGAGAATGTAATGGGTCAAAAAGCCCTTGAGATAACATCTTCACTTATCGCTAGCTGAAGCAAGAGCACATATCGGAGAATAAATTGTCAACGCAGAAGACAGTGAAGTCGACGGAGTTATGTTTTATTTACTAACACAGCTACTGATTCAACAAGTACAAAAGTCCTTTCCACTGACTGCGTGTTAAAGAAGCTGGCAAACTAGACAAGCTTGGATGGGTGGATTGACGGGTGGGTGGGTAATTGGATGGATGTATAGGTGGGTGGGTCATTAGATGGATGGAAAAAAACGTGATTATGCTAGCCAGCTACAGGTCTATGGTCACCACCTCAAAGAGCACGCACAGAGAAGTCCAAATTAAACATGACTTAATGACTCGTAAATGTAAGTACATATTGATGGCCTAAGACATGAAACGAGCGGTTTGTGTGAGAAAACGAACAGTATTTATATCGTTTTTACCTCTTGTAACCACAGTCACGTCCAAGTGATCTGAGGGCACGGGCGCTTCGGTCTGCGGAAGCGCTGGAAGTGATTTCTCGCTACGGCACTCATTGTTTACACAGAGATTTCGGAAGTGTTACCCTTCACTGTGAAGATCTAAACATATTTAGATCTACAGGAAATCGCAATATACAGGAAATCAACAGACAATGTTGATTTTTTTTCATGACGTAAAATGTTTCATGTTTCGTGACGTACACAAGCGAAAGATCACTTCCTGCACTTGCGCAGACCGAAGCGCCCGCACCCTCAGAACACTTGGACTTGGCTGTGATTACAAGAGGTAAAAACGATGTAAATACTAGAAAATAAAAATGTATCTTAGGCCATCAATGTGTACTTACATTTACGAGTCATTAAATCATGTTTAATTTGGACTTCTCTGTGCATGCTCTTTGAGGTGGTGACCATAGACCTCCATTATATGACTGATAAGACACGAACGGTTTGACCTAAAAATAACAAAATTGAAACTACTGCGGAAACAAAGACACCTACATCTTGGATGCCCTTGAGGTAAGCTAAAACATATCAAAAAATAATTTCAAAGTGAACTATCCCTTTAACTTCATCGTAAAAGTCAGTTAAAAATCAGTTATATTCACAATGATGTTCAGCAAGCCAACTTATTAAATTTGCAAGGCATAAAAACACATAGAAGTTTAACAAATCCTGTTAAGGGTGGTGATGGTGCAGTGGATACGACACATGCCTTTGGTGTGAGAGACCCGGGTTCGAATCCACTGTGAGACACCAATGTGTCCCTGAGCAAGACACTTAACTCTGACATATATAGCAATTGTAAGTCGCTTTGGATAAAAGCGTCAGCTAAATGAATAAATGTAAATGTAAACAAATGCAGATTTCAAAAAGCACTGGCACTAACAGCACGTATGCATCACCTACAATAAATGATCCATTCATCATGTATTTATGATGCATCTTATGATGAATTTATCAGATTGCATGTATGAATTGTTTGTGCACACTAAAT
Source organism: Pimephales promelas (assembly GCF_016745375.1). The sequence goes on along the minus strand of NW_024121099.1, from coordinate 10,883,734 downwards.
AATTAGCCATGCTTTCCACATGAAGCACTTTTTAACAGACGTCTAGGAGATGTATGTGTGCATACTTGAGGTTATGTGACAGAAACACTCTCACACTGGCCCTCAGGCAATCATCCTTATTGTTAAGCCCTGAAATATGATCTCTTAAAAAAAATCAATGAAGGAAATAATGGTTCTTGTTGTTTTTTTTTTTGTTTTTTTTTACCTCTGCTTAGTCTTTTAAATATCGATCACAGCTTTTGGCCTGGCCGCCTTCTGCAAAGTTTGCTTGCCAGCAGGAAGTTCACAGGGTATGTCTAAACTATCTGTCATTGTGTACTTTGCAAAGCACATTCACGGTCTCACTATCTATAAGATATTGTGACAGTTTCTGCTCTAAAGATAACGACTGTAGGGCACACAATTACAAAATTCAGAGCATTTTTTCATTGTCAAAATACTTCCTTAATATAAATACACAAATATAAGTAAGATATTTATAGGCTGACTTCCTCAAAAAGGAGGGAGAGGGAGTGTGTTATTTACTCCAACTGTGCATAAATTACACACTTCAGCTTTAATGAGTGACGAATGATATAGTTAACACCACACATGCTGTGCCGCACTGGCAAACTAGACGCGTTTCAAATCAATTTCACTGAAAAAAGTAACTAATCAGAAACAAATATTCATCTGCCCAAAAACATGACAAAAGGGCAACATCTTTTTGAGGCAGTTTCACAATCGTGGAAATTTCTAACTTCTGTCTGGGAACATTTGTGATGAGACGAGATTTATGAGGATCGATGCGATTATAGTCTACGATCCTTTTTTGTGCTGACGTGGAACTGGACAGACTTTCGGGAACACTATGTGATGACTGTGTGGCTATGGCTGGGATAAAGTAAACACGATTAAATACACCCTTTTCTTCCTTGAGGGGATGTAGAAAAAGGTCATCAAAAGAAGAAAGTTCTCTTGACAAAAGAACTGGCCAATAGGATTCTGACAAAAAGCTCATCACACAATTTCAGGTCATGTTGATGGATCAAAAAGCTTGTGTGGATGTTATATATCAGATACCAGCTCATTATCATTCAGCACCCATAATCCATCAACATGATCCCTAATGAAATTGCAAAACTGAAAACATAATACTACACTTTACCTTAAATAGGGTGTCTAATGCTATTTCATGCTTTCCGACTCCCTCCACTGTTAAAGTTGAATTCTCATGCTAAACATGGCCAATGTATTTCTGTGCCAAATACACTCCTTCACGGTTTGTATACGTTTCGGAAAGGTTTTTTTTCGAGTATGTGAAAGATGTCAAGTCAACTTTATTCACAATATAAAGCAGCTTTACAGTGACAACAGGAAAATAATGCAACAAAGTTTCTAGAACAAAATAGTGTCCTAGTCCAGCTTAAGTAAGTTCAGTAATGGCTCATTTTTGTTGTAAAAATTGTATTTAGTTAATTTATATATACAGCCGCTCTGGAGAAAATCATGATGTCATCGTCCAGCTCAGTTCAGTTCTCATATAATGGTGTCAGTGCAAGCAGATCAATAATATCGCTGAATATTAAAGGACAACTCCAGCACAAAATGAACGTTTGGTCTAATAACACATTGGTACGTAGTCAACCGTTCTCTGAGATTTATTTTCATGATAATCGAATTTAAAGAGTTTTATCTCTAAAAACTGTTTAGCGTATAACGCTAGTATATAGGGCACAGATTAATGAAAAATAAAATCGCTAGTTTATACCACTAACAAGGCTCAAAATAACTCCACACTAACACAGTAACACAATCCCTACATGCAAACCGAAGCATTGAGAACGTTGTAAGTGTACAGACCGTTTAATAAGAAGATATTTTATAAACGCAGTCCAAAGATTCCTCCTGTCTTTATACACGATGTGAACTGTCTTTATAAAGTATCTTCTTATTAAAGGGTTTGTACACTAACAAAGTTCTCAATGCCTCGGTTTGCATGTAGGGATCCTCATTATGTTACTGTGTTAGTGTGGGGCTATTTTGAGCCTTGTTAGTGACATTAACTAGTGTTTTTTTTTTATTTTTCATTATGCTATGCGTTATACGCTAAACAGTTTTTAGAGATTAAACTCTTTACATTCGATTATCATGAAAACAAATCTCAGAAAACGGTCGACTAGGTACCAATGAGTTATTAGACCAAAGGTTGATTTTGTGCCGGAGTTCTCCTTTAAATGTCCCCAGCTAAGCAAGCCAAAAGCCAAAGGCGAAAAAGCCAACAGTGGAAAGGAACCAAAACTCCATCAGGTGACAAAATGGTGAAACATTCCTTGGGAGAAACCAGGGTGGGATGTGAATGTGTGTTTGTTTGTTCCGGGCATTTCGTTGACGAATGTTTTGTAAAAGAAGACCGCAAGCCTTGACGCTGGATTTGCAGGTCGTTTGAAACTGAAAGCTGGAACAGTCCCAGCAATAAAAGGATTGGGATCATGAGTCGGAACCGCAGGCGGTAAGGAAAACTGCATCAAATGTCTGTGTTTTGTTGGCAATCGGCACGCAGAATGTAAAAAACACAGACGTGCAATGAATCAAAAGTTATCAAGGGATAATTGTGTGTGTTTAAATACATTGAATCTTTGAATCGGTACATCTGTATCTGTCTTTCATCAATCTGATAAAACTGAAGACTCTTCTGAGATATGAAGGATGCAATTCTACTTTATAGGTAGTCAATATTAACATTAGATTGGCAGAAACTGTGTGTTATGTACCCTGTACATTCTATCCATTCTTACACAGAGACTTCTATCACTTCTACTATCACCTCAGATGGGTGGTGTTTAAGTATGATAGTGATTTCCCCCCTCTAACTCATTTCATTAGTTAAATAGATGGCGCATCCCGGGTTCCAACACTCCTCGCCTGAATGGAGCCATTATAATTAGCTTAATTTATTAAGAAACAATAGCAGTAGGTTGGAGTTCTTCACAAGTGTAAGCACATAAGTTTGTGTGCATGCGTGAGCTTGTGATGAGGGAGTGGGAATGACTTATTATAAGCAATTCAACAGAATTGTGTGAAAATGACTGATAAAAGACTTATTTATAGTGCTCTGGGAGGCTGATCATGAATGGATATGCTAATACACTACAAAAGGAAATTATGGAATGATAATTCAAACCTCTCCTTTGATGACACAAAAATACACTCTTGTGCATTAATATTCATATTGCTCCCTTAATATTCGACTTACATTTATGCACAAGCATTTCATGCTAATTGGTGATGTGGCACTAAAACGATCTCTGCTTGCATGAACGCCAAAAGAAGCTCATAAGTTTTCAAAGAAACTTTGTTTGTCATTGTCTCTGTTCAGAAACCTAAAATATTGGTTTACACTTTCAATAGTATTGAAAGGTATTGGTATAAAAAAGGCAAGAACAAATAAAAATCGAATAACTTAATCCATTATTGTAATCAAACTGTTCACTTTTAACATTCCAACGTTCCACAGAAGTCGAATTGGACTTTGTATTGGAATGACAGGAAAATGACTGTAATGAATCTCTGACTGCAGCAGAGATTACATATTTTTTTAGGCTAAAATCTGGAAATTAGTTAGCATTTTAGCACTTGTCCCAAAGTTAATGGATTTTTTGAATGGGTTTCTGGTTAAATGCCTGAAATAAAGTCTATGGTGAACACAAGTTCAAGATATTTTCATGGTTTATTCTACAACATAGAATACATTAGTAATTCCCCCTTGTGAGTTCTTAAAGCTTTTACTTGTCTTCAAAAAGCCGATGCTAAAAAGTGGCTAAATAAGACAGCGGTGGTTTTCAGGGACATTGAACATCAACATGTCAAATGGGAAAACTTCCAAGTTCATAGCCTTGTTGTATTTATATTAGCATTCTTGCAAACTATTTCAACTCAAACATTTAGGGAAATATTGTTCTGTTGATTATGAGCAGTCCTGTTAATCTGCTGCTTTAAAATCAGATGGTTTCTGATTGGCTGTCAATCTTTTATTGTTCATCAGCTGTGTTGTTATGGTTATAGTTGTGGTGTTTAAAGATTTTTCAAACTATATCTTTACCGTTATTGTTATTATTGTCCTAGGTGTGAACGGGCCTTAAAAGTATTATCAGATACGAAATTCACTTTTACATGGTGGTTGCATATAGTGTCTTTGCAGTGTGGACACAACCACCATACAATGAAAAAAAAAATCCATTCACTCCTTTTTTATCTCCTTTTTTGGATTTTCTGAGCAATATGATGTCATCTTGCTCATGCTCCGCCCACGAACACCGACAGAGACTGTCCCGTATTAGCATATTTCCGCCCCCTCCCATTTGTATACTCTCCGCCAAGGCAGGTTGCCATGGTAGCACTTTACATGTCTTGTGTCGACATGCTCCACGGAAGAGAGGGCTGGGCTGAGCAGTTGCTCATTATCATTTAAAGAGACATGCACCAAAACAGGTCACTATGAACAGAGCTGTTTTAACCAAAGTATGTTACAAACTTTACACGAAGACCCTTAAGAATCAAACCAACTCGTGGAAAATGGGCATCCGATGAACCCTTTAAGAATCATAAACTTTTGTTGGATATCTTATTTTCTGCAATTAACCAATCGTTTCAGTAACGAATAACTAAGTTCCCTTTCGCGTCTTCATATGCGTGAATATTTTAATTGCCGAGGCTGACGCATCAACTGTCCCGAGCGTCATTCACATTTGTGTTCTCACAACATTGCGTTGTTAGAATTCATAAAAATATTTCCGTCCAACTGGTGATTGACACAGTTTCATATACCCGCCAACACTGATGTTTACTCGCATTTGGTGCTTGGCGAGTGTTCATTTTAAGCCCTGGCTTTAGTCCACCCTAGTCCACAAAGGTTGTTTAAATAAGTACATTTGAGGGAAAAAAAAAACATTTATTCCTTTGATCGTATTCAATTGAAATTCCTCAACTGAACTGAAATTTACACAACATTCCCAATTCAGAATGGCGCACAAGCTTTGGAGCTATTGTGAACTGTGCACTGTAATCCTATTTGTTGGAGGTGAGAAGCTAGATTGTCTCTCACTACGGGTCCTCTGCCCTCTCCGGTTTCCCTGTCACCTCATTCCTGATGAGTCTGTGTTGTTGATGTTTTCTGGAACTCATTTCGCCAGCCCTGGAGGTTAATTGTCTCCAGCTCCCTCATGTCTCTTATTGATTAAGAGCGTGGGCTGGGGCAGCTCAACTCATTGGCACCGATTCACATCTTCACCAGTAGACAGGGCATTGAACCTTGTCACTCCAGGGAGGACTGTTCTATCCTGGCCTTTGCCCACAGGGACCTCAAACCCCTGACCACCACAGGGAATATCCTTTGCTGAACAACCAGTGGAATTGCTCTAGGCTGGTCTTACTCACTGTGAAGAAAAGGAGCAGGCCATGGGAAAAGTCATTCTCAGCCACAGCAGGCGTGAGAGACGCTGCTAGCAAGTGCTGTCCTGCTCTCGCTGTGAAGCTGTCAATCTCTCCAAGATGACACTCCGTGACGGGTCTGTCATAGTTCATCATCGCTGATTGAGACACAGGACCCTGAGCGCAAGTTACAGACAACAAGTCCAAGAACAAGTCTAGACATAAAATGTTTGTCAGGCAAAGGCGATAAAAGAAACAAGACGCAGCCCATAAGGACTGTCATCAAAAAGTACTTCCCTTTTTTTTTCCTCGAAAGAGGAGCGACCTTGCAGTAAATAAAAGAAAATCCAATTTATCTTCTTCATGTTCAACATATTGAAGAGCAACCAACTGTCAAGGAAAATACACAAACAAACCACAACATTTTCCTTATTCCATCTCTCAGGTTGAAAAAAACCTGATCATCCAAAAAATAAAAATTGTGTCATTATTTACTCAGCTTCGTGTCGTTCCAAACCTGCACTGTAAAAAAAAATTTGTTGTTGGTTTAACTTAAAAAAATTAAGTAACCTGGTTGCCTTAAAACTTTAAGTTCATTGAAATTGAAAAATTGAGTTTATACAATGAAGGAGATTGATTTAATAATCAGAAACTTAAAATATTATGTTATCTGAACCACATAAATTATCTTAGTTGATTAGACAGAAAAAAAAAACGTTGTGATAACAAATCCAGAATTTTTTTTTTTTACCGTTTAGAATCTTTAAAGGGATACTCCACTTTTTTTGGAAATAGGCTCATTTTACAACTCCCCCAGAGTTAAAAAGTTGGGTTATATAGACGAATCCGACGAGCGTTCTTGTGTAGGCTACCATCTTGTGGCGACGCCATTACTGAGCTGTTACACCGGCATAGACATATGCACCGGTATGTAAACAAACCTCGGAGATAAGGTGATAACGCACCCTTAATGACAGCTAGAGCCAGGCAGACTTGTTGGGTTGATGATGTTAGACATTGGCCTCCAGTCACAGATGAAGGTACAAACGATCTTACAGATTATTTATGAAAATAGCTTGGCAAGCAAGCTAGGCTAACGTTTGCTACCGAGGAAACTAAAAAAAGATCTGTCCATTTGGCAACAATAAATAAATAAATAAATGAAATCAAATAAACAATTTCATGTTTTTCATTTGTGTCCATTATTTATCTCATTTTTACATTGCAACGGGCATGGGTAAGGTAACGTTACAGCTAGAAAGTATACACAATATCGACCAACTACTGTTTTTAAACCATGGAAAGAAGTCAATATAACAGCAGGAGAACAATTATGTCACATAACGTTACATTCAGCTCAGGAAAGCCATTTAATGACCATAGCATGTAAATTGAATAGAAAAAATAACAAGAGAGGAGATTTTGCTGATCACTATATCACATTTATTATATTTTTTTACTTATGTCATTAAATAATTGTTATTATACGCGAATGTCCGCGTCTTGTACTCGCCCAGGAAATCTGTGTTTAACCGTACGGCACCAGACAGTGGCAGTCGACCCGGGGTATTCACAATGTTTTCTCTTCAAAATTGAAATTTTACTGCCACCATTAAAAAATTTATAACGGAAACTGTTTACCCACTCGACATTATACAAGGGCTAACGTTGTAACGTTAGTGACAGTCGTAAATCGCGGGCTGTTTATTCCAGTGGACGCAAGTTGCAACTAAAACAATAGAAGGCAATGGCGCAACGCTACCCAGCAACAGCTCAGTAATGGCGCCCGCTTACTTCCGGTAGTTTCGCCGGATTCGTCTATAGATCAAATATCAGTAACCAGACCGTTTCTGATCTCATTGACTTCCATAGTAGGAAAAAAAATATACTATGCAGTGAATGAGACCAGAAACTGTCTGTTTACTGATATTCTTCTAAAAATCTGAAAAGTGGCTGAATGGATTCGAAAATGGTAAAACTCGACTGTTTAACTCTGGAGGAGTGGTAAAATGAGCCTATTTCCAAAAAAAGTGGAGAATCCCTTTAAGCTTTTTTTCTATTCAATGACAAAGTGTCCGTAAAGTACGTCAAGCTCTGCACAAGTAGTCCATATATGTTAATACGGAATAGATATAAAAATGGACTTCTTCTATGGTGCTTTGACTTCTTTATTTATTTTTTTCCATACAATGACAAGGTGTGTCTATACAAGTACTGTATGTCAAGTCCACATAACTACGTATATTCCAAGCTCGAAGCTATACAACAATCCGAAGAAATGGACTTTCTCTATGGTGTTTTGACTATTTTATTTTAGTCCATGGAAAAAAAAACAACAGCATAAAAGGTTGGGAACAACATGAGTTTGAGTAAATAACAATGAACTATTACAAAACCAGCAAGCTGAATCAAATTTAATTAAAAAGCTGAATCTGATCTTTAATTCCAGTATGGGATGAAACCAACAGTAGACGCTATGACAAGTTCCTCACTACATTCAGTCTCTTTGTAAAGCCTCGCTCCCTGTCCACCCACTGCCATCTGCTATGCTCGGCTTTGGACACGCAGCATGGCATTTTGTCTGGGGCTGGCAGTTCACCGTGGCAATAACCAAACGCGCCCCTGTTCATTACGGTTGTCAGAAAAACAGACATAAAAATAGCGACAGTCCCGAGAAGCGTGTTTGTGTGTTACGACAGAAGTGGAATAACTCATCACCTTGCTTTTAAAGATGTTACTGTCATTCAAAACCAAAAACCTGTGAAACTGTGATTCACGGCTGCGGGTGCACTTTTACACAACAGAACTATAAACAAAAAGTTGAGTACATTTAGAAACAACATGGCCAGCTATTCTGGTTAGTTTTGTTCATGAAACAAAAATAGTTTTTACTTTTTACAGGAATGTTTATGTTGCAAATACAGGCAAGATCACTTGTCCAATTAAATTTGAGGAGCGAAACAAACTTTATGTATAATGAATATTATATAGTATGTTATTAGGGGTGTAACAATATATCGTGTCACAATATATCGCAATACAAAAATGCATGTGGATAGAGACCATATGTATTGTGCATAATTCACCCAAATTGAAAATTATTGTATTTTTTTGTCAGTACTACATTCAACTGCTATATATAAAGTTGAATATAACGTATAATAATGCAATGGGGGAATGTTTGTGTGTCCTGATAATGCCAAATGTCTGATGTTACCAGTAAAAAGTGTCCAACATTATTTTAAATCTATCTAGTCAGTGACTAAAATATTCGTCTAAAATAATTTTGTTTTCAGCTTCAGAATCATGAATATTGTTAATCTGGTCTCTCTACACTCTAAAAATGCTGGGTTGTTTCAACCCAAATTTGAGTCAAATATGAACAAACCCAAATGTTGGGTTAACAATCTAATTAAGAGATGTACAGTTGAAAGTGAACGTTGAAATTGGGTTAAAATTTGAAATTACATTTTTAACCCAACATTTGAGTTTGTCCATATTTTACCCAAATTTGGGTTCAAACAACCCAGCATTGTTTATAGTGTATTTTCCTGTGCATTGGGTTTCCAGAAGTCCAACATTTACACATACTATGTAATATCATATTTAGCATTTTAATCAACAGGTTTTTGTTAACCTTTTGGAGTACATCAATAATATCGTCTCGTGAGTTCAGTATCATGATATGTACCGTTAGGGAATCGTTACACCGCTATATGTTATAGATTTTTTTTATGCAGTAATATGTGGTAATACGCATTGCTTACAATTGCATGCAACTAAACATTGTTTGGAAAATTTGTAATGACTCAGGAATGAGGAGAAAAACTGTTTTATAAACCTTTCTGTGACACTGATATTTCTAAAGCCTTTTTTTCCAGAGAGATTGTATTACAGATAGTGACATGGATGGCTTACCGAGCCAATGCTCTCCTGTTATCTTGCCAAATCCTTCACGATAGGCTTCCCAGTCACGGAAAAAGTTAACAGAGCCATCTTCTCTGCGTTGAATCACCTGTAAAAAGACAAGTTAGAATGTCATTGTTGAACTCTTTTTTTATCAACCACCATGCAGAGGTGATTCGTGCATTAGCCCTATCCAACTGGAAAATGAAAGATTATCATTTCCACAGCATTAATGCAAACTGGAACCTCCCCTGGTTACTTTTGCCTTGTGGTGTAGTGACAATATTAACCAACAGGGGTGAATACTAACCACTTTTCCATTGGGCTAAACTGCCTTTATGATCATTACCATTTCTTTTTATTCATCAAAATATCACAGTTTAATTTGTTTTATTTATATATGAGATTGATAAAATATTGTTACAATATCAGCTGATATCAAACACACTGTAAAAAATATTGTTGGTTTAAAAAAGTAACCAACCTGGTTGCCTTAAAATTTTAAGTTCGTTGAACTGGAAAAAGTGAGTTAATACAATGGAGGAGAATGATTTAATCATCAGAAACGCAAAATATTATGTTATCTGAACTAAATAAATTATTTAAGTTGATTTGACAAAAGAAAAAATGTTGTGATTACTAATTGTGAAAAAAAAATTTTTTTTACAGTGCATTAATTCTACACGCATTCTCTATTTATCTAGATTACATTTTGATTTTCTGTTGTCTAACACTCAAACTTAATTTTTCAAAACATTCATAATTTAATAATACTGATAAATGTTATCTTTAGCAAATCCCAAAATGAATATGCATGCACATAAAATATTTTTTGCAAACGGTACACTACAATGTTGTAATGCCTAAATGCGCTTGTAGCATTTATTTGATTATTTTCTTGTGTTTTATTTATACAAAATATTAAAGAATTTTACTATCAGCCATAACATGAAAATAATTATCAGCTTATATCTGTACTGGCCAGAATCTGTGCATCCGTCATTTTTGAAGTTACCTTTCAGTATTGAATGTGGTGCAATGTACAGTCTTTTTGGACAAGAACGCACCTATCATGCCTCAAAAAGCTGTTTAGTTAGGCATGTCACTAGGTTTGGGAACATATAGGTTTGGTGGTAATTACCAGACAGCCGAGAACAGCATCTTATCATTATCTTATGTCAACCCTTTGTTCACTTCTTATTAAAACCAGAAAGATAATGAATCCTAGTGTTTCAGTCTCTAGGTAGCTAACACTGTCTCCTTCCTGCAGGTAGATCCTTTGTCTTTGGTATGCAGATGTATTCTTTACTCTAAGAGTAATGAAAGGGAAACATGTAAATTGACTGGAGATGGATATTTCAGGAGTGCGGTACAGAGGACGAGTGTAGAGGGGTCGGGATCCTTAAGGGAAAGGTGACGCATATGTGGAATTCAAAGTGAAATTCAGACACTAATTGACTCCTGATCCCTTTATAGAAGATTAATCAGGCAGGCAGTGGATCAATGGCTGGTGAAAATGCCAGCAAAGGAGAAGTCTTGCCATCAATGTAAATGAGCCAAGCACAGTGCCCTCCTCACATGCTCACCATTGCTTGCCAAGACCAAAACACACATTCCTCCAGGGATACTTCCCAGAGGGACATCTCACCTAAACAAGACAGGGATGAGGAAATCCACCTTCCAAACTCAATTACAAATATTACAATTACGTAGGCCTACCTGTTTATGAGAAGACAGAGATGTCAATGTACTGTATTTGTTTCAAATAAGGCGCACACATGCTTTCTTACTAACAAAGAATAGTTTACTCAAAAATGTAGCTACTTTTTGTCTTTGAATACAACAGGGGATTTTTTCCCAATCAATTTCTTTTTGTAAACAAATTTGTAAAAAAAACAAATTTGCTCCATCTGATTTATTTTTACAAATATTTTCTATTTTTTTTAAATATTAAATATTTCATGATATACAGTATATATATATATATATGCATATTGTACCACATTTTTAAGTATATAAATACTTTAAAATATTAAATATTAAATAAATAATTAAATATTAAATAATATTTTCTGAGGGGCAAAAAGAGTGAATTTTTACCAAGCAATTACATTTTGTGAACAAATACATCAACAATAACTTATAATTAATATTTGTTACAATTATTTTAAATAATAAATATTTCACAAATGTATCAGTTTTTTGTACTTTTTTAAAATATTATAACTGTTATGAATTATTGCAAGACAGTAATAAATGAACAGAATTAAAGATTTCATAGATATCAGATTTTTTGTATTTTTCTACATAACTTTCATTAATTATTGCAAGATAGTCCACATAGACACACCATTCTCCCTAACCTCTGAACTGATGCAACCTGTAGTTTGTGCGCTGTGCTATGAATTGCTATGACGTGTGAAAATCAAGTTTGTGTCGCTTGAAGCGCATGCATTGACGTATTTGCGTTGGAGTATGTCGCAGGCCTGCATGTACTGAAGGCGTTTTTTTTCCACGTTAGTTTACGTTTGGCTAAGGGGTTTTATGTGCGATGACACACAACATATAGATTCTGAAGAGAAGACCTTTAACTGAGACCTCCCGGGCATGTGATCTTGGAAAACACAGCGCTCTCTCAATAAAACATGCCAACACTCGGTGCAGGTGCTTTGGGCTGCATTCAAAATTAATGGATGAGGCTTGACTCTGAATAAATCCTTTCATTGGTTCTTCTTCCAACTCACAGAGCAACCAATTTTTTTTTTTAATTATTCACCATAATCTCTGTAAATGAACACTGAGTCACCTCCGAGCAGTGGGCTCACTTAATCTTTATTGTACCTCGAGTATAAAACAGGTAATTAAAATACAGGGAAATTTTCATGTTCCGATAAATATTTCATAAGACCTGCTTTGAATATTCCCACCGGCGCAGCATGAGCAGACTTCAAGCGAGGCAGCGTTTAGGTGTTGGAAAATCAGTTGCATATTTCAGGTAGGCACATCCCAGGCCATTCCCAGGGTTCACAGAGGGGATACCATGGGGGGAAGGTTGGGGGATGTCGCTGCACACTGAAACGGCTGACTAAAAATGCTTAATAGGCATTTAAAATACACAAATAAAGATTAGGGCTGTCAATCTGAAATGCAATTAGTGACGCTACATATATATATATGTATATTTATAAAAATATATATATATATAACTGTATATATATAAAATGTATATACAGTAAATGTAAAAATGTATATATATATATAATATATATTATATATATACATGTTAAAAATGTATATACATATATATATACAGTAAATATATATATATAATTATATTATACTGTATATAATATAAAATGTCATTCAATATATATATATATAATATATATATATATACACACACCACACATCATTTAATTTAAATTATGGAACAGCTGACTAAAAATAATATATATTGCGCATATTATTATATATTATAGGACACCACATATATACATAAGACACACACACATATACACATACACACACACACCACACACACACACACACACACACACACACACACACACACACACACACATATTTATTATGAAAGAGTTCAGATGCAAAAGCCTCTAATGCCACTTGAAATTTTCTTCTTTAATGATGATTTTTTATCAAATTGTATATTTAAGTTCAGTAATTTCACTTAAATAACAATTAATAGGTTATTATCATTGCCATTTAAGTGAATCACTGAACTTAAATATACAAGCTTGATAAAAATCATCATTCTAGAAGAAAATTTCAAATGCCACTTAGAGGCTTTTGCATCTGAACTCTTCATATATAGACACACATATATAGACGTATACATATACAAACACATACATGCATATATCTATATAATAATTTTGGATATGATTAATCGTTGCCCAGCACACACACACACACTCTAAACAATGCTGGGTTGTTTTAACCCAAATGTTGGGTTAAAAAATGTAATTTCAAACTTCAACTTTCACTTTCAACAGTATTTTTTTAATTGCATTTTTGACCCAACATTTGGGTTTGTCCATATTTGACCCAAATTTGAGTTGAAACAACCCAGCATTTTTAGAGTGTATACATATATATATATATATATATATATATATATATATATATACACACACATATATATACACACTGTGTTATAACATAATAATTATATACAATATTAATATAATATATACATTAATATACACAGTAGTATACAGTTATACACAGCAGTCTTTGTGCAACTAATTTGTGCGCAAATATAATTCTTCAGCAAATATTGGTTACTTGTGATTAATAGGACATTAATTTTCTTGATTGACAGCAGTAATGATTTAAATAAATCTAGATTATTTTCATCATGCGAACCGTCTTCACCTCTTGCTGTTGTGTTCCTCTGTGCATCTGTTTCCTACTCCTGGAGCACTCTCCAGCTGATGTGTCCCAAAAGCAATTTCTCCTGTTACAATGAATCTCCAATGGCAGCAGAGCACACAACAGCAGTGGCGAGTCCTTCGACACAGATGAGGTTGAGCTCCAGGTCGCTGCATCGGGCTGCGAGCGCTCGCGCACTTTGTCTGATGGACTATCGCAGGCGGGTGACCTTGTTCCACAAAAGACGAGATGTTCTTCTGTTTCAAAATTGCCAAAGACGACTCCATATGTGCAATTCAGAGAGCCGGAAAATCGTACCTCCTTAAGACAGTGCACTCGAGTCATGTGCTCAGAAGGAGAAGCAGCCTTAAGAATCGTCTTGTTATCTCTTAATTATCAACGCTTTAATTTGCGGCACTACGGCAGACGGCACACAGCAGGCCCGGGGGAGTTCTGAAACACCTCTAGCGAGCTGGTAAAAATTAATAATTGTTCTCAAAGGCTGAACCTCCCTCATATTAGTTGAAGTATTTCATTTTCAGTCCATGTAAAAGAGGAAGTCCGTGAAAGATTAAAAGGAAAATGAGAATTGTGTTGAATATTCAGAAATGATGTGTGTGTGTGTGGTTTGGTTCCCTTGAGCGAATTAGATTACGAGTTTATTTCACCGTTTTGAAGCCGGTGGCTGGGTTTAATTCTAAAGAAAAGGAAAAGAAGTGAGTTTATTGGTCTAAGAACAGTTCTATAATATCTGATTTATCTTTGGGAGTGCAGGTAATGACCTCTGTAATTTCTCAGGAGATATCCTTTGTAATCTTCCTCGTTTTTCATTGTTTTGCTATGTTGGTTTGAGGTGAGAGGTAATTCAATTGTTCACAGGATAACCACAGGCCAGATCCGACATTGGGGAGACCAGGGCTGTATGTTGTCCATATATGGGCTACGTTGCCACAATAGAACCTGCCATTAAATAGACTATTAAAGGCTTTCAAGCTAAATTATAACAGTAAAATAACTATGATACACGCCTGATATTTTAACATAAAAATATGAATAATTTAAATGACTGTCAGCAAGGGTGTAGGAATACACGAGGAAGATTCATGAATAAACTGAATAAAAATCATAAGGTAATTCACAGAAGGTTCAGACTGACGCAACTACACACATACTAACTTGAACGTAGACCAGACAGAGTGAGGAACTAATACACACATGGCGATGAACTAAATGAAGAGCAGCGGTGATGATGATTAGTAACCATGGAAACAGATGAGTGGCAGGAACACCCAAATAAAGGAACACATGTGATAAATGAAAGAAAACTAAGGCTATGTTTACACAGAAACGATTCTGAAGAGAAAACGCAAAAGTGGCGTTGCGTAGGGATGCACCGATTTGAAAATTTTGGCCAATATGATAACCTATAATTCTTTATATTTGAAAGCCGATAACTGATATGTCGGCCGATAAACTTAAATCCAAATTTTTATCGAATTTTTAGAGCCTTATTACAAAAACAAAAGTCTCACAATTAAATCCATGTCCCAAGCGCACAATTATAATGATGTTCTCATTATAGTGTTGTATAGCTGATATGACAGAGTTGCGCTGCACATGTTGAACCAAACAGTATTTTCATTTTTTGAAGAGATTTCAATCATATTTCAAGAAATTCAAAAACATAAACAGTGCTCAACAAGTGTCTCAGCTGAAGGGAATAAAACATTATTTATCGGCTTTTATATATCGGCCACATTTTCTAACCAGGCCGATTACGCTAACATCAAAAATTAACGTATATCGGCCGATACCGATATGCTGGCCGATATATCGTGAATCCATAGCGTTGCGTTATCACTTTTTATTCTGCGTTTATACGAGCATTTTGGGTGGGAAATCCACGTGCAAATGGTGATGCAAAAGTGTGTGAAATTCAATGTAGTATGCACTCCAGGCGGCTAGGTGGCAATGTGGAGCACTGCCACACAACAACACCAAGTCCGCGCGCTTGCTTACAACCTTCACTGTCTAGCTGACTTTTGCATTTTTACCATTTATGGGAACGAGACGGTGGAGCGTTTTTAAGATTTCCACTCTGGAGGGTGGTTTCACTTTTTTGCGTTTTAAGCCCCAAAAATGCCGTCGCCGTGTAAACGAACGGCACGTCCGATAAAATATTTTTACGTTTTCACCCACGAGCGTTCTCGTGTAAACAGGGCCTAAAAGTCCATGAAAACAAAATGAACAACCACTGATATATCGTGACAATTACAACACATAAAACACATGAGATAATTGACAAAAAAATAGTTCATATTTATATACATACAGTTTAAATCACAAAAAAACCTTAAGACTTAGTAGAAATAGTTATTACCGTAATGGAAATAATTATTACCCAGACAGCAAACTGACATTGAATCAACGTGGAAACGACGTCTCTCATGACATTGAAACAACGTTGATTTTGCTCATCGAATTAACGTTGAACCAACGTCAGACGCGGCATTCTTCAAAGCTAAATGAAAATCGAAAATTGGTTTGCTTTCATAACGTTGAAACAACGCGTTGATTTCACGTTGATTTTCCGTTAGTTTTGAAAGAATGACGCGTCTGACGTTGGTTCAACGTTAATTCGATGAGCAAAACAATGTCAGATCAACGTTGTTTCGATGTCATATTTCCACGTTGATTCAATGTCAGTTTGCTATCTGGGTATGAGAATACTTCCATTTATGACAACTAACCAATCTATATTGCTAAAGAAACTGATAGAATTCTGAATGACAAAAACGTGTGGTGGTTTCATTAGCAACTAGCAAACAAGCAAAACGCCAAACGCCTTGGCACTATATTTAATCAAGATCACAGCCAATGACGAGCAGCAGCTACATCATGATGGGTCGTGTATAATTTAGCCGCCTAAATGAAATGCATAAAAATATGCAAAACTGCATCTTTAATATCCACCGAGTGGTGACAGCAAAACAAAAAGAAGTCGATGACCTTTTGTTTGAAGAGCAGAAAACACCTGCAGTTAAAAATATCCTAAACTTCAATGGCATGTTTTGTTCACATCTATTTACCGTACGTGCAGCGAAACATAAGAATAATGTCACATCTTTAGGCAAACAGCCTCTCCGAGCGTATAGTGGAGCATTTGTGGGCTATAAATCCTGCAGCAGTGTGGGCTGTTTTTCACCGGAGAGTCGCTAGGTACTGGCAGGTTTGGTTTCATATTGCTGAGAGCAGAGAAAACAACCCTGCTGCAAAAATAACTGAAATCAAATCATGTTGTTCGCTCATATTCCCCATTGAGACCCCTCCCGCAGCCAGCAGTTGCACAACAGACCGTTGGTAACAATCTGCTGGGCTGGAACAAGAGAAGACTTTCAGTGCCAGAAAACACGACCTCCTCCTGTCACTCTGACAGAAAACAGAGTCTGACCACACACAGGGCAAAAGGGTGGAGGATTCGACAATGCTTTCCCCGAGGGCTGTCAATCAACCGAGCTATAAACTTGTGGTGTCTACACCTATGGTTGTATTGGCGGAGTGTCAAAGACGGTGACTGAGCTCGCTTGGAGCTCCACAGAACAGCTCTTCATAGAACAGCAATATGGTCTTCTATATTCACGAAATATTCAAACAAAATTGGTAGTAGTAGATTCCATTGAGCAGCGCAGCTGAATAATTAAAGGGATACTTCAGGAGTTAGCATTAAGCTTTGTATTAGTAGGAATTACCATGCTTTCCACACTCATATCCCCCAGAGTCGTTTTGCGTCATCTGAGGATTTTTTGGCCAGAGGCTAAAGACTACAGTCAGTAGTAGAGGCTGTCCCGCATGTTCTCAACCCACACATAGAGGGTGGGATCTCACTCACAGAATGAACACATAGTGTCGGCCATCTTTTTTTGGAAGCTAAGCTAGCAGGCTCTTGTTCTGTGGAGAAAGCTGAGTAGTAGGGGTTACCATCCTCTTTTTCCCGGACATGTCCGGGATTCAGCTTTTGCTTTCTGCATTCACCATTCATTGTTTACATGCACAGCTTTTGTTTCAATCTAACTGAATTGATTCTGATTGGTGAATCTGAATGTAGTGTTTACATGAACGCTAAACAAGTGATCGGTTGATGTGCGTTTTAACATTGCTGAGAAAATTCCCGCTCCTTTGTGAGAGATATGAGACCGGTGCGTCTCACAGGTGTCGGTCATCGGTAATCACGCCACCGGCCTCGCGCCGTTCTCCCGCGGCCCTCACTCGTCCTGCTCGCCACAGTAAACATGATGAATGGCGACTGTAGAACGCAAAAGCCGAATCCCGGACATTTTGGGCGATCTCGAAACACATTTTCGGGCAGATTCATCACAGAGACTCACTAGTAGCCTAGACTTGTTGTTTAACTACTGCGCTCTGTTACTGGTAGGTGTGGCCTCCTAGGGCAGCGAAGCAAGTGCATTCTGGGAGTTGTTGTCTTTCATCCACATAAGTCAAAAATACATTTTCTGGTTTTTCTCAGTCTAGAAAGCTCCAAATTCAAAAATAATTTCACATTTCTTCTACATAAATGACCCATTTTAAATACACATTCATCTTTCCAGAGGTGAAGTTTCCCTTTAAAGTCCCCATGAAATCAAAATTGAAGTTTTCTGGCTTTTAGTATGAATATGATAGCCTTAAGATTATCTATAAGCTAGTGTGCTCCAAAACAATGACAAAATTTGCATTTAGTAGAAATAAGCTTTTAAAATTTCAACTTGGTTAAGCATCTACAGTGTTTAGCATAAGTGAACCCATACTAAAGTTGACTAAAAAGAGTAGGGATGTCCCGATCCGATCCACGGCATCGGTATCGCGCCGATACCGGCCCAGAACGCTAGATCGGAGATCGGAGGGGAGAAAAAAATATGAGCGATATCCAGTTTAGCGGCGCAGCCTGTCACGTGATGATTGTTGTGTTTACGCACACGCGCGCAGAGCTTTGCGCACGGATTCTAATGTAATCGGATGATTCCACCCACAAAAGCTGCATTTCAGTCTTTTCAGAAATTCATTGGCTATCAGAAAATATAGCGTCATTTCATTCTCTATTGCAACTGGATAGATAAACTGTCACTCAAAGAGAGGTAGGTACCTTCACCAGGCACGCTCGTTGGCTGTTGGAGTTTAGAAGACACCCCTAACACTCGCCGATTGGCTAAAATGACCTGTCAATCAATAGTTCATGGGTCAGCGGCCATTTTGACATTCTTTTTTCTCCAATGTTTACGTTTCAACTGAAGTTAGACGGATCAATAGTGTTGTGCTACTTTCACACCGGACGCGAATCGCGCGTCAAATTCGCGCCTGACGCGTCTAGTTTGACGCTTGACCACTAGTGTTAATTCGCGTGTCAAGAGCGAAACTGGCGCGCGTAAAGTTTGAAGCGAAATTTACGCGCGTGACGCGCGTCAGAATCAAAATCCGTTGGCGGTCATTGTTTTTATGTCGACCGAGCATTCATCAAGAGAGTTACCGCTCTGTATTTACTCTGGAGAGCAGAACAGCGGTCGTGGGGATCATCGTCGCCGTATATTTGTGTCCACCGGATCCTTCGGAGCCGAACCGTTTGGCGAGTTTCACCATTTGCTCGCTCCAGGAGCTGCGCTGGATGACGGCCGCTGTCAGCGGTACTTCCGCCTGTCACGCGCCCAGTTTGATGACATGTTGTCCCGGATCACCCTCGCCCTCATCCATCTAATCTAGCTGTCATTTATTTTTGTTTTGATAATAAATAGAGCCAGCCTTCAAAAGTTATTAACCTGTCCTGTGATTTTTTTTCTCTCTCTCACGTCCAGACACGAATTTATGCACATATGTTGATTGTCTTTACAACATAATACTATTTCTAGATATGGAATGAATAAAATTTAATACAAAATGAACATGTCTCCATATAGAAATAATGTTTTAAGTGATGAAACATTTGCTTTGTTGTGCATAATCCCACCATGCATTTAGTCATATTAACAAAATAATTTATTGAAGCATCCAGACACTTCACCACGTGAGCAAGCAGCTAGGCTCCTGATTGGTTAATGCGGCGCGAATTCACGCCAAAGTTCAGATTTTTCAACTCGGGCGGCAGACGCGAATTCGCGTCAAACGCGTGAATGCACAACGCTCAATTCGCGCCAACTTGACGCGCGAATGAGGCGTATTCGCGTCTTCCGCGCCGCGCTCCACGCCTCATTCGCGCCGCAGGAATTTTTCTTGCATTGACTTAACATTGAAATCATTCGCGCCTGACGCCCTATTCGCGTCCGGTGTGAACGTAGCATTAGTGCGTCGAAGTTGTGATAGCGCTGTCGGCTATAACGCGAAATGCTACTATTTACATTCCATGGATGTTTATTCATATATACAATTGTTTTGGACTAAAAACTTCTTCAAATTGGATTGTATGGACGCTTTACAGTGAAACCAAACCATTTTTGTTGGAATGTGGACTAACAGATGGCTAATTGGTGAGTTTCTTCCAGTTTGTGTTGGTTTGTTTTGGCTGTTGGTGGTCTGACAAAGAGACAGATTGTGCCCGCTGTGTTGCTTGTATCTTAAAATGGTTTACGTCGTTCGAATCACGAGTTTCTCAGCTTTCCAAAGATATGTATTATGTTTACTTTTGTGTTTGTTTTGTTTTGTCTTTCACAAAGTTAAACCTATAAACCACCCTGTGGGCCGTATACGGCACGTCGGACCACGAAAAAAAAATATCGGACTAATATCGGTATCGGCAAAAGCCAAAGGTGCGGCATCGGTATCGGTATCGGAAGTGAAAAAGTGGTATCGGGACATCCCTAAAAAAGAGGAATAAAAAATCTTTTGGAAATTGATCTTAATGCCTTAATTAAAAAAAAATTGAAAAAATCTAACCTTTAAGGACACCAATTTTGTTTAGAGAGTTGTTTCAGCGATGGATGAGAAAAATTGGGCTGGTCCTTGTTTGTTACTGACGTTTTAGTTTGCTTTCAGCAACTACAAAAAACGGCAGTCTGTCCAAAAATCGTGCCACAGAAACAAAATGCATGTCATGTGACTTAACCAAAGCACATCATTGGCTAAACTAAGGTCTTCTCATTACAACAAAAAACACAAGAATGTTTTCTTTAAGAGACAGTGGCACAAGAACACAAGAATGTTTTCTTTAAGAGACAGTGGCAATGAAATTAACACAGAGTATGTTGCCATATGGCAACACCATGCGGTAGAGGGTTTTAAAGATAGACAGCTCAAACACAAAGCCACACATTTCACAAAGACTTTAGTCAGGCGTTAAATGATAAAATAAAAGATATACTGTTCAATATAAAGTGTTTTGAACTATGAGTGTTCGATCAAGACTGTTTATCTTGCAATCTTCTTTTGTATTGTGATACGAGACTGAGACTGAGACTGATCCTTTTTTTTAAATATTTGCTTCAGTTTGTGAAGATGCAGTGCAATAGTTCTGAAGTCTTCTAAAGACATATGATACTTCTCCAAATCTCCAAAACATAACTAAAATACTGCATATGTTAAATATATGTTGTAAATAAGGATTTTAAAATATTTTCAGTTTAAAACCTTCAAAATAATTTTACAACAAAAAAAAAAAACGGAAAATACCATTTATAGTATTAAAATACATTTTGGGTAAAAACAAAAATATACTATTAAATATATTTTGATTAATATAAACTTAATTAGAATTTTTTATTTTAATGGCCAAAAATATGAGGAAATATAACTTACTAAAATGCAAAGAAAATCAATCACAAAAACATGCCTGTGAAAAGAAATGTAGAAAAATCTAGCATTATTTGTTTGCATATGCCATTGTGACTTTAGTGTTTTTTGGAGCCACCGTATACTTAGTTCAACAGTCACTGCACTATATGTGACTAAAATAAAGATATTGAATTCATAAAAGAGGCATTACAGGATGAATGCTAAAAATCCCAGTCTTTTCTTTGGTTTATGGAGCAGATTCTGCCTCTTTCTGGAGTCGTGCAGAGCTAAAATGGAGCATGATGTCTGCTGCATAACTAGAATTTACCATGAAAAACTTTTCCCTAACCAAAAGCCACCTGAATGTACAGTGTCTTCGAGACACTTCACTATAAAAGGCTTGCAACTGTCTGACACCAAGTCATTTGAAATGACGTCAAGAGTGAGTGCAGGTCACACTCTGAGTGCTGACCCTTTCCTTCTCTGCTTCTCACTAACACTGGCGCTCTAAATTACAGTGAAAACACCAAGAATGAAAACCAGTCGCAGTCATTTTCAGTTAGCTCACACAGCATCTTCACTGAACAATCGCTTTATTCTTTATCAAGCCAGATACACAGCCTGGCTCCCATAATGCTGGGGAAAAAAAGGAATAAAAGACAAACAAAATGTAGCATTTCTTCATGCATGACAAAAGACGTGATTAAACAAATTGAAGGGGTGGATTTCAGACCACTACATGTTCTTATTGATACTCAGGATATTTAATCTTCTTGTGTATTCTGGAATTTGTTATTGTAGACTTTTATTATCGACCGATCGTTGTTATTTTTTTTTTATATTCGCTTCAGTTTGTGAAGTTGCTGTGAAATGGTTCGTAAAAGACAAAAATTGCTCACTCCTATGTCATTCCAAGCACTGCATGTTATCTTTTTTATGGAACACAAAAGCCACAAAAAAAAAACATATTAAAATATCATAGAAATAGTTCATGATATTCCAAGTCTTCTGAAAACATATGATACTATATAGCAAAAATATATATATATTTTTTTTTTGCCAAAACATAAAATATATGCTGAATACATGCATACCAATGTAAAATGTACCAATATATACAGTACATATTGTAATTTAAAGAAATATTATTATTAAAATTCAAAATATATTGTGCTTAACATTCAAATGCAAAATAATAATAGAAAAAAAATTACAAGGAGCAAGACTATACAATTTCCAATTTTAAAATACATTTTGGGTGAAAGCAAAACTTCTTTTAATATATATTTTAAAATCTTGAAAATTCAAAATTGATATTAGCAATATGTCTTTGACCATTTTTGTTTACATTGAACATAATCACATAATATGTTTTTCTGTTTGTTTGTTTGGTTGGTTTTTTAAAGTGTAAAATAACTTCATGTAAAGAATAAACTAAAATGTATGTGCAGCATTTTTCTCCTTTTTTAAAAAAAAAAAAAACTTAAAAAAAAAACAACCCCACAAATTTAGTTGCCTTTTAATTTGATTTTATTCACAAAACAAAACATTGGTTTGCAACAACACGAGGGTGAGAAAAAAATATAATTACTGATGATGAATCAAAGCAAAACAAGCTTAAGAAGTAGCCTGTAGTGTTTGGGGACACTAACCATAAAATATGAGGGTATTATCAGTATTGTTAAAACAACATAGACTTACTTCTACGTGTCCAATCTGTGCCACAGGTTTCTTGTGACCCTGATCCCCGCTCAGCGGCTTAAGGTCAAGCAGTTAAGCTCTTTGGATTACCCTTCATGTCATGAAGTTTAAGTGCATGGAATGAACAGGTTCTACGCCACCTGTGAAGGAACACGCTTCTTACTTCCACAACTCACAGCCAAGTAATCCTGTCAATGCTGATAAACTCACTAACAAACACATCTAACCCGATCAAAGCCAAGCTGTACTTAAAGACCCAAAGCTCACTTCTGATTGGCTGCTAAGGTTATTATCAATCTGCTATCTCACGTTGTGTGCCAACTGTGCCACTGTTGCTTATGAGATCAGGGTTGTTGCCACATGCCTGAGAATGTTCACTTCGAGGCATCGTGGTCTGGTAAAGAAGCTGCAGTACATCGTGAAGAAAAGACTCAGGAAAAGCTTTTAGCTACAAGTCAGATTTTGACCTATGCTGTCTCTTTTAGACAAAATGAAACAGTGAAAAAATGTACAGCAACGCATGACACAGCTTTCGGAGTCAGATTTCTGAATTCTCTTTTGAGACACGCAATGGAAAATGTCCTTCAAGTGAGAAAGAGAGAGCATATTTAATGTCAACACGTCGGGTCACTCCAATGAAACAGTATATTTTCATGTCTCCATCATAAAAAGTAAATATACCAGATGGAATATTGAATTGCCATTTTTAAAAGAAGTACATCATACTACTTGGTTTTCTTTCATCGCAATTTCACCATTAAAGGGATACTCCACTTTTTTGGAAATAGGCTCATTTAAGAACTCAGAGTTAAACAGTAGAGTTTTACCGTTTTTGAATCAATCTAACCGATTTTCTGATATTTAGAAGAATATCAGTAACCAGACCGTTTCTGGTCTCATTGACTTCCATAGTAGGAAAAAAATATATATAATGGTAGTCAATGAGACCAGAAACTGTCTGGTTACAGATATTCTTCTAAATATCAGAAAATCGGCTGAATGGGTTCGAAAACGGTAAAACTCGACTGTTTAACTCCGAGGGAGTTGTAAAATTAGGCTATTTCCAAAAAAAAAGTGGAGTATCCCTTTAAATGAACATACAGGGTGAATTTTAAATAATTCCACTAGTTTGGCTTGAGCAGATGTTGGAAATGACATGGTTTTGGTGGGAAAACAACAGAACGGCCATCAGTAATAATTCTAAAATATATGTTGTAAATATTGCAGTTTAAGGAAACATATTTTTCAAATTAAATGTATTCCGTTAAACCTTCATTTGCAAAATAATATCACAAAATGTACTTCAAGGAGCAAGAAAATACAATTTCCAATCTTAAAATAAATTTTGAGTAAAAGTAAAATGTATATTTTTAAATATATTTTGGATGATATATATTTTGAACAATATTTTTTACGTATTTTAAAATCTTTATAAGCAATATATATATATATATAGGCTTTTTTTTGTTTATTTTGAAATAAAAATATTTCTTTGTTTTTGCAGTGTGGGATGACTTTGTTTAAAGTGCGTTTGCCGCATAAATATTCATCAGAATTTCTCCTGAAATAATAAAACAGCACACTAATTTGGATCAACAATAATTCCGGGGTGGTGTTACTTGCCAAAATTTAAGCTGCTGAAACTTTTTGGCCAAAAAAATTGTCATAATACATGAAAATAAGGATGCCAAAATTATAAAACACAACTTTAACATATTGTGTACCAGAAATGTTAATGTGGCGATAATGAGGATTAGAAAATGATACAAGCCAACTATTATTTTATCTACAAATGACTGATAGTGCTTGTATTATAAAAAAAAAAATGAATCTTTGAATCTTTCTTAATAAACATCTACTTTGCTATAAAATCAAATCTATAACCTCAGTGTTGCTAGCGGCATGATCAACCGGTTGAGCTGACAAAATCTGTCAATCGAACAAGATCGATCAATCAATTAATCATTCCCACAACCGCAGAGTTTCACTGTCAAATCTGACACCCCCCAAATAAAATGTCCTGAAAATGCCACAAAGCAAATGGCCAAAATGAAGACGGCTACATATAACTTTTACAACCTTAAGAGGGTCATGAAACTCCATCTATTGTAAACCACAGAACAAAAAAAAAAGAAAAAGTTCCTGGCATCTAAGATGTAATACCAGGCCGAGTAAAGTCAGCCATTCCCATCCCATTGTCTTTCAGTGTGAGAGTGTAAATTGATCCAAACACACAATACTGTCCAGAAAATACACTGACACTTCAAAGGGCCGGGCTCTCGGAGGCCAAAGAGCCATTTCACACCTAATCAAGTCAGCCCTTAATCCGGGCTGGGCCTGTGCAGATAACACACTTTGAAGTAAGGAGGTCCACTGACGGGAAAACTCACAAGTCTGAAAAAAGGATTCCTTCGTTCAGGCTCATACGTGCTTATTCCGCTTTGCTTCATGGTTCAAGTTTGTCAGGCTCTGCAGTGTCATCATTGAAATGTCCCCTTTTCTTCAAACTCAAACTGTACTAAACAAAACTGCGGTTTGATTTGAATCCAGGTATTAACATCAGTCACGGGTGATCTAATTGTCACAGAAGTGCTTCTCAAACGTGTCTCCTACTTATGAAATCAGGGACACAAACAGATCTTTAGGATGTTAGCCTTGCCCCCCCTTGAAAAAGCTTTTAATTATGATTAAATATAGCCGCTTAACCCTGTATTTGGTGCTTTCTGTTTGTGGAATATTAACCCAACATATAATTGAGGGCTAACAAATGGTTCAATCTTTACGAGGCAGACGTGCCATCATTTCAAGTAATTTCATTTTCAGTTTAAAACTTTGCCAGTAAACAGCTTTTAGATAGCTGAA
This sequence comes from Pimephales promelas, assembly GCF_016745375.1. The sequence goes on along the minus strand of NW_024121099.1, from coordinate 10,857,712 downwards.
AGGTTGATAAACTCCAAGCATAATTTTGCAAATACACATTAATGATGTTTAATATGCAGATTGTGTGAGAGTTGAGTCTCCATTAAAATCAATGGGACCATCTGCAACCCATCAGTGATTTTACACCCTCTAATGTGGTTCAAATTGAACTGTGGCACTGGACGTTCAGACTTCCGACACCAGAGAATCAATAAACGGCAGTCGTGCCGTGAAGGATTGCACAGATAGCATCTGTGACAAACTCTTGTTCAGATTCCAGCTGTGCCATGCACCGTTTTCCAGCCCTTACTTAATACAGATCCACAACTATGGCAATACATGTGCGCTGTATATACTGAAGCAGCAGCGTACAGTATATATACGGCACGGAAATAGTGAGTAGTGCAGCCGAGGAGTTTGATAAGCGTAAAATGACTTCTAGACTATATATCAAGGTGAAGTTTGTGTATAGTAGGCAAACAGGGTATCTGTAAAAGCACAGCGAATGGGGCCAGATTTCAAGGGTTTACCCTCTAATTCTCAAGGTTAACATAGGCGTTGTCCTGTTATCTGGACCACATTAATCATAATATGAGATGTGAGCTATATTAGGAGAATCATTGTGTGCTTGAACATTATCGCAGGGGTGTTAAAGCGGATTTTTTTATTCTTTTTATGAATAAGGGAGGCAAATACAACTGGGATTAACATTGGATTAAGTTTTGTGTGAATTCAAAATGAAAAGGCCAGAATACACATAGGTAGAATGGTTGAAATACATATTTTAAAGATATTTATATAATTTATAACCGATGAAGAATAAATGTGTGTTTGCACACATGGTGTTTGGTTACGTTTGGCTATATTAGAACCACATTAGAGGGTGTAAAACTGCTGGTGGTTGGCTGCAGATGGTACCATTAATTTTAATGAACACTCGCTCTCTTCTTATTTAGCACTACAATCTCTAGTAGTCTATTTACATATATGTTTTTTTTTTTTTTTTTTCATTTTTTACCACCTGCTGGTATTTTACTTTTACAGTGACCAGGAGGGTATGTGTTTGGTTAATTTAGTTTTGATGAGGGATAGGGTTGTTACCCGATGACCGTTGGTTCACCGTATCAACGTTGACCGATCAAAGTTGTCGGTGGTCGGTAAAAAAATAAATAAATAATTGGCGCGAGGTCACAGAACCTTTTCGAAACTAAAAGGAGCCATTTGTCTGTGTTTGTGGGACTCAATGTTTCGCGCTATATGGGGATTTTAAAAAAGTGACATGAGTGGAATGGCGGCGCCGGGTTGTGAAATTGCAGGCGCGGCTCAAAATGGCTGTTATTTCAGATAGACCAATCGGTTAACCGGTTTCAACCGGCTAATGATTCTCGGTGGTCGGTCGAGAAAATTTTTAGTTTTCGCCATCCCTAATGTGGGAGCGAAATATGTCCTGGCCATGAGATATTAATTTGTGGGAACATCCTATTAACATCTGTATGACGTGACTACAAGATTATTTTGTTGAGGTAACAAGTATTCTATTATATATATTCTATTATATATATATATATATATATACACACATGTATACATATATATACACACACACACACACATGTATGAATAGAGTTTAAAAATAAATATATATATATATATATATATATATATATATATAAATTATAGGTCTATTCATGTGATGTTAGTATACTGTAGGTGTGTCAGAATCAAACATTCCCAACATTCCCCAAACATCCCATGGCTTATTCACATATTTCATAAAATATCGGTCCCTCTGGGAAGGCATTCAGAGCTTGAAGAAAGCAAATTAATCGCATGGAAATTTACGTTCTCTTTGAGAGTGGCACATGTAATAACATCACTACTCCCCCAAACCCAAACAGCATGCCGTCTGATTCGCTTTACAGAAGAGGTAAATATTTCAACGGAGCCCCTTCATGTGCCATCCCACCAGCCATGTATGTATAATAGATAAAGCATTTCATTTCACCTGGCCACCTTTAAAAAATAGGAAATTACACAGCACATAATGCTTTTTCAAGAGTGTTGTGATTACACTTGAATTTTTCAGAAAAGACCAGTGCAATCTGCACGAGGAATAATGCATTTTCCTTTCACCGTTGAGACCACCCTTACAATTCCAGCCTGTCTGTAATCATGAGAAATCATCACTCTCTGCTAAGATCAATGTCAGCGAGAACCCGTCTGCCGCTGTGGCGCGCGGCACTCGGCCATTTTGAAACAACCTAGGGGTAGTGCTAGCTGCCTGAATATAAATAGAGCAACCTTAAGAATCGTTAGACCTCCAGACCTTTAATGGTCATGCAAAATTCAAACCGTCGAGATGGAAAAAGAAAAAGAAAGACATACTGAGACTTTTCCCCCTCTGGCAATAATGTTACTTTCAACTTTCATCACCTCTTAAGATCTGCCATCAAAAACCAACCCCTTTTTCTGCCTCCCTCCCTCCAGAGTTGCTCCTCAAGAGTCACAACGGGAGAAAAATGCAGCAATTAGTGGAGATCCCGACCAGAGACGGTGGAGAAGGAACGATTAAGCTGCGGGAGTTTGGGAGTGGGCCGCAGTGCTCCGGTTGAAACTTTTCTAGGTTTAAATTGAAATTAGATTGATATATTTCATTCCCATGCCATGCCAACAAAGTAAGATGCCATCGCTGGTGCAATTTCCTCTTAGATGCTTTGATTGCCGCCCGTGTCAGGCCATCTTTCAAAGAGCTTTCTCTTGATGGGCTCTCTCGTCTGTCTTTAGAAGAGAAAAAAGAAAAAACGATTCCTGAACCGCCCAGAGACTGCGTGTAGGTCTGCTCTATTTTTGGTGTGTTCTAACTAACAACTCATTTTCAATATGCTGCCTCGGGTTTAAACAAACTCACAATTGAATCATTGTGTTCACACCCTCAAGTCATTCGAGAGGTAGCGATGCTGGATTGGTGAATGAATCATTCGGATTGGCGAATGAATCATTCTTTTGACTTCTGACATTCTTTTAGATCTTTTCAAAGAATTCATTAAACTAGATCACAAAAATCATCTCAATGATTCTTTTACAAATCTAAGTTGACAATTAACAGCACACTTAAAAAGATTATCAGTAAATAATGATTTCATTTTGAAGTCTTCTGAATCATATAGCTTCAGGGCGAATATGAATATGGCGCATGAATATTATTTAAATGGCCCACTTTTATGATGCTTTTGTGAGTTTGAAAGCTCCAGACCTCATTTGTTGTGATTGCATGGACTACATATTAATATTTATATACATTGGTCAAAATATTAAATTTCTATTTTTTTGTTCCATACAACAACAACAAAAGAAGGTTTGGAAGAACATGATGAGCAAATGATGGCAGAATATTCAGTTTGGGGTGAACTATCCTCTTAAAAACAGCACATAATAATCAAAAACAACAGAAATGCATCCAAAGCATTTTTATGGGTCTCCTAAAAATAAAAAGCAATTCATTTTGTGTCCCAAAAAGCAAAACAAAGAGGAGGACAACACTACTTATTAAAGTGCCTCAGGGGACTCTGGTTTCCAAAATTTGAGGTGTTTTTTTCCTTCTGGAAGTGCATTGTTATTTTTGACAAATAGTACAACGAGAAAGCTTTTGACAGATGGGGGGAAAAATACACAAAGAAACAAATCAATGCATTCAAGTGCAAAATAATGTCTAAATCTAAACCAGATTGCCAAGTGCCCCATTAAATGAGCTTTGAAGATCCAAATTTCAGCTGTGCCATCTAAACACTAACAATCAGGAAACCAGAGGTGAGAGGCTGACCGTTGGGAATCAAAAATCGGGTAAAATTTTTAAAACAATAACCGTCTGGTAAACCTGAAACCCTGATGAACTCCCAGCAAATTTGAGATTTCCGTCTGGCCAAGAGCCCATTTAAGCCCATTTCCAATTTTTCCAAATCGAGGCACCAATCACAATCGTTGAGGCGGGCTTTGCACGATGACGATGGCTCTAATTGGTTTTAGGTCTATCCAATAGCGCCCAGAGGCATTTGAGGGACGTCCGTTGGTGACGCCCCTTTGGAAATGGGCTGTGAATGAACCTTCCCCAGACCCACTTTCAATTACAATGCTGTCAACCAAGCTAAGAAAGACTGGGTGCCGCAAATAAAATGATGACTACAACAAAGATCAATCTGTTATAAAGACTCAAAACTCAGTCCTGAACATTCGAGTTATAGTTTGAATCAGAATAATAGCTCATTAAGTAACAGATGATTCTTATGAGCCAGTTTGAATGAATTAGTTAAAAATCAGTCATGAACATTATGCTATAGTTGGTCTGTAGTACCTTTGTATGTTTTTGAAATAAGTCTTTCCAAGTCTGCATTTGATCAAAAACACAGTAATATTGTGAACAATTATTTCAATTTAAAAGAACTGTCTCTATTTTAATATATTTTAAATCTGTAATACATTCCTGTGATGAAAAGGTTTAATTTTCAGCATTTCAGGAAAGAGATATAATATTTTAAACCAGTTAGTTTATCATGATCAGACTTGACTGGTTTGAATCAGTCTAATTTCACTCACTGAATGAATCAATAGGCTTGAAAATTACCTAGAAATTCCTTTAAACACAGTGAGTCATTAAATCATTCACATACTCAGTGCGGATTCTTTCAAGTGTCAAAACAGTCAATCATAGTTCATTCAAATGAAAACAACAGATCATATGAAATGCCAGCGTGCAGACAGGTGCTAGTTTTGCGAGCTGACAGAATGTGTGTGGACGTGAAGTTTCACTTTTGAGTAGACTGACATTCTGTTCGCAAGCTTCCTACAGTGGTTCACATCACCCTGACTCATGTCACATTTATTTTTTGCAGTTAGTATGCTGAGAGAAAGACTTTTGGGGTGAAGATTATGTCGTAGGTTGTGTTAAGCTGGTGAAAACAACTCTGTGTTGTGTTGTTGGTCAGAGCATTTAGGAAAGCGCTGTTCAGGAACGTGCTGTTTGGGGGCTGAATGCACCTGTGTGCTGACGGAGGTAGAACCGGGACATTATTCCAGACATGGCTGACAGCCACAGCTGCCCTCCAGATGTTTATACATCTGATTACTGCATAAATGAAGTATCTGCTCCAATTAACCACAGTTAGCCATCGTTATTTGTAGTTTTGGAGGATTCTTTTTCAGTACCCCGGTGTGCACTTTCTCCGCCTGACCCTCTCTGCCAGTCTTTCTTTCAACTTCTATATGTTTATGAGGGCAGACATTGAACTGATCACATTTAAACTGATAAAAGAAAACTGTGGTTATTTTCAGCTTTCAAGCTCAAAAAGCACATAAAAGCACCATAAATTGGTCCATATGACTCACAAGGTTCAATTCAAAATTCAGTCTTATATATTTATATATATATATATTTTTATTATTATTATTATTTATTAATAAAGACTCACTACAAATGTATGCTTCTTATGATGAAGATTTTTTAAAAATAAATCGGTTTAAGGTGATTGGACATCATCAGTGTAAATACTCATTGAAAGCGGATGTTTTTGGGCCAGGTCTTTTATACTGAATTGGCTAAAAAGACTCAAATTCAGTCATGAAATTTTTATTTATTGATCTGAATCAGTGCAATGACTCATATGACCAACATACTATGATCTAATGATTCTTCAGGGCCAGGTCTTTTAAAGGAGTAGTTCACGTTTAAAAAAAACTTTTTTGTTGATAATTTACTCACACCCATGTCATCCAAGATGTCCATGTCTTTCTTTCTTTAGTCGAAAAGCAATTAAGGTTTTTGATGAAAACATTCCAGGATTTTCTCCATATAATGGACTTCATTGGGAACCAAATGGTTCAAGGTCCAAATGAGAGTTTCAGTGCAGCTTCAAAGGATTTTAAACGACACCAGACGATGAATAAGAGTCTTATCTAGTGAAATCTAGTGAAGTTTCATAACCACAAATGCTCGCCTTGTTCTGTTCTGTGATGCGTGTTCGTGACTCTCCTGTTCAAACTCGTTCATCAAAATGAACAAATCTTTCTTTGAGTCATGACTCAAAGTGTCCTAGATAACACTCTTATTCATCGTCTGGTGTCGTTTAAAGCCCTTTGAAGCTGCAATGAAACTCTCATTTGGAACTTGAACCGATTGGTTCCCAATGAAGTCCATTATATGGAGAAAATCCTGGAATGTTTTCATCAAAAACCTTAATTTCTTTTCGACTGAAGAAAGAAAGATGTGGACATCTTGGATGACATGGGAGTGAGTAAATTATCAGCAAAAGTTTTTTTTTTTAAAGTGAACTACTCCTTTAATTGGTTAGAAAGACAAAAAAACATAAAAATTATTGATTGGAATTAGAGTAATGACTATAGGAACTCTTAATTCATACAAAAGCTTTATGTAAAAAAAAAAAGTGAAATTTAAGTCTACAACACACTTTTTGGTGCTTTTAGTTTTGTTCTTTTGTCCCTTTCAGAGCTTGTTGTTATCAAAAGTGCTACATAAAAATCCTTCAAAATGTTTTTATTTTTTTTTGTCCACCAGAAGAAGAAAAAAAACACACCATGTGGGTTTGGAAAGACATGAAGGCGAGTAAATAATGACAGAATTTCATTTCTGGCTGAACTATTCCTTTAATAAAACACCAGAGAGCAAGCGTTTGTTGAGGAGAAGAGTGGACAGCTCATTCCACAGCTAACCGGGAATGTCCGTGGCAGGAATTGTGTGCATGTCCAAGCATGTGAAATTACAACCCCCTCCCCTAGCACCCCTCTCCGTGACCCGGCTGATCTACTCCGGGACCAGCAGAAAAGCCCCACATCCTCATCAAAAACCCGCTGGAGGCCGCAGATGATGAATAGTGGCGCTAGATCTATTAATTCCATGTAACAGTTCCTTTCTGCCTCTTCAGATTCCCAGCGCTCCCGGCACGCTTAGCGGTGCTAAGCTAATGCTCTCGCAGCCGCAAAGCAGCTTTGACTGTAATCGGGGAATACAATATGTCATCCTTTTCAACACCATGTATGTTATCCAGAGAGAGCAAATATGAAAACACATGTTTTGACAGTTGTTTCGCCACGGAGGAAACGGCGTGTCTGTATTCATAACGCAAGGACAACTCTGCTCTCCGCCTCTACCACTGACCTTAATAAAACACATTCAGGGACTGATGACCATAAAGACGATGTGTCATCAAATATCTTCTTTCCTTTTACTGGTTAGTTTTGTCAATGTCTTAGTAATACCATATGTTCTTAGAAATCTTATCTTCTTTCATTGCAATAGCCTTGCATATACAAAGACAGACTTACATAAAGCTTATGATGTTCCCAGAGTATTGTTCAAAGAATGTTCTCAGAGGACATCGAACAAATGAGGACACGGCGGTAACAGCGTTCTTTCAATTAGTCATCATCAGATCCGTTTCACATAGTCCAATCAGTTAGTCTTACAAATAACGCCACTAAATTTAATTAAGACAAAGTGCTGTTTTCTGTTTCATACGCTTAAAGGATTGACAATGTTGAATAGATTTAAAGCCACTTGTTTTTAAAAAAGGATGTTATCCGACAACAACCATGCAAAGTCATCCCTGTGAACTGATTAGAGGATTCTTAAGATGTCTGTCTGAAACCTGCCGCTTTGAAGCAATCGCAGTGTTCCACTATAATCGCAATTTCACAAAGCGGACTGTCTTTAATAATGATGATAGAAAAACACTGCACAATATATTAAATACCTGTCATATTTGCAGTGTTCAGCATTATTAAAACCTCACATCACTGTTTGAGTTATGTGCTACAGACAAAAACAAAAAATGTTTACATCCCAAAAGGGATGTGATAGTAAACTAAAATAAGAAGTAAAATATATAAATATTAGATGAAAAATTGGAAAATGTAAAAAACTGAATTGAAAAAGATCAATCCTGCTTGGCAACTAACTTAAAAAAGTTTAATATGAAGTACTACATTTTTCTTTTTCTTTAAATCATAACGTTTTAAAAATGAAAGGGACTATGAGATCAAATAAAGCCTGACAAAATCTCAAATTCAACACTGTTAATGAACCTAAATGAACGTTACATATAAAATAACTCAATTCAATGTAATTCAATAACATGTCATAAACTTAGTAAAAGTTCGCTTTAAAGTGCACAGAAGACGACGCCTTGAATAAAATGCCATTATAAATGATCCAGTCAACTTCACAATGCATACAAGATTCATTCTGCTTTAACATTAAGTTTCATTTTTATATTTTAAATTATTAAAAATTATTATTACAAACAGTTCACAATTAAACAGGCTTTGACAGACTTCCAATATCAGACTTCCACTTATAAACCAAAATTTAATCCTGTTTACGTTCACTAAACCTGAATTTGCTGACCTATGAGCTTCGAAGAACAGAACAATCCGAGACCACGTCCGAGAACCGAGATAACTCAAATGATACGATTATTCGTAACAAAACCAAAACTAAATCGCTCACATTATAATCAAAAAACCCTTTCTACAGCGGAAGGGGCCCTCTCTTTCTACCGGTTGCCACATTTCTACCGTTGAATGATATATATACACCCCCAAATCTTTATTTTTATTCAAAAGACCATGAAATTAAAACTCTTCCGCGTGCGTCGAATGAGGAGGTAAAGCCCTCGGAAAAGATAAGTTTGCTCTGTCTATTTAGTATGCAGCTGCTGTAATGAACTGTACACTTGTGAAACATCGGTTTGAAGCGTGTTTGTGCATGCGAATGCATTCATGCGCATATCTGTGACCTGCTTACTAATGCGTGGGAGCGTACGCTTAACAAGTCAATGCCTAATGGAATGACTCATTACTAGTGATTTTCATTCCAACGGCTGTTCAGTTAACTCATATATATATATATATATATATAGCAAAACTAAAAACAGCTCTGAGGTGACCGGAAACAATATTGCCGTATTTGGGAACTGACACCTGAGCGACTCACCGTCCATCCGCCTCCATCAGTAGTCATGTCACAGAAGACCTGGAAGCCTGCGGGGTAATGTGTGGGGAAAACGGAGTAGATACCATCCTCTCTTTGCCCGCTGGCATAGATGTCACTGCAGTCCCTGGGTCTGGAACCTATCAGAAGATAGGACATGCTAGCATCATCAATCCACATTAAGCGGCAAGCCATCCGTTTTTTGTGTTTTTTGAGAAACCTGTTCAAGGTGCGGTGTGAGAAAAGAAAGCTTCAAGACTTCAAATCTGTCATCTCGCACCTGCTGTCTAAGCAGTGGCATGTCTCTTTCACACTGCTCGAAAGCGTACGAGGGAATAGGTGTGAAACCATTCTAGGGCTCATTAGAGCTGGCTGGAAAGTTGAGAATATGGGGCTAATGAGGAGGTTTTTTTACCCTCTCCACCGGCGCAGCCCTTGGGCCGGACGCCACGCACCGGAGCCCTCTGCAGATCTGCCTTGAGACGGCTCTTGATGTTTCCGGTTTCCTTCTGCATGGAGCTGAGCGCGTCGCTCACAGAGTTCACCACTTTCACCATGTTGATCTGACTCTCTGACAGCAGCTGGAGAGAGAAAGCAAAGGAAGGTTTGAGGTACAAAGGGATAAAACAAATGATCCATTTCTCTTACTGAACCTCTCAGAGAGGCAGAAATTGAATTGAATTGAGCACTAAAATGAGGGCACAGCTGCCACATTTGTGTTGATTCCCTTCACAAAAAGAGCTTGGTGAAACTTTGCGTATGGCAAAGAATTGATTGAAACATTTAAATGTTCAATTATTTATTTAGAAAATAGAAATAAAAGTATTATTAAAATGAAAATTACCAATGTTTATTACAGTAATTAAAATACCGTTTATATATCTGTACAATAAAAAATATAATACTTTATATAATTATGTTATTTAATGTTTAAACTAAAAAGAACAACTATTCAACAATAAAATAATTATTTATAGTTATTGTTTTAAGAAAAACTGCACTCTAAGCAATGCTGGGTTGTTTTAACCCAAATGTTGGGTCAAATATGGACAAACCCAAATGTTGGGTTAAAAATGTCATTTAAAATGTTAACTTCAACTTTCACTTTCAACAATGCATTTTTTAATTACATTTTTAACCCAATATTTGGGTTTGTCCATATTTGACCCAATTTTTTTAGAGTGTGGTTACCAAAGTACGGAAGCCCTGAACCGCAACCTAAAAAAAAAAGTCAGTAAAAAAAAAAAAATCTTAAAAAAAAAAAAAAAATCTGTAAAAAAAAAAAAAAAATCTAGCATTTCGAGATTAAAGTCGAAATGTTTCGAGATTAAAGTCGAAATGTTTCGAGATTAAAGTCGGAATGTTTCGAGATTAAAAAACATTTCGACTTTAATCTCGAAACATTTCGACTTTAATCTCGAAACATTCCGACTTTAATCTCGAAACATTTCGACTTTAATCTCGAAACATTTCGACTTTAATCTCGAAATGCTAGATTTTTTTTTTTTTTTTTTTTTTACAGATTTTTTTTTTTTTTTTACAGATTTTTTTTTTTTTTTTTAAGATTTTTTTTTTTTACTGACTTTTTTTTTTTTTTTTAGGTTGCGGTTCAGGGCTTCCGTACCAAAGTAAGTATTATTTGAAATAATAAGTTTACATCTTTTTGAAAGAAGTCTTTTATGCTCACCAATGCTGCATTTATTTGATTTGAAATTGTATTACAATTTAAAATAACTCTTCTCTATTTAAAGTAAGGGATAATGTACGTCCAGCTGGGTGTTATCGCAGAATAAACCCAGAGTCAGTCTTGCATCAGCCTGAAGGGGTTTATTCTGCAATAACAACCGGCTGGACGTACATTACCCTGCTTATTACACGGCTACTTGTCACATAAATAAATTAAATATTAATCTGAGTTGAAATATTGGTTAGCTCTTTAAACGCGGAGAGTTGCAGCGGCAAAATCAAACTAGATACGCCGGTATACAGTTTTACCACTTATTACACCACATAAATAATTATGGGGATAAGAGATATTGATCTGAGATGAAGCTGTTTTATAATCGTACCAAATTATATTACATTTATAATAGGGGTGTAACGGTACATGTATTTGTATTGAACCATTTCGGTTCGGTATGCATACAAACCGAACGATTCATTTGACAATTTTTCCTGCCGACAAAATTCGCGCTGACGCGAATGTTTGCGGTGTTGCCACCACAACGTTGCGCAACATCAAATGGCAACCGTAATGAAAGCGTAATGAAACTGCGCTACTCGTTATGTGCTTCACGGATCGTTTATCAGTTCGGACCAGCAACATCTGTGGCCGTTTGTGGTTAAAAAGTATTTGAACGTGTGTGTTTTTTTAAATGATCCTAGATAAGAGTCTCATTCCTCGTCTGAGATCGTGTAGAGGCTTTGAAGCGGCATTGAAACTGCAATTTGGACCCCATTGAAGTCCACTATATGATAAAAAAAAATCCTGGAATGTTTTGCTGAAAAATCTTAATTTCTTTTCGACTGAGGAAAGAAAGACGTGAGCATCTTGGATGATATGGGGGTGAGTATATTATTAGGAAATTTTTCATTCTGACGTGAACCGCAGAAATCATTTGATTTCTTGGCATTTCCATGCCTCTCCTAAAAGCCTGGCTTAGACCATGATAACAATGAAGTCTCTGTATCAGCATGTGGTCCTCGGCTCTGCAGTGAAGTAACAGGTGCACTATGCTGCACAACACTGATAGTGCTTCAGTTTAGCGGGCTCACGGCCAGTGGGTCTGGAAACCACTCGGTTTAAGTTTCCCAGACAGCTCTCTTTATTGCCTGCATCAGCAAAGCCGCTTAGGTCACCTCGCTAAAAAAAAAAAAAAACACTTCATTCTTTCTAAATGAGGCAAACTATGCCTTTCTCTAAGGACATGTCTTTGTGTTGCAGACATCTAACATCATGACTCAGTGTGGCACTTGGGCATGTTAGGAAGCTCAGCTGGCGATTAGCAAAAATTAGCCCTAAAGTGAAGCCTTTTTCCTATGACACATGAAAGCTCTCCTTTGGGGTGTGAACAAACATCAAGTTCTTTGAGAGTGTGTCGCTAACAAGTCTGCGTATGCATATGTCGCTGTGACAACACTGCAAGCTAAGTGTGTTGGAGTGTCCGCGCACACGCTTGAAGCTGATGACGGCTGACGCACTATGTACTTTCTGTGGATGGTTGGGACATTATCATTCGCAGCTCTCGACACACTGGTTCGCTCCGGCACGCTGCCATAGCAACAACACTTAAACGTCCATCATTACAAGGCCTGTCCAGCATCAAAAGAAAAACGTCACACGCATGACAACAATGTCGCCAAAAGTACAATGCATGCCATGCTCTAGCGTTTGTTCGACGGCTCGAAACCTCATGGCATACACTCGACAGGACGCGAGACCTTAGTCACCACATCTGCTTAAACATTGCAACACAGCAGGAAACTACAAATTAAAAGATCCAGCTATTCAAAACTCATCTTGAACTATCAATTTCAATGGCTGTGTTTGGAACAGAACGACTTAATGAACACTGTATTGTGAAACAATAGGCTTTATTGTTTGATGAATGATTCAAAGTCATTTTACATGCACAAGACATTAGGATTTGGTCAGATTTGTATTGTAAACACATCCTTATTCCAGTTTCTCACAGATTGAAGACATCTGGCATTAACCTGTATTTATCAGAATTTTGGGGCATGCAAACATGCGCGTGTGTTTTGCTAGTTTCAGCCCGACGCAGTTATCATTTTCACGTCCTGTGCCACGTTGTTTAGATAGCAAATGCGTTTCTGCCCATCATGCTGGTCTGAAAACAGGTATGTTTAGGCACATTGTTGACACGTTGCTATTTTGAAAATACTGAAATACTGCGACATTGACCACCTGAAACATTATAATTTTTTTTATTTAAAGAGCACATTCGTAATGTGCGCAGCAGCACACAAGCATGCCAATATATTAAAAATAAAAGGATTACAATGTAAAAGATTATTATTGTTTGCCTAAAGACGCGTTCTGCCTTTCCACTATCATATTCCATCATGTAAATAGCGAATCCGCCTTGGTGCGAGCACAACTGGCATTTAAAGGAAATGGGAGATGAGACTCTGACGGGCAAAGCCCAAAACACACCCATTACTCAATAAGAGAATAGGGACAACCCTTTTAGACCATTTTTCCCGTCATTAAACTAGCAAAAGTGGATTCGGACACGCCATGCGCTTTAGATCATGTACTTAGTTCGTTAAAATAGGGCCCCTTATTTTTTATAATTTTTAAGTTGAATCTATTTATTAGGGCTGTCAAATGATTAATCACGATTAATCGCATCCAAAATAAAAGTTTGTATTTACATAATATATGTGGGTGCACTGTGTATAATTATTTGGTTTTGCTCGAAACCTCATGGCATACACTCGACAGGACGCGAGACCTTAGTCACCACATCTGCTTAAACATTGCAACACAGCAGGAAACTACAAATTAAAAGATCCAGCTATTCAAAACTCATCTTGAACTATCAATTTCAATGGCTGTGTTTGGAACAGAACGACTTAATGAACACTGTATTGTGAAACAATAGGCTTTATTGTTTGATGAATGATTCAAAGTCATTTTACATGCACAAGACATTAGGATTTGGTCAGATTTGTATTGTAAACACATCCTTATTCCAGTTTCTCACAGATTGAAGACATCTGGCATTAACCTGTATTTATCAGAATTTTGGGGCATGCAAACATGCGCGTGTGTTTTGCTAGTTTCAGCCCGACGCAGTTATCATTTTCACGTCCTGTGCCACGTTGTTTAGATAGCAAATGCGTTTCTGCCCATCATGCTGGTCTGAAAACAGGTATGTTTAGGCACATTGTTGACACGTTGCTATTTTGAAAATACTGAAATACTGCGACATTGACCACCTGAAACATTATAATTTTTTTTTATTTAAAGAGCACATTCGTAATGTGCGCAGCAGCACACAAGCATGCCAATATATTAAAAATAAAAGGATTACAATGTAAAAGATTATTATTGTTTGCCTAAAGACGCGTTCTGCCTTTCCACTATCATATTCCATCATGTAAATAGCGAATCCGCCTTGGTGCGAGCACAACTGGCATTTAAAGGAAATGGGAGATGAGACTCTGACGGGCAAAGCCCAAAACACACCCATTACTCAATAAGAGAATAGGGACAACCCTTTTAGACCATTTTTCCCGTCATTAAACTAGCAAAAGTGGATTCGGACACGCCATGCGCTTTAGATCATGTACTTAGTTCGTTAAAATAGGGCCCCTTATTTTTTATAATTTTTAAGTTGAATCTATTTATTAGGGCTGTCAAATGATTAATCACGATTAATCGCATCCAAAATAAAAGTTTGTATTTACATAATATATGTGGGTGCACTGTGTATAATTATTTGTATATAAATATAAATATATATATATATAAATACACACACATGCATGTATATTTAAGAACAAAACATTATTTATATATAAAATATTTATATTTATATATAATATAAATCTATATACAGTATATACATGAAAATATTTATTAAACATATACAAGCATGTGTGTGTATTTTTATATATAAAATAATTATACACAGTGCACCCACATATATTATGTAAACACAAACTTTTATTTTGGATGTGATTGATCACGATTAATCATTTGAGAGTCCTGGTATTTATATTATTTACCTATTTTACGAATTATTATTATTACTGATTTGAACATGTTTATCCAAAACAACAACATTATTATTATACATTTTATTATGAAAACATTTTATATATACATTTTATTAAGAAAAGAAAAATAATACAATGAATTATTATTATTAATGATAATTATATGGCTGTATTGAATAACCATTGTGTTGTATTGAATATTATCATTAATTATATTACTAATAATTATAATATTTATATTAATAATAATAATGAAAAATAAACAAACAAATATTATACTATTAACATTCTTATTGTAATGACAATAATATGGTAATAATAATGAACCTCTTAATAATGAAGAATAATTACTACTATTATAGTAAATGTTTTTTTTTATTTTATAATAATTGTTATTATTTTTGTATTATTAGTATAATTATTATTTTAAATATGCACAGTTACAGAACGTTTATTTTTATCTGTGCATGTCCAAAGCAAGACTGTTGAAAAGTCAAGATATTTCAGAAATGCCTTTTTTTTTTTTTTAGCAAAGAGGACACTCATTTTTTAAATTACTAAAAGAAAGGTCATGGCCATCCTGCTCTTAAAGACATGAATGAGAATTGATGAGTTAGCTAACATACTGTTCAATATTACAGCAAAAACATTGCAAAACTGCACAAGTATTTCCAGACGAAACATGCAAGGACAAAAACAGAAGGAAAAGAGCAAGCATGTCTTTAATATGCTATAAGATTCTTATACTAAAAGAGAAAAATGTACACAAGTCAAACAGTCGTATGCTAAATTATCACTTCATGACCTCATCACTTTGCATCTGTTATCACCTTGGAAGATTTTGCCATTCAAATGAAATAATGAGACAAGAAATAGATTTTACTACTGGATCACACTGTAAATGTCAAGAGCACTGAGCACTGTGGGATGTCATATTTCACACAGTAGACACCGGTTTATGAGGCGAATGTAACAGGTTATGTAGGTATTCTATGCGCACAGAAAAATACTGTGCCCATGTAACTACATACTGCAGAAATAGCAGGAGCAGATTGGTAGTAAGCTATTACGAACACAGCCAATGTCCCAGCATGGAATCAGGCACATTAGCGCCCACTGACTGCACATCTACTCGACGTCTGTCTACTTCCATCGCTCTAAAACATGTTAAGAGATGATAGAGGGAAATGAACTGAGGTTAAGAGTCTCATGCCAAAACATCTCAGCAGATAAAGAGACACAGATAGCACCTCTTTTAAATAAGTGCCGCCTGGGCCATTTGTCATCTCCAGGCTGGACCTGAACATCGATGGCATAAACATTATTTAAAAGAAATTTGCTTCCTGTTTGAGGGGCTTCCATTAATCATAGACGTATTCGAACACGCTTCCTCCGCAAGACTCTGTATCATCAATAATCTCGCCAACAGAGTATGAGTCCAAGTTTGGAACACAGCTCTCAGTTTTGGAAATGACTGATGATAGATCAATGTCGAAAGATTAATAAGCACAATCGAACAGGAGGAGACCAAAGGGAAAAATTGCACTGCTTGCTGACACATCAAAACGTTCGTAGTATGCAAATGACGAAAAAAAACAAGATTCTGCACTCGAGTGAACTTTTTATATTGTGCGTTCATTTCCAAATCTCAGGTTCTACAGCAATTATACATCCAGGGCTTGACATTAACTCTTTTGCTCACCAGCCACTGTGGCTAGCGGTTTTCCAAAGTGACTAGCTACTCAGCATTTTCACTGGCCACAATTCTTCAATACCATATGGAAAAACTGCCATCTAGATATTTTTAAAATTATCTCATAATTTGGCAAATTATATATTAGGCTGCTGTCACTTTAAGACCTGATGTACGGACCCATTATACTGTTTTACATTAGCCAGCTTTGGGTGTGAGCACAAAATCTGTGGGAATGAGTAAAATTATGCTCAATACGCGTTTTTGTGGCACTCGCTGTCGGAGAGACCGGAGAGCGTGAACGCGCAGCTGGTATTGTGTAAAGAGTTTCCGATATTACAGTATCGATATGTATCGAAAAATCAATAATTTTGACAACACTAGATAGGAATTAGTTTATTATTTCAGATGCCCTTTGAAAAGACTATGTATATATAAAATTCAACCCGCCAAAGTGTCTAGTAGGAGTGACTGCGTTACACGCAACCGGTGAAATGTGTTAAAGGGATAGTACACTTTGAAATTAATTTTTGGTATGTTTTAGCTTACCTCAAGGGCATCCAAGATGTGGGTGTCTTTGTTTCCGCAGTATTTTCAATTTTGATATTTTTAGGTCAAACCGTTCTTGTCTGTCAGTCATATAATGGAGGTCTATGGTCACCACCTCAAAGAGCAGCACAGAGAAGTCTAAATTAAACATGATTGAATGACTCGTAAATGTAAGTACACATTGATGGCCTAAGACACGAAACGAGCGGTTTGTGTGAGAAAACGAACAGTATTTATATAGTTTTTACCTCTTGTAATCACAGCCACGTCCAAGTGATCTGAGGGCGTGGGTGATTTGGTCTACACAAGCACCGGAAGTGATCTCTCACGCGTGTACGTCACTCATTTACACAGAGATTTCGGAAGTGCTACCTTTCACTGTGAAGATCTAAACATATTTAGATATACAGGAAATCGCAATGGAAGAAGATTTCGATACATCAACAGACAACGTCGAATTTTTGCGCAACCGCGCGAGAGATTCTTGCGTAGACCGAAGCACCCACGCCCTCTGATCACTTGGACGTGACTGTGGTTAAACGATATAAATACTGTTCATTTTCTAACACAAAGCACTCGTTTCGTGTCTTAGGCCATCAATGTGTACTTATATTTACGCTCTTTGAGGTGGTGACCATAGACCTGCATTATATGACTGATAGACATGAACGGTTTGACCTAAAAATATTAAAATTGAAACTACTGCGAAAACAAAGACACCTACATATTTGACGCCCTTGAGGTAAGCTAAAACATACCAAAAATTAATTTCAAAGTGAACTATCCCTTTAATGTCAAGCCCTGTATTATATATGTGTGATTATGACACGAGAGAGTAAATTACGACTAAATTTACATTTCTTTTCAGAGAGTTTAAGATGCTTTTTAAAAGAGTTAAAACATAATTAAACAATTTAAAAATGACAACAAAGTCATTGTCCAGGAATAACACCAATCACAAAAAAAAGTCAAACCAGCTCTTTCCATCCTTCCATTTTGCGGCAGACGACAGATGCGATTTTGCCAGGAGAAAAGGGGAAGTGTCAGCATGTATTAATTTCAAAGTCTGGCTGACAGATGAGTCAACGTTTCCTTCCTC
This sequence comes from Pimephales promelas, assembly GCF_016745375.1. The sequence goes on along the minus strand of NW_024121099.1, from coordinate 10,839,646 downwards.
CTCCCACCTTCTAAAGCAAAAGGACAAAAGAAAGTGGTCTCTTTGCCAAAGGTTTTTCGTAAAGGTAGAAAGGCCTCCCTTCGCAGAGCGATCTCCCACAGCAACTGCTCTAATGAGTCTATGCTCATAATTAACAAGAGAGGTTCCAATAAGGTCCTGTAGCTGGATTAATAAGTTCTCCTGAAGGAACAAAGGAGTTTTACCTGCTCTTTACTAAACCCAGGTTTCATGGCACACTGAACAACTGTATTAAGATGCTGTTAAAGTGGAATAGTGAGGCGCAAACTACTTCCCAAATGCATGCTACTGATCTCCTGCCACCTTAGATGTGCTGCCAGCTCTGCAGCCGTGGCAGTGACCTAGTTGTGAGCACTCCAGTCTAAACATGGAGAGGGAGATGACAGGTACTATGCCGGAGACAAATTATATATCATGAAAGTTAAAGTGCAGCTATTAAAAAAAAAGTCGAGCTAACTTTGCAATAGAAAAATAGAGATTAACACATGATTAACCACTGAATTTAATGCATCATATACAATAAAGTTCAACAATGAAAAAGCAAATGCTTTGGACTTCATTGTATATACTCAGATCTCGTGCAATGTTACACAGTGAGCACATTCTGTGGAAGTTATGCTATAAAAGTGGCATATTCGCCCTAATGCATCACTCTGTTCTCCATGTTCTAGTTTTTCGGGAGCACTGAGGTGGGATAATGACTAAGGAGGCCTGGATTCAGCCAACCTCATTAATGATCCAGGGCTTTTGCCGAGTCAGATCGCTGGCACCTTGGGATCCACAAAAGAAACCCTTATCCATCCTTCAAAGAGACCCTGAGGATAGATTTACTTAGCATCTCAGCAATTCCTTTGTAACTGGAAGAAATAAACCTTCTCATGATCAAAGGTAAATAGTCTGATGTCTGCACCACTAGTGGCAATAATAGAAACTGCAGAAATAAAGAGATTGGTCAACTTTTTCAGCAGCCATCCCTCCAGATGTATTTTCCCATTTATTTTCTCCATTTACGACACTGGCTGACTATAAGGAAGAAAATTAAAATTTGGATTTATTTCAAAATATTGAACGGATCACAGAATTCAAGGTTCGGATCATTAACGGTTTTTGAGCCACGGATCATTTTTCAGATCAGCAAAAATAAGAAAAAAAAGTATATATATATATATGGGCTATGAAAAGATTAATTGCAATTAATCTCATCCAAAATGAAAGTTTGTGTTTACATAATATATGTTTGTGTGCTGTGAGAATTGATGAGTTAGCTAACATACTGTTCAATATTACAGCAAAAACATTGCAAAACTGCACAAGTATTTCCAGAAGAAACATGCAAGGACAAAAACAGAAGAAAAAGAGCAAGCATGTCTTCCATACAAGTCAATGAGACCAGAAACTGTCTGGTTATTGATATTCTTCTAAATATCAGAAAATCGGCTGAATGGATTTGAAAACGGTAAAACTCAACTGTTTAACTCTGGGGGAGTGGTAAAATGAGCCTATTTCCCCAAAAAAAGTGGAGTATCCCTTTAAGACCAGACCGAAAAAAAAACTGACAAACGTCCGGATTCTCTCTCAAATGTTCACTTATGACAAAGACGTGAGAATACTTGCTGAGACGAGCATTTCAACGGGTATTTTGACATCATTTTGTGTTTGTGTCCGTTCAAGGGCAAGGAAATGCGAAAGATGAATCAATCGGTGTTCGAGCACTGTCTAAAACAGGCCTCTCTCCGTCTCTCTCTTTTTGGGTGTGTGTGGCTGAGCGCACAGATAATACGTGAGTACCGAGCGATCCGTTCCACCCCTAATCCTGCTAACCTGCTATATATACAAACATACTGTATATTCACTGGGAATAAAACACAATATTTTAAAAAATGAATGGGATATTTACTTCAAAAACCATTTGGCGCTGTATTGTCACCACCAATTCATTGAGCCTGAATATCAGGCCACTCAAACAAAAGGAGCAATTTTCACTATAATATTTGAATAAATCGCTTACATGTCTCTGCACATAAAAAATTAGCTCTTACAAAGACAAATTTAATGATGCCCATTAAGATTTAATAGAGTTACTTAATATAACACGATGATCGAATCCACTTTTTTCTAGTAAGCACTGGGCAGATATTGCATTTCATTTCATCTGTAGAGAGTAAGTAAACACAGGTTATATACAGATCTAATAATATGAGCTCAGGATATGATCATGGCATACCTGTAATTAAGTTTTGAAATTACCCTTCAGAACTCTCGTTCGGTATTCTTGTAATTCCACTCAATGGCCTCATATTTGCTTTCAGATTTATCCAGTGGTTTTCAAGGAGAGTGAGTGCAAACCAGTTTATAGCTCCCATCAACCTAACCACGACAAGCGTGTGTCCCTTGAGCTGAGAAATCCATCCATATCACGAAGATATCTCAGACTCTGTGATGATAAATAATAAAAAGTTCCCATGATATTACCAGGCTGTATAGTTTAAACTCCACAAGGCTGTGGAATACAACCCCCTTCTCTCAACCCAATCGTCCCTATTGATGGGGCAGTGTTTTTATTGTCTGGCCGAGAGAATGTAATGAAAGCATGGCCCTGGTTTACTGGCTGAATTCATCAAACGCTGATCTAAATGTAGAGGCCGCAGATCCCATCTGTCTCTCATTCTGTCTCCTGCTCTCCAGAGCCAGGTCTGAAATGCTACTATCACATATCAGACACACAGGACACCTATGGCACTTTAATAAATATTTAAGAAAATGACAATTATGCCACAATTTACACAATTTAACAATGGATTTGACCATCATCAAGCTATTCCTATAACAAAAATTTACTTAAATATTATTTAATTATTATACTGGGTAACATATATATATATAATACATACATACGGTGTTACAGGTAATCTGCTCGCTTTCTGTTATTGGTGGGATTTTCATGTGTTTAGTTCTGTTTTGTTCTAAATGAATCCATTGTATACAGATTAGGGGTGTAAGGATACCCTCATGTCACGATTCTATACATATAACGATACTGAACTCATCATACGATATTATTGCGATACTCCAAGACATATGATGAAAGGTTAACAAAAAATGTACTTTTGATTAAAATGCTAACTTTGATATTACATTGTGGGTTTAAATGAATAAGCTTAGACTCTGTGCTTTTAACCCAAGGACAGTGGTGACACCAGATTAAAAATATTCATGATTCTAAAGATGGAAATACAGAACTATTTTAGACGAATATTCTTGCACTTTTTCACTGACTAGATATTTTAAAAATAATGTTGGACACTTTTTACTGGTCAGGTAACATTTGGCATTATCATGACCATTGCATTATTATTATACATTATAACTAACATTATATAGTAGTTTAATGTAGTACTGACACTAAAACTAAAAAAAACTCCATTTTTTTCCTCACACAGTAATCATTTTTCGGGGGGGGGGGGAGGGGGGGCTGTCCACGATACATATTGTCACTATCCACGATATGTATTGTTGCAATTTTTCTATTGCGATATATTGTGGCACGATATATTGTTACACCCCTAATACAGTTGTGTGTGCGTGAGAGAGAGACTGTACACAAATATATATTTAAAAATATTTTGGATATAAAATAAGATTATATAATATTAATATAATATATTAGGTTAACATTAAAAAGCTACACAGCTGAACCTCAAAAAAGCACATTCAAATATATACAGTATGTCGACAACTGAAATATTTATGTTATATTATTTTTGGATATGAAACAGGCAAGTTTCAGTCGAGCGCATTCAAATTTCAAATATTTCTTATACAGACATCATGTGGTTGACTGAATTCTCTACTATAATGTCCTTGTGTGGTCTGCCACATCAAATAAAGTCCTCCACTGTTGACCACTGAGCTCCAGTGCGTTTTGTCATCTCATCTTCAAATGCACAGTGAAAATGAGGTGTGTGCCTGGTGGGGATGTTGGCATACGGCTGCGTAGTGTGAGCTCAATCCCCCGCTAGTTCACAGGCAAGTCATTTCCCTCAAGTTTCAATTATAAAAAAAAAAAAAAAGAGAAAGAAATAAAGATGGAGCCGTTCATCACACGGGAAAAGCTCATAAAGAGCTTTAGTATGCCGACAACATGTTGGCAGAAGAGAGAAATGGTATCTTGTAAACACTGGAAGATTTGTTGAATGTTTGATAAACCTTAGTATTTCAGGCTCAAATTACTGTCAAGGATAAATAATCTCTTATTCTTCTGTAATCAGTGAGTGTTACACTCAAAAAAAGGTCATAAAGTGGGGACTTGTGGGACATTGTGAGTAATGGTGCTTGTGATTTTCCTACACTCTTCCATCTTGACAATCCAGACGGTGCTGATGAAGCCTTTAACATAATGACAGGTGAAGGAGAGGCAGTATGGTGCTTATGAAGTTAAACCGAACTATTTTAAAAATGCTATCAGCAAAAAGTTCGGCAAAATCTGCTTTTCATGAGGAAGCCGTCAAGGTCTGTTCACATGAAATCAGATGCTATTTAACGAAACAGAAGCACAATATGAGGAATTTGAATATATTTTGTGCTATATAAAAATGTATCACGGTTCCCCAAAAAATTATTAAGCAGCAAAAACTGTTTGATCATACTAAGAACCATTATAAATACAGATCACATAATTAATAATTGAGCACCAAAACAGAATATTAGAGTAATTTCTGAAGGATCATAGAGAAATGGCTGTTTGCCATCACATATATTAAAATAGGAAAAAAAGTTTATTTAAATAGTAATAATATTTCACAATATCACCATTTTGTACTAGCCTGGGTTTCCCCATACCACTTTGTGCAGCGCGATTTTATTCACGCTGCTAGGCAGTCTGGATCCCATTAGGGCTGTCAACTTTAGTCGTTTAGTCGACTAATGGCCGTCTTGGTCGCCTGACATTCTTATTGGTCGACCAGACGCATTTTTTTTTTTTTTTTACCAAAAGAAATACATTTTCAATGATTTACTCCTTGATATTTATTCCTTTATAAAGCAGTTATTTATTACTGAATTCTAAATATAATAATTAGCCCATGTTTTATCCCCAACTTTAAATGATTTAATTTAGGCTATTTTTTGTAACTGTGCCACAGTTTAGCGTAGTAAGCGCACACACATAATACACTCGGGAACCGCACCTGTGTCTGGCTGCGCTGCTGCTCGCGCTCAGTAAGGGATATACCGGTAGGTAGTTTTGCTGTATTCATTCAGTTCACGCTACTTGTTTAGTCGACAAAATGTCCAAGAAATCCAAATCTTTTGTCTTCCAAAAATCCAAAACAAATCCAAAACAATCCAAAAATCCAAACATTTTTGTGGAAGTAGGCGACGGCGATCGCGTTGCTCCATGAGCGCGCACATCGCGTGTCTACATTTGAAATCGAACTTGAGCGCGCAAAAGACGTGAGCAGCCCTTTTAACGGCTTTATCATGCTGACTCAGATTGTGTTTTCGTTTTTATTTGTACACTTGACACATTTGAAAATAGCCTAAATAATGTAACAAAACGAAAATAAACCTATATGCCTTCTTACAACACAGCCTATTTCAGATTGATTTAAAGGCTATTTTGTTTTTTTGTGCCTTGATGGCTAGATCGGCTGGACAAAAGTTAACCGATAGCTTTGTAAGTAAAGAAAAATAGCCTGTATAAACGAGAGCTTTTGTTAAGATTTTTCATTATGTGGCAGATAGCAGTTAGCCTATATTTTTTTGTAGCGTGCGGTGCAATCAGGTGCACGATGGTGACGGTCACTATTAATAGACCTAGGACAGAGCTCCTGACTTTTTTCAGTAAAATAAAATCACTTAATTTTCAAAGAATTTCATTATTATTATAGTTTTATTTATTTTTGATGTTTTTTCGTTGTTGTTTTATAAATGCTCGATGACAATTGTCTAAAAAATGTTCAATCAAAACATCCGTTTTTTTTTTTAGTCGACTAATCGTTGCGCAGGGCAAGACCTTGGTCGACTAAGGATTTCTTTGGTTGACTACAGCCCTAGATACCATGGACCAAATTTTCGCCCTCAGCGAGGGGACCAATCACAGAACGGGGAGGGAGCAGCAAGACGATGACGATGACACACCGAAGGAGGTTTTTTTTTATACCTCTGGAACCAACATGGCAGCAGACCCAGAACCAGCCTAAAAGATAGTGAATGTGGTCGCATTTGCACGTTTAACCAACTTGCATAATTTCTTTAGTGAATCTGGCGCTAAAACTTGTGAACTCTCCCAGCATTGTATTTTAAAATCTCATTCTGCAAGTTTTTCAAACTTGGCATGCACAGGAATTTGCCTTTGTGGATAATGCTACGACTCCAGGGACAACATTCATTTCAGGCTGATTCGTCAGGTCTGCTCTTGGAGCACAACTAACCTGAATAAGCCTGCCCTGTTCGGTCTGCAGAGTGCTGAGCTCCTGTCCAATGTTGCCCTGGCCTTGTCTCAGAGCGTTGTACTCCATCTTCAGCTGACTGGCATGGGCGGACAGTTTGGCCACCTCCTCAGCCAGTTTAACAAGCAGAGCCCGGTCCTGCCCTTTCACTGACTTCAGATCAGTGTCGTGGTCGGTGAGAGAGTGCAGCAGTGAGGTTTGCACGCCCTCCAGACGCAGGAAGTTATTGTTGTAGTCGGGGCAGTTGGGGTCAATGAAGATGTTAATGCGGGAACCGTCGCCTCTCTCGATGGTTACCAGGGCATTAGCCTCATCCTGGTTAGTGCTGATGAGAGGGGGACCATCGGGGCCGCTGGGCGCTTGGTAATGGTTCATCAGAAGGATGATCCCGGTTACCGTGACAGCCAGTAACACGGCAACAAAGAGCAGGATGGTGCATAGGAGATAGCTACAGCTCATCCTCTGTAGAGAGCGTGAAAAACAGACACAGAACAAGATGCATTAGTATAAAAAAAAAAAACATGTCTCAAAAGAAGCATTAAAATGACCAGCGTAGACGGACAGAAATGTGTTTTTTTTTTTTTCTATCTCCCCAATACATTTTAATCTTAAATACAACTCTGCACTGATTAAACTCGCCGGAGGGCATATCAAATCTGACATATACTGATAACACAGATTCAAAAGTAGGTTTCCCACAACTGCAGCTTACAAATTTCTAAAAAATCCCTGTCGAGCATTAAACATGCATGGAGATGTCTCTTGAAAGTTTAATCTGCTATTATGTAACACCTGAAGACTCCTGAATGCATAAATTCAGGCTTTTCACAAAGGTGTTTATAAAAGACGGGAAAATGAAATCTATTTGCTCGGTTGCCTAAGACCTAATAGCCGTCCCTCGCTCTAGATAATTTAAGTCAGGATGATAGTATTGACAGAGCATGCAACCTCAACCAGTAGGATTTTCTCTAAGCCCAGACGTTCAGAATTGGGGATGCTCTGATAAAAGGATCATGGCCAAAGCAAACTGATATTGATTGTAATTACATTTCCATTTTTGGTGCACCATTTGCCTTTTGAATCATTATAAAGCTAAAATGCAACTCATTTAAATGGTTTGAGAAGCAAATAAACTATATTCACTGTGGGAGAACGAGAAAGATAAAAACAGATAATTACACATAATGTGTATCCTTTGCTCTTTGTTATATTGAACTAGGGCTGATGTATAATGTAAATATATGAAATTGCTCAAATCATCATTATGACTTCTGGGATCAGAATAAATTATATGCATACATTTATTTACATAACCCTTGCAGAATGTGCTGGATAAAATGAATCATAAAAGCTGCATGTTATTTTTCTGATTGCTGTTATTGTTAACCAGTTTAAAAGTTGACATAGCCTTGAATCTTTATAATGTGTGTTGTTACCTGGATGACAATTGTTTTTACTGCATGTTCATAAGTGTCTTGTTTGTCCTGAGCGGTTAAACTGCCCACTCTTCTTCAGAAAAGTCATCCAGGTTCAGCACATTCAGCATCTTCTGAATATTTAAACCCTTTCCAGCAGTGACAGTGTGATTTTGAGGTGAAAATGTTCACCTATTCTCAAGAAAGCATCAAGATCCATTAAGAGCCGGGGGTACGTATTCTGTTTAAAGATCATATTTTTTAATTTAGTATTGCACTCCAGAACAACATATATAACATATAAGTACAATTTTAATCATCCAATTCAAAATGTTTTCAATATTTTTGAGTTTTATGTCTACAGCCTAAATATTTTCACTGAAAAAACTTTACATATTAGGGCTATCATTTGATAAATAAATGAATTAAAGGAGTAGTTCACTTTTAAAAAAAACTTTTGCTGATAATTTACTCACTCCCATGTCATCCAAGATGTCCACGTCTTTCTTTCTTCAGTCGAAAAGAAATTAAGGTTTTTGATGAAAACATTCCAGGATTTTCTCCATATAATGGACTTCATTGGGAACCAAACGGTTCAAGGTCCAAATGAGAGTGTCAGTGCAGCTTCAAAGCGCTTTAAACGACACCAGATGATGACTAAGGGTCTTATCTAGACTAGGACACTTCGAGTCAAGACTCAAAAAAAGATTCGTTCATTTTGATGAACGAGTTCGAACAGGAGTCACGAACGCTCATCACAGAACAGATTCTAAAACTTCAACTTTTTTACATATATTTTTTAAATGAGCGATCGTTTCGCTTGATAAGACCCTTATTCATCATCTGGTGTCATTTAAAGCCCTTTGACTCTGCACTGAAACTCTCATTTGGACCTTGAACCGTTTGGTTCCCATTGAAGTCCATTATATGGAGAAAATCCTGGAATGTTTTCATCAAAAACCTTAATTTCTTTTCGACTGAAGAAAGAAAGACGTGGACATCTTGGATGACATGGGAGTGAGTAAATTATCAGCAAAAGTTTTTTTTAAAAGTGAACTACTCCTTTAATTACATGATATGCTGAACAAAGCAAATAATATAGACACCAAAAAGACAAAAAATAGGCACACAAAATAGACAGCATTACTTTAAATGCAGTCTTCAGACATATTAAAAACACTTATGCATGCAAGCATGTTATCCTCTTATTGTGCATTAAAAATGTACCATGAAGCCGACGTACATGAGGAGGAGGGGCGGCAGAAGCTCATTTGTGAACACTTTACACTGATTTCTGTGATTGCCCAGGGCCCAAGCGGTGGGCTTGAATATAAACGACAAGATGAGCAGTGTTTCCTTTGAGGATCTAGGAAAGCACATCCCCACAGGGCAAAAGACTAGAAACCACAGATATAAGCCTTAAAGCTCAATATTACGGTTTGGTTAAGTGCCCAGAGTTGACAACTCTCTCATCCACGCGAGTGTGTGCCAGCGTGCAGACATGTGTGTGTGTGTGTGTGAGTGTGTGCATACAGCAACAAATACAGATATAACAACAAATGAAGTGAAGAACATTTGATGGGAAACTAGGGAATGCCACGCAGGCACTGAAGAGGGCTTGCTTATCATTTTGCTATGTCTTTTTATTCAGGGGGAGCCTCCATTGCTCGCCCCGCTGTTATAAGTGCCACTTCAATATTCCACTTGACAGCGGGTGCCGCTCCCTCGTGAGAGCTTCGAGTACATTTTCTACATTTATTTGTTGTACTTTTACATATATGCCAGAGTGACTCAATGCCCATGTGCCATAGTACCATTTATGATTGAAATTAAATCACTGACACTCAGGCTGAAGCAGAACACAAGCTACAATAAGATTATTTCTGCTTTCCTGGTCGGGCCAAATTTCTATTCGCAGTTCAGAAACATATTCACTAGCACAACAAAAAATGTCATAAATAAAAGATTATAAATGTAAATGAATTTATACAGCATATTAGCCTTATTTATGCTCACACTTTAGATTAGGCTCTAATTCCCACTATTAACTAACTATTAACAATGGCTTTTGCCTCAGTAAACTCCTAATTACTGCTTATTAATAAGGTTGTTAAGTTAAGGTATTTGGCAGGATTAAGGGATGTTGAATATGGTCATGCAGAATAAGGCATTAATATGTGCTTCATAAGTACTAATAAACAGCAAATATGCACAATATCTAACTAGTTAATAGCCTACTGGTTGTTGATTTTCAACCTATTCAAATACCATGCAAAACATTTTTAATAGATAAATAAAACTATAACTAAGAAAAATATTCAAGCCAACTTAATTGAAGTTTAAAAACTTGCCAACAAGTGGATTTTTTGTCACAGAAAATCAAAGTTTTAGGGATACAAAAATCCATGTTCATTAAGATAATTTCAAAGATATAGTGATAGAACAATTAGGCAAGTCGTAAGGCCAATAGTCATAAATCAGGGTGCAAGCAACACCAAAGTCATGGGTTTGATACACAGGAAACTGATAAAACATATACTGTAGCTTGAATCCACTACTTTACACTACTTTGAATAAAAGCATTTGCCAAGTAAGTGCGACATTTCCATTTGAAGTTAAATCACCAAGTGTTGTACACCTGCATGCAAACACACAGTCACGGATGCACTAAAAAAGGCATACACCCCCCGAGATGTTGATTTAACAGTCACTCCTGTGAATAATAGCACTTGCTCTGATGCAAAAACACACTGTAAAAGACATCTAAATTGACGATAGCTGTGTTTTGTCCCAGAGTCATGGATATATTATTCTGCAGAGGTTTTATATTGTATTTCCATACGTCTGATAAAGAATCTCTTCACAAGACACCAATGAACAAAAGCAAAAGCGGAGCGTCAGAACGTCCCACAGCGTCCAGCACAGGCATTGTCATATTTATTTTAAAGATAATTAATGTGCACAAAAGACTCCAGCCTACTTCATCATGCAGCACCAGGCGAGAGCGGTCTCAAATCAATTTGTTACAATAAAGCAACAATACCTGCTGTCTGCTGGAATTAACCGGGCTTATATCTGACCCCTCCACTGTGAGCATATCGCATACAGCGGCGTGGCAACAAAGACGCGGGCGAGGCCCGACTTTTCCCTCCAGAGCAGCCCTGCGAGAAATCCTCACCGACACAATGAGGCAGCAAGCTCGTCTATTCTGTGTACAAGTGCCCCATCAATCTTGCTCTTCTTCATTGTGATAGAGCCTCTCTACGGGTGTTTACGAGAAAAAAAAACTGGGACTCGTAAACATTCGACCGCCATTCCACGACTTGCATCTTAACTAGGCCACAGGCCCTGACATCAGCCGCCTTCAGAGGCATCGACGCACCTTTACTTCCCTCTCACACAGTCTAGTGGGCAGATGCCCCCTGAACAGACACAGGTTAAGATTAGAGGGCCACGCTTAGCTGAGCGCAGACAATATTTGATAAGGGCTTTTATCTATCGAGGCTCTTGAATGAGGAGAGGTGAAACAGAGGAGCTGCGGAACAAAAACACCACCGCATTCTTTCCACCGCCCACCTCAGACCTATGAGACCCGCGGCGAATCGACACTGATACCGGCCACAGGAACTGAGAGGTCGGTCAAATGCACTGACACGAAGGGAATGTCACCTGACAGAGCTGGTGATTGCTTATTTGGGGAGGTGTAGGCGAGGTGTCAGGTTCTGCTCTTGACAAAAGAAGCATAACAGAGAAACAGCCTTCCTATTAGAAATAGCAATAAAATCCACATAATAGCCCAATAGTTTCTCCCTGAGAGCAATGACATAAAACGGACAGCAAATGAGAACCAAATCATAAGTAATGTAAAGTTATAATCATTTCTCTCTTCCGTGGTTGTGAAAAAATTAAGAATTGAACTTTTCGATTCATTTGTGAATTTGAATTGAATTGAACTGGCCACAGGAATTGAATTGGAATTTAAAAGGCATTCTCAATTCACGAACCCTTGGTCTTCTCTAAACTTTCAGGACATATTTAGAAAGATCCTTCAAGGATCCTTACTGGAGGACAGGGGTGTTTATTGGAAGTCATATCAGGTAACTACTTGGGCGCCGCAGGGTTCTTCTGTTTATTTCATTAAAGAAATTCAAGAGAAAAGTCTGAGAAAAAGTTCAAATATAATTGAAGAACTCCATTAAGTCTCCAGGGCTATGGAAAAGTAACCTCCAAGCAATAAAAATGTCCTCAGGGTGGTTTCGCTCATCATTAGTTTAATTGTAGGCTATATAAGTTGAGCTACCAGGGAAAATTGTCTTTTCTCTGTTCTCGAAACAAAAGATTCTCTTTTTGGAAGGGTCGGCATCCCTTGAGACACATGTGGTTTAATCATAACTCAATCAATCAATAAAACCTGAACCACATTCATTGGGTTTGTGTGTCCTTCTTATCTTATGAATGCAGCTCTGCTGATTACAAATCATGAGAATGTGAACTGCCTCAGGTTCATATTGGTTTTTCAATGAATGCATGTGTTCTGAAGGGGTTTCAAAACAATGAACAGCCAGTGAGGTTGCAGGCAATTTCAACAGTGATTAAAAGGCTGTTAGGGATGAACTTCACTTTAAGGTCAGAGCTTTTAAAGTCACTTTTTAGATGTCACATGTTCTAATATACAGTGATCTTATTGCAAAGATGACCTTGACACAAGGTTTAAGTGAATATTAAACTACACTAAGCTTTTAGAAGTACACGTTCATAGAAATACAAATCTAGGATATGTATGTTGCATGTGAGAAGACTACGATGTGAATACTAAGACTTAGCAGGCATTGTTAATTCCTTAGGCCCTTGGAAATATGTCATTTCTAATGTCAAGGTGGTAACCATTATATCATTTACTTTTATATTTATTTATTGAACTGATCATTTTATCTAGTGACAAACGTAGCACAAATCAAAAGTAAGTGGAATAGCATTGAGCTTCTGGGCGTACAAAAGTAGGAAAATTGTGTCCGAACTGTATTTTACTTTAGAATTTGAACCCGTGGTCAGTTCGCTTTTACTTGGCATAACTACAAATAACACAAGTATGTCAACATCAGTGTTGGGTGTAACTAATTACTAAGTAATTAGTTACTGTAATTTAATTACTTTTCCCTTGAAAATGTGAAGTAAAGGATTACTCTTCATTTATCTGTAATTTAATTACAGTTACTTCTGATGTAATTGAGGTAAATACTGTGTATAGATCAATCCGATCTCACAGCGATTCGTATGCATTTTATGAGGTGTCTAAATTGTACGACCGCACTCGTACAAATTCGTATGAATTATTGTAAAATATGTATGAAAAAAGTGTGAATTGTCATGAGATCAGAAATAAAAAAATAGTGGGTTTAACATCAAAATGTATTGTCTGATGCTAAAAAGTGTGTTTTTATAATGTAACCTTCTCAACCTTGGTCAGTTTAAGGATAATTCATACAATTTTATAGTATTTATTTGAAAGAATTAAAACAGATTCATGTCTATCCTTGTATTATTCAGCTGGTTGAAATTGATATGGGATTTTGAAAGTAATTAAAAGTAATTAAATACTTTTTAGAGAGAGTAATTAGTACAGTAATCTAATTACACTGTTGAAGGGGTAATTAGTAATTAGTAGTTAATTACTTTTTTAGAGTAACTTACCCAACACTGGTCAACATTTACACAAACATTTTGTTAATACATGTGATGGAGCACCATCTTTGTGAGACAGACTGTAAGCTACTGTTTATGTCCACACTTAACGGATAAACAGATTTAAACTAAGACATAATAATATAAAAGTCAGATGGACGGCACTCCCAATCAGCACCCGATCATAGACTTGATGATGTATACCAAAATATTTTCTTTAGCTCAGGGGTCCCTTTATCTTGCAATAAAATCTACCGCTCCTGCTGAAATATTGAGGTGCCTCAAGGCTCTAATCTAGGCCCGATCTAATCTTCTTATAAGAGCTTAAGTTGGAAAGATGCTCTCCCAGCTGTGCACATACATTCAGAGGGTGAAATAAACAGGCTGGCAGTCAGACATATGTAGTTGTTTACTTTTTCCCCTGAGGAACATATCTCCCTGTTTTAAGAGTCCTGGGTATTCATTAACTACTGTACGGGTCTTGATGAGTGACCTTTTAATGTTCTTAATGCTTCAGCAGAAAACCAATCCCAGACAGATGAAAACGCATCTGTCTGGGATTCGATCAATGGGATTGGATCCGCATCAATATGTGTGTTGACCAACTAATAGCATACATCCAGACTATAGGGTATTTATATTCATTAGGGTTGAGAACCGAGAACGAGGTCTTATTAAAAAAAAAAAAAGCTAAATGATTTCCTTGAATTCACGTTCTGATAATGGCATTTAGGCATGCATTCTTTTACCGATGCAGATAGTCGTGCACCAAAATACCAGTGTTGTAGTACTCGAGACTCGGACTCGTCTCGGACTCGGTCTCGAGACCATATTTTAATGGTCTTGGTTAGGGTTGGGTATCGAGAATCGAGTATCGATTGGAACCGGGACTAACTTTTCGTTTTTCCCGGAATCGTTCAAAAGTTAAAATTTCGATTCCTAGTTTCGATATTCACAGTCTGCCGAGCGGAAAAAGAAACCGCTGAACAACACCAACGAAGAAGCGTCTACCGGAAGTGTTGGCATAACCGCGCGAGTTGAACATGAGTAGCTTACGTCGGCTGTCCAACGTGTGGCTTCACTTTTCTAAAAAAATAACGAAATCTCGGCAAAATGCAAAATTTGTGACAGGAGTATTTCCTTCAGAAAGACCGTTGGTTAGCAAGGTTAGCTAAACTTTTTTGACCCTGCCTCTTAAAAGAATCGGAATCGAGAATCGTTAGGAACCGGAATCGAAACAAGGAATCGGAATCGGAATCAGAATCGTTCAAATTCAAACGATACCCAACCCTAGTCTTGGTCTTGTCATGGACTCGTGTGCATTTGGACTCGGAAATGACTCGTACTCGAACATTTTTTTTTTTTAGGACTCTGACTTATTCCCGAGTCCACTCGAGATCAATTCAAAAATATTTTTCATGATTATTAATGTATGTTAATAAAATATTTCTTTAAATTGATTGACACGCCCAGTGATTGGTGATTTTCTAGTGCGTCTAGGTGATTAACTGCGCATGACAAATTGTAATAAAATTACTTTTAACACCACCTACTATGTGGCCTTTTTACCCTAAACTGATCATATTTCTTAAACTCTAAGTAAATTTAAAAAGTAAATTAGGTAATCAACCCTCACTGGTCTCGGTCTCTACTCGGACTCGACTGTCTCTGGTCTCGGATTCGACTCTCTTTGGACTCGGTCTTGACTCGCACTCGACTCTCTCTGGTTTCGGTCTCGACTCGGACTCGAGTGAGGTGGTCTCGACTACAACACTGCAAAATACTCATGCAATGATGAAGCTAAACATACAGCACAGCTAATTTAGATTTCCAAACAATTGACTCTTTAACTCTCAATTGTTGCTACCATGGTTTAGATCAAGGCTTCATCTGAAGACCCCTAGAGCACTTTCAGACCCCTTCAAAAACACAAGTCTTAAACGTGGTCAAGCTCCAGTTGTTTAGCAAATTAGACGCTTGTAAGGCCAAACGCCTGAAAGCATCGCCCGTCAACACGAATTAAGGGATCACTACGCTGTTCACTCTGAATTACACAGCAACCCGAGGTCTAAAAAAAATATCTTGTGATACAACTTTAAAGCAGAAATCCCAACGAATAAGTCTTAGCGCTTTGGGCAGACCAGATGTAGGGGATTATTCTTAATCTGCAAAATGGCCACACAAATTTAGCTCTTCTTCTCCAGTTCATTTATCACTAACGTCGCATGGCAGTAAGACGCGGGAACCCAAGCACAGACTCGTACTGCTGCATCCGCTCAAATGAAAACACACACATGCATTCACACAAACCAGCGCAATCTGCTGGCTAAGAATATGTGGCTTCATTAGCCGGTTTGAAATGATAAATAGTTTACTGTGCGTGGGGTGGAGGGGGGGTCTCTGCCCGAGGCTGTCAAAAGCAGAATGTTGCACCAGCTCCACAGAGGCTATTAAAACAGCATCGCACTAAAGTGTGAACTGCTTTTCTGAGCCAATAGGTGATGACATCCTGAGAAGGGGCCCTCTGTGTCTCTTCGAAACATCTCACGAGCATCCCCAAAGCAGATAACAGCGCCTCGCCAAAAAATCTGACGAGTTACTGGCGGGTCAAAGCACTGCGACGTGCTCATTACAGCCTGAGGTGAGCGATAAAAATAATTCTACTTCCTGCATAGGGTGAGAGAGGTAAACAAGGCAGGGGTAATGAATAAGCATTTGTCGTAGTACTCGTAGTGCGCTTACAGTTAATTAAAATGAAAAAGAAGCCATGTTTTTTTCAAGCAGAGAAACTTCAAACTGAGAACTGCACAACAAGTGCAGGTCAAAAAACAGCGCTCTTTGTATAAATATTGCAGGGTCTTTTTGTCCATGAGCACAGTGTGACGTTTACTGAAGGCATTTTCAGAGATCTTCTCGAAGGAAATAAACAGGTGCCACAGAGAACAGAGGAAATAAACACTTCAATGGCATATATTGCTTCATGAAATTGCTGCCATGTGCTGCTAAAGTGGATCTGTGAACTTGGCCATCAATTTTTAATCATAATCCTCCTGCACTGACCCTAAACCTCCGTTCTTCAAACGTTAGATAACTTTGACTTGTGTGTGTGACTGTGTGGGAAAGTGTGTCTGCTCTCTCTTGTAACAACCGAGACAAATCAGACACAATTATTTGTTATATTAAACAAATAATCTTTAAAACTCACTCTGGGATCTACGGACCCCTTCCCAAACAGGGCAAGAAGGGCCTAAGTTACCATGACTCCTCACTGATAACTAAGGTTTATTGCTGTAAAAAATGTGTTCACATGGAAAAATCACCCACAGCCCTTAAAACAGACTTTTCTGCATTCGTTCATGGACTAACATGCACCCCAAGACACTTGTACATTATATCTGATGTCTGATGATACTATCTATTTTACGATAGAACCAACGGTCAATAAAACTTCAATTTTACCAGATTTGGTCAAACTGGGGTTGGTACTTTGAAGATCGAAATGATTCTGTATATATGTCGACGCTGCTTCATCCACACGAAGATGCGTTTCACTGTATACATATAATTTTTTTTATCGGATTATTCAGCCAATCCGTATATTTTGTGAAACGATGATGTCATCACATCATGTGTCGGCTGCGTCACACGCCATCTTCGTCGTCTTCTTCTTGGTTCGTATACAGCGCGCATGGTTATGTCAGAGAATGTCTAATTGAAGAGAATTGGCACTGCCTGGTTACTTCCGGGTTAAGGACTGGCTGCAGTAACGCGCCTCTGTCCATGCGGGGGCGCTCGCGGTCGAGTGCAGAATGAATGGGAGTCAATGGGGTTTCATCCCCAGAAATCCACTTTTCTCAGGAAGTAATTTTTTGTCAAGTAATTTTAAAGTTGCATGCAAAAGGGAGGGCTAAGAAAATACACTCAGCTGAAAATTGCATTTTTAAGTTCACTTATCTGTTCTAAAAATCCGTTCAAAAATGTGATGACGTCACACAACAGCAGAATGCTAGCGTGTTCCGGCCAACAATGGCCTAACATGTAAGAAATCAAAAGGACATAAGTACTCGTTCATTCGACTTTTGGCCTATAATCTATATTGAACTTGCGAAATCAACAATAAAATCTATTTTGATTTAACGACAAGCCGGTGAAAGAGACACATTTAGCCCCATAAACTCCCATTCATTCTGCACTCGGCCGCGATCACCTCCAGTGGAATTCTAATGGAACTGCAACCAGGATGATGCACAATGGGGCTAAATAGGAAGTGCCAAGGCTCTCCGTTAGACGGGCTCTGGTTATGTGCATGCTCAAAGTCTTCTTCTCCGTGTATAGTGTATCTTTGTGGCAGAATTACAGCGCCCCATACTGGTCTGGCATATATACTACACCGATTTCAGTTCGTTTCAGTGGTTTCGTGTGTACGCAGATATTTCTTGAGACGATACCGTGTTTACGGATTTTTTTTTTAGAACGAGGAAAAAAAGAAATCGGATAGGGAATGCACCGGCTTCGTGTGGACGTGGCCTTAGTATTACAAGAATCTTTAATAGTTTCTTCATCAGCGACCAATCCAGCTGCACATGCAAGTGAGCACACTTGAGACAGAGTCATAAATCATTGCTCATAGGTCAAGCCAACCCAGATGGGTGGAACCTTTCTCAGGTTTTATATGGACTCTACACAAGCCCTTCCCTCTCTTGGCCTTCTCGGTACATTCGGGTTTTTCACGACCAGCCATGTGCACGTTCAGGAGAGAGAGGACTCTCTCAACCACAACAGAATCAAGGACAACATCAGGAGTTTGGCACAATTTCCTCAATTAATGTAGAAGTTGTCAATTGCAACTCCAACCATTAACTCTTCCAACTTCCTCCCTTCTCCAGGTTGCTCTGCGTGGCCTCTCCGGCCCAGGGCCGGCAGGCCACAATCTGCACTCCAGCCATCTGCTCATGTAGAGAGAGAACTTTCAACCAGAACAGAGTCAAACCATGCCAGTTCATCACCATTTCTTCATTCAACGCAGAAGAAATCGATTGAGACTCGTGGAACCATCAAAATCCTTCTTCAGGAACATGACAAAATCATTTCACTGCAAAGGCCATGCAAGTACTGTGCATTTAACAAGGTGCTTTGAAAATAATAAGCTGATGGATCTTTTCCATAGTTCCATTTCCTGCGTCCAATTTCATTTTACCATTTTATGTGTGATTGAATGTATGTGTATTTAGATTAGTTTGCGATTTAGTTAATAAAACTTGTGCACAATACGTATTTGGTTCTGATTGCAACAAAGTTGATTTTACGATTTAGATTATACAGGCTCTTAGTAAAAAAGACATTTCCCTTCCCTGGAAATGATATTGGGAATTTGACCAAATATTCATAATTGTGTGTTGAGATTGATTATTAATATTTATTTTGCGCTAATTTGATACACTCTGTTGAATATGCCTTGCCTTTTAAGCTATAGAAAAGAAAGCTCAAAATTGAGCTTGTAATAAATCGTAAACAATTCACTAAAGACATTTAAACACGTGTCTTTTTTCTTATGAGAGAGAATCAATTCATTCAAAAGAGTTAATTCTGCCTTGGATTGTTTGGAAATATATTGACGTAGCAATATTGTGTCTACAAAGAAGAGAACCAATGAGGTTCATTCTCATGTCACCCAGCACGTTTGAGCCTCAGCAAGAATGAGATCCATTCTAGTGTGTTCCGCAGCACGTTTCAGCTTTCACGACAACCAAAGAGGTTTGGCTGAGCTACTGTTTGTATTCGCAGATCAATGTTTATAGTGAATAAAAGCCCAAATAAAATCTTAGTAGAGTTCATCATATAAAGCGATCGAGTCTCTTCAGAAAATTTGGACTGAACCGTTCAATTCATATGGATTAGTTTTACAATCTCTTTATAAGCATCACAGTGGTAGTTGCTTAGCGGTCAAAGGACGGACAGAAATCTCTCAGATGCATGCGAACTATCCCTTTTGGTGAACTATCCCTTTAAAACCAACTTTTTCTTTAATTAACCATAGTATATAAAAACATTACCATACTCGCAATTGTTTGGCGAAATATTCACTGAGCTTAAGATATTACAGAAGACAAATCTGCATTAGCTACTTTGGGAGTGTCCACATTATCTTAAAGTCAAAGTATATTGCTAAATACAACAGAAAGTGTTTATAACTGCAGTGTGTCCACTCAAATGACTGTTGACATGATTTAGCCTCAGTGTGTGGTGTGTGTGCGGCTTGTGTATGCGTAACTCGGCACCGTGGCAAGCAGCAGTGACAGTGCCTTCTCTCTGCAGGCTTGCCTGTCAGTGCACTCCAAGGACAGGCAGCGATGTGTGCAGGCAGCGATTTGTCTTTCAGGCCTCTTCTGGGCTCCAGAGAGCTGCTTCTGCATGGATGCCATAAGTCACCATTCACACTCTTCCTTTCCACTCTCTAATGGCTGACACACAGAAGTCAACTCGGGCTTTGCTCTGACACGCTGGATCAAAACTGCAGGGGACAAAAGATCAGCCTGTACACACATAAACACACACACACATGGACCAACGGATGCCATTTGAGAGAAAGCAAATGCATGAGATGTAAAAGCACTTCACATCTGTATGATGCCAGCAGTGAGCACACGTATCTCAAAATGTTATTTTGCCGTGTTTGAGAAGCAAGTGAAATGTTGTTTCGGATGTCTTGTGTACAAGGAGAATATGAGTTCTACATCCTTCATGCAAAAGTTCAAAGGAATGAGACATTTTCAGGAGAAATGCATTTGTGACATTTAGTCTGAAAATAAACACCATTCCAGAGGTGCTTTATATAATTTCACTGGAACATCACAATTATTCTCAAGTGCTTTGTTTAGTAGAAATTAGAGAGAGAAAAAAACAGTTTTGCAGCAATTTTTTAACAAAGATAAATTGGTAACACTTTGCAAAAAGGTCTTATTTGTTAACATTTGTTAATGTATTAACTATAGTACTGTACACTAATAATGAGCAATACATATGTTACAGTATTCATTCATATTGCTTGATATGTCAGTATATATATAATATATATATATATTAAGTACATATTTAAATATGTAAATCTATTTGTAGCATACTTACCGCTACTTAAACAGTGAGAAATATTATCACAGTATTTCAGTATGGTCAATATGCTATAATATAATATAATACAAAGAGGCCACAAAATTTCAAAGGTGAGGCAAGATTTTAGTGTTAAAATTCAGCAACCGAGAAAGAAAAAAGGAAAAACTGTATCACTCACGGGAAGTCACAGTTTGAGGTAGTTAATAATGGTCATTTCTTTCTGTTACAGAGAGGCTTTTTTTCCCCCAGAAAGCCATATTTACAGCCTGCCAGGAAATACTACTGGGAGAAAATGTCTCGCTGAAACAATTTGTGATATATTTCCATAAAACCTTACAGAATTGTAAGGGTCAAACAAAATGTTTTCAAGTCGCGTTTTAAAAAAAATACAAACCAGAAAGATACCGTCAATCAAAATCGTTTTAAAATTCAGCATATTATGCGCGGACACTCAATATTGAAGCTTTCACACACTTACGATCACCATCACGAAATGCACTTCGCTTTAAAATGGAGACCTTCAAGAATTAGCCGGTAATTTGAGCACAAAACCCTCTGAATGGCACGCGCTTTGAACCCTGGCATGTGCTGAGCATTTAAAATGACACAGCCGGTTAGGGCTTCACAGTGCAGAAACTAATTAGATTGTCCATAATGGATTCCATCTCACTTTATATGATGTGACTTGACAGCTGCCAAAGCTGTTGTGAAGTATGAAACAATTTGTGTGTGTGTGTGTTTGAGTGTAATAATTCGGCCCCTCATTTCTGGCTTTCCAGATATGATGTGTGTGATTCTAAAATCCCAGTCAGTCGATGGCCAGCTCTCCGTAGAGGTCAAATCCATTTGCGCCTCTTGCAGGTGGCATCACACCAAGATGACCCCCGGGTCAGACCGGCACCGAAAACAGCCTTTTAAAAGCCATCAGAAATCCCAAGTCACATGCACAAACTCAAGGATGTTATGTCAACACAAATGCACAGTAAAAGTAAAGGTGGGCTGGGGTGAAATAATGCCACTGGTTCGCCTAGTGACTGATGCACATGGTCCAGATTTTGGGCCGTGGTGCTCATGATCAGATTGAACAGATTCTGGTGGCATGAAGATGCTATTTCTATTCAATTGCTTTGGTGATCTTTTGTCAGTCAGCTTTTAAAGTTTATAATTTAGAGTGTGACAACGAACGTTTCACTGTTCGCATTCTACTAAGCCTCACAACCAAACCAATCACTTCACAAGTGGGCCATTTAACATTAACATTTGTTGGATGGTAAAAATCCTATAAATGGTCACAAAATGTTTTACTAAAAGGCTTAATGGTTGCTTAGAAAAGCAAAACAATGTCTCCACAACAAATTTTCAACGATGACCAGAGAAAACAAGAGTTAAGAGAAAAAGCAATGCAGTACTAAGAAGGCACAAGTACTTCTCCTAGCAACTTAAATGAAGACCTGCAATCTCTCTCAAAATGTGAGCCAAACTAGGTTTCAAATAGCAACATGGCATCATGACTTTGCGTAAACATACACGCCAATTTCAAGTCAAGTGGCGTGTTATCGATACGCATTTTGAGCTATACGCGTGTATGTCCACGCCGAAACGAACCGTCATGTCTACGCCG